>OY987258.1:50835324-51403452 GCA_963920725.1 Rhamphomyia laevipes | reverse complement strand
GATGACTAACGTGCACCACTCCTGTATCAAAATATTATCTATCAGTAAACAAGTTATTTCTCCTTACTGATATTAAAACCCGCGCGTAGTTAAAAAAACCTGTTCAGTGTTTTAATTACAATTACCCGCCAAATCAACTTCAATGCTGGACGCAATCAGTTTCTCATCTACGATATATTTATTTTATATCTCTGTCTGGTATCGAAACTTGTTATGACCTATATTCATACGGCGGAGTGTACCCAAGCTAATTGAAGAGTTTGACTAAGTAAATCAAGCAAAGTTTTCAAAATTTTGAAAAAAAAAATTGGACTGAAATTGATTTTCTAAGAGATTGAATAATTTTTTGTATATTATATATTTATATTATCTTGAAGCTTGCATGATTTTAATGTAAAAAGTGAGGTGTACGAATACGGTTTTTACATACTGTATACTAATCGAGTAGATATATCGAAAATAAGTAGTTAGTTAACACAAAATACTTTCTAGTATTTTTATTAAAAGTCTACTGAAACATACGTCAAGGGAATAGATCTTTAGATTTCTCAAAAAAAAAAAAAGCTGGAGATGTTCCCACACTTAACAAAAACGAGCTACGTACAATAATTTGTCTATTAATGCTCACTGCGCGCTCAGATATCACTTAAACAAAATCGAAAGTCTGGAAATAGTGACTATTTGGAATTCGGATGATGAAGAAACTGCGGAACACATCTGCTCCGATTGTAGGCTGACATTCCGATTGAATGTGGAAACACCTGAGTATAGGATTTTTGAGTACTCACGAAATCAGTGGTCTGGCCGTCAGGAAAAACAAGAAACAATGCGTTTCTACAGAAGTTTGATTATCAACTCACCAAATATTAGTAGGTCAGTAAATGGATTTCTTCAGGTCGCTTATAAAAAAATATTTATTTATTAAAATTTTACATATTTATAAATAATTAAATTATCCAAAATATACGAAAAACTATTTTAGAATTATATTTACGTATAATTTACATATTATAATTTTCATCAAACGATCAAAAAATTTCTATAAATTTCCAAAATAAATTTATACAAAATTTCCGCTAATATAAATCGCTATGATGTCATCTCCCAAAAGTATGCTATTTTACATAATATAATATTAAAATTGATTTAGCTATATTGGCTGGTGGTTGGTGCCAATTCTATGACAAAACTGATCCAAATTACAATCAAAATATTGTGTTATTTAAAATAACAAGGATATTTTATCTATATAGAATTATATTTATTATTTTTGTAATTTCAAATATAGTACGATAAAGGATAAACTAAAATATAATTTAATCATCGTAACCCAAAAGACTCGCAAATCACATACCAAAAATTTAAAGAGTTATTTACAGGCGTTTTGCTGATATAACTAAAATGGTGTAATGTAACATGGTATATTTAATAACAAAACGTTATGCTGACATTGATAAATGATTTTAGCTTTATGTCACTGTTAAAAACGCATATTGTTTTATATAATTTTCATAAAATTTTTGTGACTATTTCGCGCTGATGATAGATTACAATCATAACATTTTATAAATTTTGTGGATGATGAGTTGCCACTAAACAATTTTTATTTTCTTTCATCCGTCCACAAAATTTAATATTATCAAATAATGTCAGTGCCATATGTTTTGTGCAAGGACATTATATTATGATGATAAATGCTATATTTTGTTATATCAATAAGATTTTAGGCACATCCTGCACAAAACAAGAATATTTCTAACAATATTGGATCATATTGTTTTGTGGTTGCATTTCCTCTTTTAAATATGGTTTCCTTGAAAATATCTTTTTATTTTAGAATTATTATTATTTAGTAGAGAAAAGGAATAAAAATATGAAAAGAAACCTAAAATTATGCTAAAAAACTATTTTAAAATATTTGAAGAATGGTGACACTTTTAACCAATAACTAGCAAACTTTTATAAAATTAAGACATTTAAGACCTTAATCTATTCCTAATAAATATTAATTGTCATTTATGTAATTGTACTTTTCTATGTCTCCATCTATAATTACATATTTTTACCAATAATTTTGATTGTACACATATTTCAGAAGCAAAACTAGTAACTGCCATTTTCTAAATTTTTCAGAATTCAAACAATTTTTGATTTTTTAAATATTTTGTCCAATTATGATTGTCGTATTACTTCTCGTTTTAAATGACAACATTGAATTGGTATTATGATAATTGTTTGAAAAAAATAATTATAAGATTTTTTAAGACATACGGGGTTTCCTATCTATAATAGTGATAGGAAAATGATAGATATACGAGGTTCTCTTTTTCAAAAATATTGAAAAACACGTTAATTCAAATATTTCTACACCAAATTTACACAGCAAAACAAGTATAACTATTAGCAATTAAAAATATTGTTATTATTTGCTATATTTTATATAAAATCAATAAATATTTTATCATATTTGTGACTTACGTGAATATCAATTATTACTATTATTAAACTAGATACGCACGACGCTAAATCACAAAAAATATTTGGTAAACTGCGGTTGTAAGAGTTCGATGTAAAAAATTCAGATATGAATTTAAGAGATTTTCTTTTATGGCATTTAACCGAATATGACGTTATTTTTCTGAACTTTTCATCATTCTGTATGTTTGATTGCTTTTGAAACCAATTTTTTTTACTATAATATACATTTTAGTAGGAAATGGATTTATTGTGTTTCGCTTCTGTATTGCTGACGATATTATTTAACTATTAAAGGTAATAATAGGATATATAAAGAGTTTAGCTTAGTTTTAAACAGCATTAACCTTCAATTTTTGACTTGACTATTATTTAATATAATAAAGTTTCTTATTTCTTACCACAATACGCAAATTTTGCGTTCGTTACAAAAATATTGTTGCTTTGGTTTTTGAGTTATACAATAGGTTCTACTGGTTCTACTAAACCCAACCATAAAAAGTCATTAAGCAAAAGGTGCGGTTATCATTAATAAAAGTGCAGAACAGAACAGTTTGATATTTTTTGTGTTAATGTGTCTGTCTCTCCTATCATAATTGATAACAAAATTAAACTATTCTGCAAGGCTTAAAAGTAAAATAAGAAGAAAAACACCTAAATGTATGCAATTACAAAAAAATTAGAATATTACATAATATATTAGAGCAAATTAAAACAAATGTGTTCACAGATAAAATGTTTATATAACACCTAAATGTATGCAATAATAGCCTAATTTTTTTGTTATTGCATACATTTTTATATATAAATATTTTATTGCAGCCAACTTCAGAGTGAACCAGAACTCTCCTTGTTCATCTACTTTGTGTACTATGAATTTCACATAAAACGCTAATTTTTCATATATATTGTTTCACTTTAAAGCCTTCCAGAATAATTCAATTTTGTTTATATTTATTACTCCACCAAAAACACGAATTATTTATATCTCAAATTAGGTCACTAAAATTACGATTTTTCTTAAAATTTATAATTCGTTATATTTACAATATGAAATTTAGTTCCAGTTGGTTTATTTTATTGTTAAGGTAAATTCCAAATTGCTTGGATAGGTTATGCTTCAGCCTTCAGGTTAAGTAAGATTTTACCGAATGTATCAATAATTTATTTTCTTTTTTTTAAATATATATTATATATTTATATTAAAACTAAACTTTTTATGTAACGAAAATTTTAATCGATAATTTACTTTACAAAAATAATGAACCATTATAAGCCATAAAACGATAATTTCCTCTTGATGGCTCTATACTTTACTATATAAACAATCCAATGTCCTTCGACTATTATTTTTGGTAAATAAATTTATTAATGGCAAGACATCAATATAAAAAAAGGGTATTTTTCAATGTGATCCAACAACAATAATAATACAAAAAAAAACAACAAATATCTAAACATTTATGTTGTCCATAATTTATAGTTTGTTATTTAGGGAATATAGATGACCATGTGGGTGAATGGTTTTAACTTGATGGTCATTTTATTCTGTGCTGTTCAAAATAGAGAGGGGGAAGTAAAAAAAAATAGATTGATAGCATTATAACAACAACAATAATAGCAAAATTAAACACAAATCTTTAAAGTCCACAAAGTCCTTGACTATTTAGGCAAAATATAAATCAGTACACATGGGTATCATCATCAAATCCACAAAAAAACGAAAAAAACGAAAATTGTTATTTAGGAAAAATATTTAGAATTTTTGTTGTATGTATATAAAATTCTGCACATTGAAATTATATTGATATGTTGGTGGTAAGAAGGTCAAAATTTGGTCAATTGATGTCAATTTTGTGGTTAGGTTCTTGTACATCCCAACAACACAACAACAAAAAACTAAAAAGGTCGGATTAATTCATCAAGCTTTTTATATTATTTGTTTGTTTTGGATTTGAAAAATTAGATGAATTTCTGTTTTTTTATAGGTCATACTTCATACCATAAATATGTGCACATTTTTGGTTTTATTTTAATTTTTTGTTCTGTTTTGTTGTTGTTGGTTAAGAAGATTAAATATTTGGTATTAATTGCATTCAATAATCTATGATAAAATTGATAATAAAATAATTAGAATTATGTTAAAAGTTGAATTGATTGAAGCCTAAGTGTTCTGTAGTCTAAATATGAACTTGCTGCATCAAATATTTATGGTATTATAGAATAGAAAAATGGTTTCTTATTTCAAAAAGTTTATTTTTTTATAATCATCAGAATGAAATGTAAAATTTTTGTTTTGTTTTATAGCATACTGAAATGTTTAAATTAGTAATGCCACTGCAATCAATTTTAAAAATTTCAGACCCCGACCTTAAATTAAGAACAAAGTTTTTTGGTGTCCTAAACAAAATTTGATTACATATTTTTAGGTAACAATTTATATTACAAAAACTTGTCACCAGATGGCAGCATACACATTTGTGTAGAATGAAAATTGAAAATATCGATGCCCCCGGTCCATACTATTTTAACTCAAAATAAACCACTTCTCAGGAGAGCATAAATAAATACTGTTTTATTTCAGTTCCTTTTGTTGAAAGTCCATTGAAAATTTGAATTTATTAGAAGGATAATTTATTTCTCTATCGTTTAAAGTTAAAATATTACATATAAATTAACAAATTAATTAGTTATAATTAAGAAATTAAGTTAGAATAAATAAATTTAGTGACATTAGTATTGTAAGATTGTAACTAAGCTTAAGATTTCAAACTGTTGTATTTTAACTTGACTTAGATTACTTGGTAATTTTTATCAGATTGAGTTTCAATACTTTAGATTGACAATTGACATACAATATAAATATGATGTCCTGCATCATTTCTCAACTCAAGAAAGAATACTTTTCAGATATTTGCAACTCGACTTACGATAATAATGTATTATTATTGATTGCAAAATTATACGACCTAAGACTTGTAATAGAATAGTATACTTTAGAAATTATTAAGTGCAGATAGAAAATTTGGGTTTTTTCAGCCATGAGTTAGAATAGAAATCAAAGAGCTATATCTTTTCTCCTATAACCGGACCCTTAAAAATTTGTCGAAAAGTCAGCTTTAGTATTGATAACTAAAAAACACTACAGATGCCAAGTATTCTAACTTGACTAGGAATAGTATGGACCGAAGACATCGATTTAAAGATGAAGAAAATACATTCAATACTGTTCATTGTTGTTGCAGTCATTTTCCTGATGGGCCTTCAAAAAGAGCCAAGATTAAGATATCAAAATGAAATTCATATACATTTTTTGATTGATGAACCATGAACCCACCTAAGAATATAAATTAAATCACAAATTTATTTCAGTTTTCATTTATTATAATACTAAAAAAAACTAAACAAATAAAAATTTCAAAAATAATTAATTTTTATAATTTGAAATTATTACACTAAAATTAAAATCTTCCATTTTATTTTTCGTATAATTTTATATTCTCTTTTTAATACAATTATAATTATTTTTTATGAAAATCATTTTAAATTCATTTGAAACTCGAAATTTGTAATAAATATCATTTTGGTCTTTGTGGTACTTTTCGAGATGGTGGCGGTGGTGGAGCATTCCGCATTCTATGTTGATTTCCAACTGTTAAATAGTTATTCTGTTGTTGTTTTTCTTGTTGTTGTGACTTAGTCTTTAATATTATTGCTGATGTTGATATTATTTGATCATCTTCACCATCTGATGATACTGAATTAGCATCAGATGGATATGGTGATGGTGAAGGTGGTGATTGTATATCATTTTCTTGTAATAATGTTCGAAACTCTTGTATTGAATCGTTTAATGCCCATAACTGAGAAAGTAATGACAGATCTAATTGACGTAGACCAAACTGAAAAATAATTATAAAAAAATAATTATAAATATGAAACCAAAAATTGTACGATTATTATTATTATAACATATATTTTCATATTTATTTATTTAATGAAATAATTTTTCTGTAAATATTTTGATTAATTTTAATTGTAAAATTATTACCCTCTAAGAAAATATATGAGATGTTTTTATTAGCAGCGTAAAAGCGACACGAAAACGAACCGCATTGGTAGAATGAAAATGAAATCTGTCTTTCATTTATTTTTTACGAAAATAGTGGTAACTATAAATTTCAAATAAAAATCTAAGCGTGCAATTATTTTGCTGTTTGGTTAATAAATTTAATTGTTATTTATTTGAATTTAAATATATTAAAATATTATAATTATATTAATTAATTAACATATTTTTTTATATTTATAAATAATTTTTTTAAAAAACTTTAATTATTTAACTGTTTAATTATTTCAGTTAATTATTGTTCAATTAATGCGTTTCGTTTTAGTACCACATATAGGCGGTTTGCTTTTGTGCCACTAAAAAGTTTCGATTTTCTTCCGTCAAGGGAGGCGATTCGTTTTAATGCCACCTAGACTATATAAAAGCGGTTCGCTGAATCGTTCCATTTTTTTATTTAAAAATTCTTATATCTAAACTATGTGAAAACGAACCGGTTACGATCCCCAAAGCGGTATGAAAGGGGATAGCCTTGTATGGAAAATACCACCGTTTTCGAATCGGTGCATTTTTCTTAGAGTGTAATATTGGCAACACGGAATTTGACAGTTCAGTAAGTTGTACAGTACAATATTACAAAAATTGATGAAAAATATTTGGAAAAATTGGACAAAATTAATATTTTTAATTAAATTAATAGAAGTATTTAAGAATTTATGAAACTATATTCATAATTAAACTTTCATTTTAAAATTTACACAGAATACTATTTTCTTTTATATAATTTACATAAATTTTAGTACAACATTTAAATTTTAATTTACTACTTGCTAAAATACATTTTTGAACTTAATTATAATTTTAAATTAAGGAATTTAATAATTTTTAATGTTGTAGGTGGTTATAGACGAGAAAGTTTGATGCTAAATTTCATATTTATATTTTTTTTTTTTATAAAAATATTGAATATTGATATTCATAAATTTTATGAATTTTATTAATAATTTTATATTTTTGGTAAACGGCTAAATCGAAAGTGATCTATGCAAATTAAAATTTGTTTTAGCATATCTTAAATTAATTTATTCAAAATATTAAAAATGTTGTCATCAACTAGAAATAGAAATAAATATATCTTGTTATGACTATATATATAGACAAATACAATATCTATAATTTATATACCTAATTCAAATAAATGATAAACTAAACGTAAAACTGAGAGCTAGCAAAAATCAAATTTTAATATTTTTGCCGAATTTTTTAAAGATTTTACAATGTACTAACAACTAGTGATGTGCAAAAATTGAGTACCGAATACCAAAGTATTCGTTACTTGAAGAATGAATGAGTACTGATTACTTATACTCAAAAGTATTCGATCCTTGTATGATTACTTTTCATTTAATATGAAACCCAAATTAAAATTGTAGTATTGTAGTTAACCAAATTTCCAAACCAACAGAAAATTATTCATTTCATTTTTCATTATACTACCGAGAAAAAAAGATTGCATATGAGTATGAGTACTGAGACCGAGGAATGATTTGATTACTTTTTTCATTTGATTACTCAAAATGAGTGTGAGTATTGAGTAAATTTTTCGTTTCTTCATACGTGTATTGTATTGTGTTTGTGTGTAACTGAAGTTGTAGTCAGTCACGCCACAATACAAAACACATATGATTACTTTTCATGTATGAATAATTTCAAATGTCATCTGAAATGAAAAGTAATTATAAAGTAACGAATACTTCGTATTGATTACTTATGAAAAAAGTATCGAGTACCGATGATTACCTGAAAGTAACGAATTTGCACATCACTACTAACAACTATGAAGGGTTGCAATGGAGAGAAATGAAAAATTATAATAAAACTCAATGTTTTTTTAGGGTTTCGCGGTTTAAAACCTGATTTATAACTCACGCAAGCAAGCAAGCACAGACTTGGACATAACATGCGAGGCGCTACCGAGAAAACGCATACGACACCTCGGTAGTTACATAATTACACCATTTGAATCGTGGTTCTTGTCACTCAAGCAGTTGTACTGTTTTATCAATAGTACGGGTCTGGGTAGTGACACATAATTAGAAAAGGAAAATCATAATAAGTCGTATAGCTGCTGTGATTGGGGCTAGTAGTGGTTATCCCTGTAAAATCGAATCTAATAATCTAATCTAATATAAGCAAGACACGCGGAAGTTAAAGAAAATTTAGAAAAGGTAAGGTAGTAAGAATGCTAAGAAAAATGATAATTGGAATATATTTTAAATTTTAAAATTTCCCACTACAGACCACACGTACGAAGGTTATCAAAATTTTTGTTAAAGTTAACAACCTTAAACATTCTTACGCATCTGTAAAAACCGTATTCGTACACCTCAATTTTTACATTAAAATCATGCAAGATTCAAGATAATATAAATATATAATATACAAAAAATTATTCAATCTCTTAGAAAATCAATTTCAGTCCAATTTTTTTTCTCCAAAATTTTGAAAAATTAGCTTGATTTACTTTGTCAAACTCTTCAATTAGCTTGGGTACACTCCGCCGTATGAATATATGTCATAACAAGTTTCGATACCAGACAGAAATATAAAATAAATGTATCGTAGATGATAAACTGATTGCGTCCAGCATTGAAGTTGATTTGGCGGGTAATTGTAATTAAAACACTGAACATGTTTTTTTAACTACGCGCGGGTTTTAATATCAGTAAGGAGAAATAACTTGTTTACTGATAGATAATATTTGATACATATGAGTGGTGCACGTCAGTCATCAGTCAGCTGCTTGTTGAATAAAATAGATGTGAAGACCGGATTTTACGACAGTTGTTATAAGGACATTGAAGCGGTTAGTTATATGGTCAGTTTCCCGCCCTCCAGCAGGAGAAGGTTTAAAATATTTTTGTTTGGATATATATATATATATATATATATATATATATATATATATATATATATATATATATATATATATATATCGCGTAGTTAAAATTTAAAACAAAAAACCCGCAAAAATTTTTTTTTTTAAATTAGTGCTTTAATTATAATTACCCGCCAAATAAATTTAAATGGTGGATGGAATCAGTTTATTGATTTTCTAGGAGATTGAATAATTTTTTGTATATTATATATTTATATTATCTTGAAACTTGCATGATTTTAATGTAAAAAGTGAGGTGTACGAATACGCTTTTTACATACTGTAAATATAAATATTCCATTATTTTCAATTTCATACTTTACAGCTTATACGTTTCTTAACATTCTGAACTTTCTTTATGTCTTGCGTTTCAGTGTAAATCCGGCTATGTATTACGGATTAGCTATAGTCCGCGTACGCAAATGATGTACTGTAAACCACTTGCATCTAATATAAATTGTTCAACCCCTAAATTAGCAGCATTTTAAACGATATTACTTAATTATTTACGAACTGACAAAAATATATTTAATTTATAATTTTTATGAGTTTTTTTTTCTACATTTTATTCCACGAATTTCTTTAAGTTTATGGATAGAAGAAACATGAATAATTCCATAATAAATCACTTATTCATTTATAAACACTACTGAACCTGATGCTTAATGTAAAATATTGTTAGGTTATTACTAATTAATTTAATATTTTTATTTAAAACCTTGACAATTTAATTTTATTTTATGTTTTCAGTGCCCCCCAAAAAAATTTCTAGTTAATATCTAGCGTTACCGCATACAATTTCATAAATTAACCGCAAATTTTGGTCAAAGAAACTGACAAATACTTTAATGATACCAAAAATTATATTAATTTTATGAATTTTTCTATTCAATCCTTACAATAATTCCACAATTTTATGTAAAATTTGAGTTCAGGTTGTGTCTGCTATTTTCATATTAACAAGCAATAAATTCTATTAATTTTCTTTAATTTTTGGTTGGTTAGTGGCAAAAGTAGCTACTCTCGCATGAAGGCATGTAAAGGCCCAATGTACGTTCTAGTCGAATTGTGGATTTATTTAAACATTACAATACCAAAAGTTGTGATTTTATAACTTTTTGAATAACGTAAAATACTAAAAAGTTTGATATAAAATTTTCAAAAATTCGGTAACACTATTTTATTCACTAATTTGTTGTCTTACTTAGCATTTTTGTGTACAATATAATTAAATATTAAAGTGTTAATTATTCACAATAATTTATTCTCTAATATTGAAAGAAAACAACACAAATTAAACAACTTTCTTATAGCTTGGGCCAGTATGATAATTGAAAATCAAGTTTTTTTTTGCTGTCAAATCAGTAAGTATATTAATAATTTATCTAATAATACAGTAGGTCAAATAAATAATGACTAATAAAATATTATAATAAACAAGTATTTAGAAAAAAATATTGATTATTTGTACAATTTTTATATTTATGAAAAAAATCTAACATACGCTATTTAAATGTTACATACGACATCATTATATAAGGAAAATTTATACGCTATCTTTATAATAATTTGCATTTCCTGGTTACATGATTTGTATTGGAAAAGTGTGTTTTTTTTTTTTTTTTGCAATTTTAAACCAATTAAAAAATAATAATAATTATTGATTACGTATTATCACGTCATTTATAATTTTTCTCCGATATTTTTTTCAAAATCTTATTAAAATAATTAATTTACTAGCTATTTATAATTTTTGTAATCCAATTATGGCCTTACGTTATTAAGCATCAAAAATATGAATATTTATATATAATTAGATTTAAAAAATTGGAATTTTTTCGTTTTGAAATTATATACTTTCCATAAGCAAGTTTACTTTTTTACGGAAACTAAAATTAAAGGGTGGACTTGTTTTACAACAAGAAAATTTTGTAGTTTGGAAAATATTTGCTAGCATTCGTGATTTGAATTGAAATTAGTATTTTTATTTGGTTGTTTTGATTTAAGTTGGTCAAATTACATAGTTTTAATTTATTAGTATATCATTTTATAAATTCATTTAATTAACATCCGGAATATATAAGATTTTACAGTGAGTCTACTGCGTAATAGATAACATTATTATTATAGCATCAGGAATGATTTTTTTAGGTCGTACAATAATTGTACCTTTTCTGACTTATTCAAACTTAAAAGTACTTTAAACTTGTTTGAAGCTAATATTTTTTTGATTACTAATCTTAGGAATCCTGTTCAGAAAAATTCTTTCCAAGTAAAAAGATCGTAATTACATTCTTACATTAATAGAGAAAATCGTTCCTTCTTAAAGTTAAGTTGTTTAATTTTGAATTGTCATCAATTTCGGATTTTTAGAATGAAGTAAGTCACTTAAAAAACAATTAAATCAATTAATGTTTGTAAATAGTTATTTTTAAAATTGTACAAGGTTAGCTGTGCTTGTCAGCATGCCACACTTGTCTGAATGTGTAGTGTTAATGATAGAACTACAATAATACTATATTTTCTTTCCATTTATTTAATATAATTTTAAAGTAATGAAAATAATAGCCTCCTATTCCTAACTATAGACAATTATGATCCAAAGCATAAAATTTCTTTATAATGCTAAACTTTTTTAATATTTCTTTCCAAATTTTAATAATAATTAGGTTATTTTTTTTATAAAAAACGATAACCCTAAATAATTCATCTCTCGTTTTAAAATGAGTTTAGTAGTGCGACCTAGTCCCCTGAACTTGTGCAGATTTTCTATGCGTGAATGCATTTAATACACTATCATAACAGACTCAATTAGAAAATCGTAGAATGGAATTTTTTGGAACGATAATTTTTAAGACCATAATAGAAACATTTAGTATAGGTGATTACGAAATTGGAAGAGATGCTTAGTTTACCTCATTTTTCCATACCAATTAACTATATTCAGTTGTCATTTTAATGCCTAAAATAAAACTGCAGAATACTCCATGCATCGCAACAAAAATTATTTAGAATACACGGTTTTATATGCAACAATACAACCAACCAGATGCAATTCTGCACTACATGCAGACGCTGTACGTATTTTCTATTTCAAGAATCATAATATAAATTAAACAGGAAAATGTTTCTGCATAAATAATACTGCTATATTTTATGTATACACGTTAACTCTAATTTCAGTTGCATTGCAGCTGATATTGTTCAAGAGAGTGAAATGCATACAAACTTACAATTACAAACAGAAACAAAAGCAAAAATTTTGTCGACATTCTCTCAGTTCTTTATTGTTCAATTCTTCATTATCTCATTCACATTTTCTCATTATAGCTCACTTCTCACGATGACGATACGATAATACGTTAATTAATAAAACTATGCATATACAAAAAATTCATTATTTATAATTTATTTTGCGCATTAGTGCAAGCTTGAATTGTTTTTTAGTTTTTACCTAATCTAACTAAATGGCATTGTGCTAAAAGTAACACAATTTTTTTTTTTTCATTTTTATGACATAAGTTTGGAAAAAACTTCCCAGGAAATTCAACAAAAAACAGTTCATTTTTTAGTTAATTTATAGTTCAAATTTACAAAACAAATTGTATAAAAATGATAGACGAAGAAGCATGGAAATTTGGAAAAAAAATTATATTTTTGCATAATAATAAATAAAATATTATAAATATAATTTAAGTTTAATGCAGTCGTAATTTTATTGCATAATTTTTTATTTTTTTTCATGCTTAATAATTTTATTTTTTATAACTAACTATCGCATCTGAGCATGAAATTTTTTATAAAAAATAAAATTTATTAAATAATATTTTTTAGGAAAATTTTTGTGCGGAGGTGAGATTGACGGTAATTGAAAATAAATAAAAAACCATAATTTAAACAAAGAATTTCAAAACTAAAACATCACAATTAAAATTCATTTGCAGTTACAACAGCTGCTACTGCTGTCAATCTACCAAAGTTATGTAAATTATTATCAGAATGATAATCATAGGTCATTAAAAATACATTAATCTGTCAATTTTTTTTGTTATATTTTTGTATCCGCTGCAATAATTGTCAGTGTTTGTCAAATTGTTAGTAATTACTCCAAAAAAAAATTTTAAAAGTGAAATTTGAATCTATGATAAATTTGGACATTCCATAATATAATTTATTACTTTTTGGTAATTTGTATTTACAAATAATGGAATTTGTTTAAGTTTTGATTATCAGGAAATTTTTATACATTTTGACAGATAACTTGAAGTTTGACATTTGTTTATTCAAACAAATTTCCCTATTTTTATTATTATTGCAATTAAATCATTTGGATTTCTTCTTTCCTAGAATCTGTAAAAGATTCAAGAACTCAGGCTACAGGTAGATACTTTGTAAAACTCAAAATTCTTCATATTCATACTATGCACAGAGGTTACGACCGGTTGTCTTACCGAACCTTATGATTGGTTGCAGAGTTCGTAAGGACGTATGATGAAAGAGAGGAACAATGACACAGAAGAGTTTGATAATCTAACATTTTTCAATATAAATAATGAACACAAAGTGCCGAATTTTAAAAGCGTGATCCAGTAGGACTAAGGCTTACGTAATAATCACGATTTTCATGTAAACCAAGTTTTTGGTATTGGTATGTCACATCAATTAATACTAAGAAATAATCCTTAATTAAAACCGATATCCTGTTGGTACCAATACCAAGATCTATAGACCAAAATGAATCTAGAGTTTTATAATATCCTAGCAATCGTAGAGTATTTGCAGCTAAAATTTTAATATTTTAGCATAATTATGATAATGAATAATGAAGTGGTAGTATTTGTATTAAACCATTGGAAATGAGAAATTAAATATATCCAATCTTTTAATAGAAGTTTAATAAAATCAATTAATTTGCTCGCCTATCGAAATTTCACTTACCATTTCTTTACGTAAAACTGCTAATTGTTCATCTAATTTACTAGCTGATAAATTTGATTTTTCATATGATAATTTTAATTCAGCATTTTCCACTTCAGAAGTCATTATTTTTTGACAATTATTTAATTCAGTTGAAATAATATTTTCAATCTGATTAGTTTCTAAATTATTCGAATTCGTTTCATTATCTGTCGTTGTATCTATTAAATTACAAATGCCACTTAAACTTTTTGGTAATGGTGGTAGACCAGGAAGACACATCCTACAATAAAAAATATAAATAAAATCATATAATAATTATTTTAATTTATGTTAATTGCAAAATATGCAAAATATTATAATTAAATGAAAATTGTATATAGTTTTCTTCAACATTTTCAATTGAAAATTTCAGTGACGTAATATTTTTTGTCAAATTTCTGGTAATTACTTAT
The DNA here is from genome assembly GCA_963920725.1 of Rhamphomyia laevipes. NCBI lineage: Eukaryota > Metazoa > Arthropoda > Insecta > Diptera > Empididae > Rhamphomyia > Rhamphomyia laevipes. Next base: position 51,388,601 of record OY987258.1, on the reverse strand, counting down.
CAAATCAGTAATTAACAAACAATTATTAGATTAATAGTTTAAAGTCGTTACGCAGCTGTAGAATAAATTTAATTACAATTTTAAGAACAAACATTTTCTGACTTAAATTAGCTTAGAAACTCCAATCGTTCTACAAATTTTTGAAGAATAAACTTATTTTCCATAAAAAATTATGTGTCATACTTTAAATACTAATTAAAGTTATTATTATTAATAAGAATCATAATAAAAATATTAAAAAAATGATTAGTAATTGAGATTATCTACACAATTTTTGCTGTTTAATTCACATTTTTCCAATGATTATTTCATTTTATATTACACAATCATAACAAAACATTAATTAATAACATTTTGTTTTAAAACTTAAATCATTTAATTATTATTATTTAAAATATACATTAAGAATTACAAAATAATATATTAGCAAAAAAATTATAACCACAAAATGAAACTGAAAAAATTTAATTATGTACTAATTTTATAAAAAATATATAAATATAGAAATTACGAAAATAGAAAATATTTTCCTATTGTTAGATAAGAAAAAGTCAAAATATAAACAAAAATTGTTTCACGATATCGTAAAATAATCAACAATAAACAAAGCTGATAAACTAGGGGGATAAGATAATTCGTAGTTATGCTTACAGAGTTTTTGTACAAATAATTTAAAATGTTTTAAGAAAGTCATTGAATTTGAATTTCTTATATATTTTATAAATAATTCAGAATTTCAACAGGCCACCCACTGATACTAGCAATATCCAATAACTAAAATTACAAAATTAACAAGTGTTCCAATCAAATTTTATTGAAATGTATTATCAACCATGTTGCAGTGACATTTCTATGAATTTCTATAATAAAATATGTTGCAGCAACATTTGTTGCCATCAATATGTTTCGGAACAACTTGTGTATATACCAAACTTCGTTAAAATACTGATAATATTTAGATTACAGTAACATCGACCCCGTCATGCTACTGCCATAAAATAATGTGAGAGCCACAAGCTCAATCACGCAACCAACATGTTTAAGAAATTTCATTTAAAATCTGCCACTCGAAATTATAAACAGTCTAAATAAGAACAAAAACAAAATAATATGCGATTTAATCGATTGCAATCGATATCGATAGCTATGTGTTCAGTCTACTTACCAGTCGAATCTGATAGAAACTATGTAGCCCAGCCTTAACCATGCAGATACTCCAGCCGCGACGCTGTGTCGCAGAACCACTTTGAAATGTAGTAATGGAAATATATGAGAGTAGTTAAAGTGGTGAGGACAAGTTTATTTGATTTCAACTTTTTCACAGTGGCGCGAAGAGAGTAGACTATTTCCAGCATAATTTCTTAATACATTTGAGTTTGAACAAAATCGATTATTTTTTCAAATTCAAGTCCATCACCAACACTCATAGTTATTATATAAAACTACTCGTTAAAACTGTGTGTGCGCGAAAAAATAAATACGAATTATAATAATAAAATGCTCGAGTTTATCAAAGCATGAACTTTTTTCATATGGTTTTATGGTTTGTATATTTGAAAATTTTGTTTATAATTTAATGTCTTTTAATTTTTTCGTATATTTTTAACCTGGAAATTTTGTATTTGATTATTTTAATTTATATTTTTTTTTATAATAATATTGTCTGAAAATTTTTGAACAATAAAATAAATAAATTCACTATATTTGTATAGAAATATTAGTTTAATTTGATTTTAGACAGTTTGGAATTAGATAAAACTTCCTGTTTTCTCTTGAATTCTATTTGATTATAATTATAAATTTTGATTTATATAATAAAGATGATTTTTTTGTGAATGATATTAAAAATTATTTTGTGTTAATGAAAAGGAAATGTAAATATATTGAGGAAGAAATATAACACTAAATTATGCATTTGAAAATGATTAGTCAGAGACGTTCAAAGAAGGTAATTCAAACTGACGGAAATTCTTTAACGAATATTAAATTATATACATTTTAATAAAAGCAGCGGAAAAAAAATTAATTGTTGGAAATGTCGGATTTACCAATATGCAAATTAGATATTTTCCTAGAGCCTCGTATTAATAAGGACCTTAATAAGGACGTTCTTGTCCTTAAAGAATATAAGATCAGATTGCAATTTGCAATCGACTTATAAGAAAAAAATACTTAAAAGAATTCAAAGTTTTCTCAGACTGGGCCACACAATTTTTGATTTTTGCTTAGGGTCTCAATATGTCAAAATCGGAACAACTTGTGTATATACCAATTGTTGCTCTTTTGATCCAAAATTTAAAAATATTTTAAAAATGCAGAGTATAAACCTAAATCGAAAGAAAGGCCAATAACTAAAATCTTCAAATGCTACGACTTTATAAGAATACTTCCATAAAATTAACATAATTATTATAAGAAGCCAATTATAATCAATAAGAATTTTTTATCAGTCGAGTATGTAAAATAAAATGTCAGAATTAGTGATGCCAATACAAGTCGAAATTCATTAGATCAATTTTTCATGTATATTTCAAATGTTCACTAAAAAATATATGTCAATTTACCGGCTGATAGATCTTGTATCACCCTTTAATCACTATTACTTTGTAGAAACAATTTTAGCAAGTCGATGGTCTTCTAAACTCCGATTAGAAAATTCTTTAAAAGAACTCTTCACATTTCAATAGTGTAATCAAAGTTTTTTGAAAGATTTCCTCTAAAAGCATATGAATGATTAATTTTGAGTCAAAATTGCAATTATCTAAAATACTTGCGTGGTGGTAACCCTAAACGAAAGGTGTATTTTATATTTTGATTAAAAGTATATACAAAAACTTGATATTATTATAATCAAAATAATCAAATTATTTGCACATTCAGAATTCTGAAGCAGACACATACGACTTCCTGTCAAAAATAAACTTTAAACCTTTATACAATAACAAATTGAAAACGCACCAGGTTTAAAAATTATCAATAAATTATTAATGTAATTGAAAAGGAATGTCATAAATTACTAAAAAAAAAAAAACAATATTAATTTCTTGATAAGAATTTAATGTCAGGATAGTCAAAAAAATTCTGATTGCATATTATCAATAATATTTTGGCTTGATAATGACTAATTTACTAATAATGGGCTCGTAATGACAAAATTATAATATTATTTAATTTTTTGTAATACAAATTAGTCATAAATTTATTTCATGATACCATACAATAATGTTATTGAAAAAACCGGAGAAAGCTCATTGATTCTGCGCTGTGTTTCGTTAAGATAAACCAGAAAATGTCAAATAATTCTTGTTACTATATCAATTCGTCATCATTGAATGGCATTCTAGCACGGGGTGAGCTTTAGACTGGTTTACTATTGCCAACCAGCTACCAAAGATCTTGAATTGTTTATTTCCAGTTTTCACTTCAATTTGTTTTAGGTTATCAACAACACAGCCTTTTGCTCTGACTTCTGATGGTGAATTGATATATTAATTTAAGAAACGTATCCTGAATATTTATAAGTTCTACCATTTTATCATTACTGCGATAAACTACTATATATCAAAATTGCTTAAATATAATCTAGCTTGTTATATGTACAGAATAATTCTTAGAAATTTAAATTAGCTTTATAAATTTAAAGATTAATTATTTAGTAAGAATCACTTTTCGACTGTAAATTTACTTAAAAATTTCTAACATTTCACTTGCCATAAACTTACTTTTCAGGGGTTTTTCAAAACAGTATCAAAAATTCTTATCGTAATAGTTTATATCGTGTTTCGTCTGTTTAATACTGTACGCCTGATGAAAATTTTGTTAAATTGTTGTTTTAACATAATCGTAAATGTACATAATCATAAGTCGATTTTTATCCTTATGTAATTTAATTACAATTAGAAAAGTTTTCAGCGAAGCATTTACACTTAAAGTCAATGTTCCTTACTGAAAACCGTCCTGGGTCCTCGGGTCTCTATGGGATTGAAAATTACTGAAAAGTTTTTGTAATTTCCACCTCAACCAAACCAAATTAATTTTGTTCAGAGAAAATGATCCAGAAAAATTAATTTGCCATTTTGAAAAATCCAAATATAAAAATAAAATAAAAATGGCTTTCTACTTTCATAATATCATTAATTCCAACATTTATCGTAACATTTTTATTAAATATTTTTTTATTTTATTATTTATAAATCAAAAATGAAAAAGTAGAAAATAATTTTTATATTTTCTATCAAATTTCTAACAACAACAATAAAACAAAACTATAACGAATGTCAATGTCAAATTTGCATATTATCACAATTTTTCGTATTATAGAAACTAACAAAAAAAAATTGAATTTTTTTTTATTTTTCGACACCGCACCGTAAAACATAAAATGTATCTGAAGAACATAAATGAAATTTTTTTTTTAGTTTTGGTAAAAACTTTGATAATCTTTAAAGGTCATAGAAAGCACTTTCCAATTTTGATTTTGTTGTTGGGCAATATGGCTTTTAATTAAGATGTTTTAAAAAATATTCGAAACAAAATTTTTTCTTGTCATAGCTTACCGAAGTGCATGGATAGCAGCTGCTAATCTAATATTAATAATTTTAGAGGAATTTTTTGTTGTAGTTGTTGTTAGGTTCCACTAAATTGAGCACGCATTTTTAATAATTATAATAATTATGATTAAATTTGACCGATGAATAAAAGCAAATAGTTTTTTTGGTGGTGGGCAAATTTTAAACGGATAGGTCCAATTTTTTTAATATATAAATAATATTTTTTTTTGTGGAGCTATTATTTTTTTTTTATTTTGGGAAATTATGTTAATTTTATTGAAATTAATTTTGGTTTTGGTATAAGAGAGTTGCGCTTGGATTACTTTTTCTTTGTGTCTGATTTTGAAATGCACAAAAAAGTGAAATTTTTTGGTAATAATCAGAAAAAATAGAAATGAAAAAAAAAAAAAATTCTATGAATAAATTTATAAATTATAAATTATTAGATATTTATCATAATTTTATCGCGATACAGGGTGTCATGAATTGGAAAATTTGATAGAAATTAAAAATAAAACTGAAAGTAACTGACGAATTTCACTTAATTCAGAAAAAAATAATATTCATAATTGAATGAGACTTAATATCAATTTATTTTGAAAATATAATTTAGGAATTATTAGTTTAAAAGCTTACACAATAGAGTTGACACCAAAAGCGTGAACTACTTCAGAGGTATAATTATTAGTGAAAAAGAAAACCGAGCAATAACTTTATAAGAAATCAATCAATTTTAGGCTATAATAAATTTAATTAATTTCATCAAAAATCAGTCTAGAATTAGATTGAAGGTATAATCATTATTTTAAAATTTAAAAGTAAATTATGGGCAGAGAATTAAAATTAATAGCAGCATTAGATTTTTTAGTCAAATACACAAAATATTTATAATTATTCAGAAGTAATAGACTACGCAGTAATGGGAGAGCACACATTGTTTACAACCCTAATTGTGTTTTTTGTAATTTAAGTATATACACGATAATCGACAACACTAATTGCGTGACTTCTTAAATTGTTAAGAACTAATTTCTTAAATTATATAATTTCATTCATTATATAATAACCGATTTACTTTATGCTGGATTCATAACACAAAGTTAAAGCAACTGAACTCACAAAGTTAAACTATATAAAAATTGTACTTCCATTCAAAATACAAGCAACTGAACTCTAAAATAAGGTTGCCTAACTTTCAACTTTTACGATGTATAAAAGCTCTGAAATGTCAAAATAATAAAATGAAATAGTTAAAGTGAGATGTCAAAGTGAATTTGTGTTGGAATTATAAATAAATAAGTTAAAATGTTAATTTATTAAATTAATATTTTATTATTTTATACTAACTCATTATAATTGATGTGAGCTGGAGCTGATAAATATAACAAACACAAACTGCAATGTGAATTGAAATCTTTTAAAACTAACGTGTTAGCTTGCCTCGTATTTGAGTTCAGTTGCATTGATATCAATATGAATCTAGTGTCAGATTATTCAGCAAGCAGTTATAAGGAGTAGAATAGACTCTGAAAAAGTCACTATTCATTGAATATGGAAAGTGGTCTTGCAGTATTTAAAGTAAATCTGATGTTAAGATCTTCTATTATAATAAATTAGCCTAAATCCAATTACAAATGTATGAAAATTAATAGTTGAATTAAAGATAATTTATAAATAAAATAATATTGAGTTCCGAAATATTAAAACCGCAGATAACAAAAAAATTAAAATAGATTTATTGTATGTGAAGTGCTATGTCGTGTAGGTCAACTCCAGACCGAGGTATCGAGGTCGCTATGTAAGTTAATATGCATTTCATTAATTATTCAATCTAATTTCGTTTTACAATAATTTTCGCTCTGAATCCAATCCAAATCAATTGATAGTACCATCAGCAAAATATAAAAATATGCTAAATTTTGTAATGAGTAAAATATTTAATAAATTGAACAAATTTTAAGTCTTATGATCACCACACCTTAAATAAAAGTTCATCGACCATAAAAAAAATATTCTACACATCACCGGTGCTACTTCAAGTAACTAAATATAGATAGAATTATTCCTACTTAATTTTATATTTTTAGTTCGTTACTTTCATTTGATTGAGTATACTAAAATATTAAAAGTAAAAAATATTTTTACATAAATTAATTTTGGTCAATAATTTAATTTGTATTCCCATAAAGTTAACAAGTGTTTACTGTTTAATCATATTTTCACTTGTCTTTCACTCCAAATTATTTGTATTTTTTAAAATTTATAATCAAACCACGTTAAAAATCATCTATACCCTAATTTAGAAAGACACCATATAGTAAAAATTTAAATATGACTAATTCGCTATAATGAATTTTCTTTCCATTACGTTTTTCTGGCAACAATTTTACATCACGCATTAAACCAGATTCAAAAACCCAAGGAAAAATAATTTTAAAATGATTTTGTGTATTTTGTGCAGATCTTTTTGTATTTCTAAATAATATGTGATATTTTTGTAATTCACCCACAAGTGTTACACTTATATTTGTGGTATGATTAGTGTAAATAAAGTAGTTAAATTAAATGAGGACAAATCCGTGTTTTGCGAACGATATGGACTTAACATGAATTTTATGATAATTAAATATTGAATATTTTAATATTATTATTTTTATTTTACTATATAGAAAATTCAAAAAGGTTAATGAACATTGATAGAATAGATCAGTAATAAAATCAGAGTTGTCAAATAAAATTAAGAATGTAACGCTAAAAACGAAATAACGAAATGAATTTGGGTTATTTATGAAAATTACGTTACATAACATTTTACAAATTAAATTGTTTTATAATAACAGAAAGCGTAACGATAATAATAAGTAAGGTTAATATATTTTTTGTTGAATAATTTTTCAAAATTGTGTAACGAAAAACGTAACGAATTGTTTGCGTTATCATTAGTAATTTTAATAGTATAAATGCAAAACTTTTCTTTGAATATATTCGAGAAAATTGTTGTGAAAGACTTAAAAAATGATTTTACGTATTGATTTTGTAGGTACAACATACAAAATTCAGGTTATTGTAACACTATAGTTTTTTATAACGTTATAAAATAACATTATAAGTATTATTTTATAACGTTATAAAATGACGATATCAAACATTCTTTTGATACATATATGAATAATGAAAATAAACAAATATATAATTTCGTTATTATAACGAAGTATAACGTTATATTTTTTTGTATTCGTTTTGCTACACTGATTAAAAATGATAATTTGTTATAGTCTCTACTTAGTTATTAAAAATATTAAATTGTGGTGTAAACCAAAAATGCAATTTGTCACTTTACTAATTAGATTCTGACAAATCTTTTTGAGGCTGAAGCTTTTTGTTTAAATAAATATAGTGAGAGATAATCACAGGGCTTCCAGTGACATTTATCTTAATAAGCTTTTTATATCAAACATTCATTTTCATTTGCTTAATACTGAATAATAAATACTGCAATGAAACTTAAAATTCTATAATTTCCCAAAATAAATGTCAATATTATATCGTAGAACCACGTAGACCCCGGGCATTGGGTACTCGAAAAAAGTTACTCTATGACTGAGAATAAAGTATCCCACCAAAACTACAGTAGATACCCGATCCTCGGTGTAATTTTTAAGAAGACGTAATCACATCCAATTCGGAAGGACGTCAAGTTAATTAATAATGTATCTAATCTACATAAATTTGCTGGGAGACCCATTAAACGATTAAATGTGATTAAAGTATAAATAAATATATCAAATTAGAAGCAATTTTTATATATTAATTTCAACAGATTTTTGTATAATTTCATTTTAATTTTTTTTTTTAATAGTGTTGTAATTGATGTTGTAAATGTCTGAAATTAGACTGATTTCTTTCCATCCCAAGTTAAATGTTCTGCACTTTACGTTCTATAGTTCAATGTTCAAATATTCACAGTCAATTTATTTTATTGTCGGTTTTTTTTAAAATAAATTAAATTTAAATAATAAATTCTTAGTAAATTTATTTACTGAAGAATACTAAAAAAAACAGCTGCTTCCGTGCTAATAGAAATAATAGACAATATTTTCATAATTTACCATCCGTTTAAATATTAATTATAATCTTTAGATTAGAACTTTTTGATAAAGAATTTGTTAAATAATTATATTAAAAAGAATACAGAAAAACTAAAAAAAAAACGACAGATGAAAAAATACCAGCATAAATTTAATAGTAATAATTAAATTATCAATGAAAAGACTAAGAAATGTGAGAATTTATGTTTATTATAATGTTAATAAATATGATACAAAAAAACAAAAAACCAGAAATTTCTCACCTTTTTACGAATTGTAATAATTATTTTGTTATGAACTAAATTAAAATTTATCTTTTAATGAATTGAAATTCTTTTATTACATCGTACGGAACGGAGTACGGAGTACTAGCAAATAATTTTACATTAATTTTGTTTAACAAGAATCTTAAATTAAAACACAATACAACAATAATAAATATAAATTTTCATGTCGTCCGCTTTCTCATGAAATTATGACAATCGGTAGAGTAGAGCGCTATTCTACAATTCATAGTGTAATTTTTAATGAATTCTATCACAAGAGGCCAAGAGAATTGAATTAAAAAAAAAATTGGAAAGTTCTTTGGTAAAGTCATGGTCAGAGACTGGAATATAAAATGTAAAATTTTACATGACAATATTATAACGTATGGAAGTATATGCTCAAAAACATAGATAAATTGTCCTTCAAGAATTGAATAATCATAAGTTTTTAATCGAACAAAAAAGCAAATTGTTTTAATTCAAAGTATGGAAAAATATTGATATTAATTTTGTTCAACAAAATTATTTATATATGAAATATGAAAATGTGTTTTTCATTTGATCGCGATTAAAATTTAATTTGTTTCAATATAATTTTTACTTGGCAACATAACATTTAGATAATTATTGATAAACATTAATTTTCAATAACATTAGAGTCGTTTCACTTGATAGAATTTCCAAATCGTCATGAACAAGATTTCGTAATATACGATTTGCCTTTTTGGTTTTGAAGTTATCGGAATATCACAACCGAATACTTTTCCAGAGTTTATAGTGAAATGATTAAAGAAATAATAACAGAATTGCTGATGATTCTTGAATTTATACTCAAAAAAATATGATAGTTTTAGTTTAGTGTGAATTTCCCAGGTGACATCTTCAGGACAATATTTAACCCCTTAAAAATCTATTTTCGGATTGATACAGCCTGCACCAAGCTAATTATTTTCGATAATTTTTAAAGATCTTGAGTCTGGTTATTTTGAGACACATGCAGATTATACCAATTATCAATCTTTTGGTGAAAAAATTGAATAGTAGCCAGTAAACATAAATTTCTAATGTCACCTTGAATGAGATAAAAAAAACTTATTCGTCGATTGCGTTCGTATTGTGAATTTGATTCGTCATATTTCGCTGCTTTTGCTATACAAATTTAAATTAATAAACTGATCAGCGTCTGAATTCATGATCGGGCCCTTTTTCCCCCATTTTACCAAATATACAGTGACCGATAGGGTTGCAACAATGAAGCTTAGTTTCCTCCTGTTTAGAGATGATATTAACTTTGTATTCTTAATGTTCATCTCTGTAATTAAAAGGACCCTTAAGCTACTTGACATTTATTAGCCAATCTGATAAATTGATCTTGTCCAATTCATTAATCACGTGACAGTATCTTCAAAACTACTTTATTGATTAAGGTTTCCTAATAATTTCAATATATATATATTGTAAAAAATTACAAAATATTCATAATTGGCACTTAAATTATTTATATTTCTCTCTATAGTCGATGAAAAACTAATAACAACAATAATTGATCTCTTCATTATTCCAATTTATTTCTTTAGATCTAATCAATCTTAATTTTTTAAGTACATCTAATTTAATATATTCAACACCAGAATTTGAACAATAATTTTATGTGTCCATATAATAAACATACTTTGAATAAATATCTTATTTACTCAGTTTGATTATTATTTGCCTGAGGAAATAATTTACACAATTATTGGTGGTACCATCCAGCCCAGAGTGTGGTTCGTGGTAATAAGATATAAGATTGTTTTTTAAAAAAGTAAAACGTTTTTTTTTTCTCATAACAAATTCGGTCATGGTTTACCACATTTTCTGATACTTTTTATTTTGATTGTTTTATAATATGAAATGACAACGCATTAAAATGAACTTGAGAACATTAAAAGTATTTTTTTTTAAATTAGTGACAAAATTGGTTATTAAATTTTTAAAAGATAAGGGAAAATCTTTTAACATAAATGTCTCAAATGTCCTCGGAATATCCAGTTTTTTTTACATCATTAAAATAAATATCAATAATTGACTGTCTATAAACTTCCCTAAGCATAATGTCTCGTAATACTCACCAGTAACAGTCTACAAAATTCGTAAATCTATTTCTAATATTACCAACTAAAATTAAAATAAATATTAAAAGTGATTTTAAAATAAAATATAGCTAACATAAATAACTAAGTATACGACCCAGACTCATCAGCCTCAATTCCTCCGCACAATATCTAAATAATTATAAAAAATATAGGTCACTGTTTTAGTAAGATTTATTCAAAAAAATAAAAAATAAAACTAAAAAACCTCCATAAATATTCGTAAAAATGTCTTTTTATATGCTAAAATCTTGTACAGAGCTTCAGATATTAGAAGAGAATTTATGTTTAAGTTACAATATATAAAAATTGAACTAGAATTAGTGGTTTTTCGAAAGTAGTATTATAGATATTTACAGTAAGAAAATTATGATCAAAAACTCAAATCGAAGCACACAAAATAGATTATTTTATTTAACGGCTCCTAAATAACCAGTTTCTCCTATCTCTAAACTCTATGTTTGTATATAATGCCATTAACACTTTACACACCTGAAAAACCTGCATATAAATTCTCTTAGTGATTAAATACATTGGGAAACTTTAAAAGTCTGTTTACACTTCATTACTTTTATAAAAAATTAAGTACACACATTTTTTTATTCAGATATTGAATGAATTTTTGAAATGCGTATAAATATTAAGAAATTATTGACATAAATTTTTGTTTTCATCAAAAAAAAAAAAAAAAAAAATTGGTTTAAAACTATTCTGTACCCAGGCGTCTTATAAAAAAATAGCACGGAATTCCTTTCAAGTTACGTTTTAGAATATTGTGTGAATGCTATAAAAACTAAAATTTATAAATCTTTAGTTTCTTTAGTAATTACAAAAAATTTCGTAATTAATTAATAAATGATTCAGTAATTAATAAAGGATTCTTTTGAACCCCGAACTTAAAGCTGGACTCAATTATTATTTGTAATAATTATTAAAGACCTGAAGAAGGACATATTTTCTTGAAATTTTAATTATTAATCAGAACCAGATTATTCGTTATTTAATTGTCGAAGCCTTGCTTCACATGCACGGTAATTTTTCAAATATTTGATTATACTTTCATAAATTTTAAGTGCCAATCAATCGCTGCTACTTTAAGTTGAGTAAGTCAAAAGTATCTAAGAACTAGTTGTATAAAACGTTTGACATATACCAGGCGCAACATACGGAGCAGAATCATGGACGATGACATGTAACTATGAAACGATCTTGCGTATACATTTGATTATTCTTAAAATCTTTAGTGGTGTTTGCATCTCTGGTATATGACGACAAAGATACAACCATGAGCTGTATGAGCTTTTTAATGACATTTAGAAGAATTAAGATCTAAAGACTACGTTACTAGAATGGAAAATACTTGATTCAACAATCCCTGATAGTAGTCGAAGACGTGACAGTTCAGTAGTGCGTTGGAAAGATGCAGTCATCCGAAAATATCCGAACACTGATTATTTCGAACTGGACACAATAGCTACCGATAGATCCAGTTGAAGAATACAATTACACTCGGCCATATAAGTAAGTACGAATTATCCATACGTGAATAATATAATATTTTCAAAAATTCTGTAAAAACTATTTTACATCAATCCCAACCCTACTAAATATATAAAGTCTAGCTTCATAGAATTAATAAAAATGCACTAATAAGATTGTAAAAATTAGCTAAGATTTGTGTATATCTAGCAGAATTGTTAAAACTGTAATAAAAAAAAATATTTTTTATGCTTACCTACTGACATTTTTTTACAGGTAACTTAACATCTCGCCAATAGCAAAAATACAAAGTGTTTTTCGTGTGAGCGAATACGAAAAAAAGCCAGTAAAAAAATAAACTCAATTTTTATGCAATTTAATTTATAAGACTTCAATTAGTAGGTTTAAAAAAAATGAAAAAAAAAAAATGAATGCCGGTTGATTTGACCTCGAATTATTTTCGCTGTTTGTGCTAATATTGCACAGAGTGATTTTTTTGTTGTTGCTGGCTGTTGCTCATATTATTTTATGTAGAAATTAATTTTTAGTTGTGTATTTTATTATGTGTAATTAACTAACAACAACAAAATTGTATATGAAAAATTGAATAAAGCATAAAATAAAAAAATTGTAATAGTTTAAACTTTGAAATTATAGACAATATTAATAATAAATATTTCAGGGTTATTAGAAAAAAAAACTATAATTTCGATTCAATCAGGTTATATTTTTGAGACTGTGGAATATATAAAAACTGCAGGAATTTTGTTTTTATATTTAAATTCAATATTTAGTAATTTCCTCTACATACTTGTAACGTTGTAGCTATAGTAAGAGTTTTCGTGGTCCATTAATCTCTAATCCCAATTTAAAATCTCGGATTTCGGAAATATTTCGTAAATTAAATATTAAGTATCAGATTTTTTTGAATAAGAGTTGACAGCTTCGAATTTTAGGATTGAGAAGCAATTAGATTAAAAGATTGCCTTAACAGGGTCATTTATAATTGAAAGGGAACACATAAGATTTGTTCTTTAATTTTGTAGTTAGTGTTGGAACATTAAATGAATTTCTAAATTTTAGTGTGTGATGAAAGTTTGGCTCAAGTAAATATTTGTAAGTCTGGACTGCCTTTAGTGTGTATTGCGTACTGAGTTTTCATAAAACTTTGCCAAAATACTCTTATTATTCTCGGATCAATTTTCCAGCAGAAATTTGTAGAATAGAGTAAGAACTCCTACATTACGGCGGTGGCTTATATATATTATAATTTTGATGACCAGCTCAATATATTGGAGATAGGTTTACTCTATGTTCGTCAGAGTCTCAATAAAAGTAAGTCCACGGTTTGCTATAAGCAAAATTCGGAATAATTCTTACATATATTCATTACCGACTCTCGAAAGTAATGAATAAGTATAAGAACTTGGGCTCAAAAAATCTAATTGTTTTGAACCAGTGGATTTAATACTAGTCTCTAGTGTTGGTATAACAATTTATCAGCGAATAAGATTCTCTGCCGAAATTAAGGTGTACTTACATACAGCTTTATAACTCATTTCTTTGAAAAAAATGAAATTTCAATTATTTCAACTTTCATATAGCAATCGATTTTGACAATTTGTTGAGTATACATGAAAGATGAAAGATATAGCCGGACATTATTTAAAGCGCTTACAGAGCTCAATATGGTATTCTTAGCGAATCCTAATAAAAATTATAAAATTTTATTAGATTTCTGAATTAAACATTTCAGAGGTCATATTTATAGTAATTATTTCTTTTAAAATTGAATTATCCTATAAATATTATGAGTTTTTTGACTCTTTTAATTTTTTTGTACTATCTTGAAAACAACATAAAATAAAATTTATTTTTACATTAACCAACAAGTTTTGAATTACTAATCATTACAAATATATTCATTTCCCTAACAAAATTTCAATTAGCATAATACTAGAGTCCATGTTTAAACAAATAAAAGCAATTGATTAGCATATTCTATATAGCTATATATTAAAAAACTATGATTAAAAAAACTGAACTGCTGGTATATTTATATTACTTCAAAAAATTACCGATGGGTGATATGAAAAATAATTAACATGTTAATGAAATTTTTTATTATATTCCTCGAAACAAAGAAATAATAAAAAAACAATTTAAAAAGCTACAAAAATTAGTCAACCGTTAATACTGGCATTAAAGTTTTTTTCATTTTACTATATGGCCATTTAAAAAAAGACCTTTTTTCACAGCAGGGATGACCTCTTAATAAAATAAAAATGTTTTAATCAAAATTCTTAAAAAAACAATTTAGTTTTTTTCATTTCTGAAAGGTTTAAATTTAATTGTGATTAATAATATAAATTATTACTTTAACGAAATAATAATCACGAACGTAATAATAATAGCGAAAAACAATATTTCAAAATTTCAACATTTATGCTCTTACATAATTATGAGTCTTAAAGATTTTGAAGATACATTTTTGAAGAAAGGAAATAATGTTGGAAAAATAAATGTTGGAAAATTGCGTATAATTATTATAATTTTTTAAATAAAACAAAATATTTTTCCCAAAAATTACAATGACAAATCTTAGCCCTAGTCGCTGGCATACAGAATTAAATTTATATATAAATTTTGATACGTGATTACTATATAAATTACAGTAGCATAGATGAAATTATATAGCATCTGTGACAATGTGACAAAAATCTGTAAATCTTTTTTTCATTAATTATTAGGGAGATAATAGCAAAGCAGGTTACTATATACACATAACCTTGACAAAATGTATGGAATTTTAGATTAATGATTTACAATTATTTAGTAGCATATTTATGTTATTTATGTTTAGAGACCAACAAAATTTAGATTGTAATTATTTAATTTTTTCAAATCGAGGGCAACAACTGCAAAAACAATTTATATGAATATGTTTAAGCTGGAGCCAGAATACGTCGCTGTCGTCCGCCATCGTGAAATGTTAAAAGAAAAATCAAAAGTACGAATTTCGTATAATTCAATTATATTTCGTTTCGTTAACAAAAAAGTCAGCGTGACAAACGTAAAAAAATTGCCGAAATTAATATATAGAAATTTAATTTATAGTTTAAAATCGGATGACAATGTATCGCGGCGTTGTATTGCATTTAGTTAAGAGGTGCCAATGCCAGCGACACCACGGCTTGCGAAAACCATGATGACAGACGGCGGCGACATATTTAACCAATAGCTTTAGGCTTCAGTTCAGTTTTTGTTCTTTATAGATTGTAATTATACCGAGATCCAGTTTGTAAAGCTTTAAACTTACATGTAAATCTAGAATTTATATATAATAGCTTAGACATTCACCAACTTTAATGTAATAATAAATAGAGTTAGTATACGCGATATATGACGAGGTAAACTTGTGTCTTAATAACTCTAATTTCAAGAACATTCTTCAAATCCTTAACATGTAGATTTAATTTAAAGTAATCATTATCTCGAGTTCCTGAAAATTGGGCTTACCAGATTAAAATTTCAAAGATTAACTCAAACAAATTTAGCTTAATCTAAAAAATTTTATTCCACCTACCTTTTTTTATTATTATCCCTAACACTATCCCATGAATCACCAACACCCGATGAATAATCTTCTAAACGTTCAATTTCATCTTCTAAACCCGAATCTTCTAAACTAATATTACAACTAGTTAATGTAACCTTTTTACCATTATCACCAACTTCAATCCAATCTGATGTTCTAATACGTGATAAATTATTTGAACCAGTTGATCTTTGTGTACCATATGGTGATGAATCTGTTGAACAACCAGATGGATAACGTTTACGTAATTTATTTTTATCATCAATATTATCAATTTGATTATTATCATCAATATCATTTTTATTATTATCATCTTGTTGATCAATATCACTTAAATCATTATTATCAATATTATTATTTATTTCTGGTTGATGATTAATCAATTCTTTTTTTATTAATGATGATTTACCTCTCATTGCAGTTAATTCATCTATTAAAATTTCATGAAATGCAACTTTTTTCTCAATATTTCCATTATTACTACTACTATTACCATTATTACCACCAATACTATCAAGGATAATAGAGGAAATTGGTAAGATTTGTTTAATTGAATTATTTATTTCTTGTGGTTTTAATATTTGTTCACATTCACCTTCCGGTTCCGGTCTATGTAATAAATTAATACAAGATTTTTTTTGTAAATTCAATGCATTCATAATTGTTGGTGCTGATGTTGTTGATTTTGTAATTGGTATTGATGGCTGAGGACTTGGTGTACTTCTTACCGATATACAATGTTCAGTTTTTTCAATATAATTTTTATTATTATTTAAATTTATATTAATTTTTGGTTTATTATTTATTATATTTGAATTATTATAATCATTTTTATTATTATTATTATTATTATTAATATTATTAAATTGATTATTATTATTTTTTGGATTTTCTGATGATTGATTTATAATTATTTCAGTAAATAAACGTTCAGCAACATTTTTTAAATTATTTTCAATTTCATAATTATTATTATTATTATTATTTTTATTGATATTTATTGGTGTTGATATTGTTGATAATTTTGATGTTGGTGATACTGAACATAATGTACTATGTGATCGATAAATAATACGTTGATTATTATTATTATTATTATTTATAATATTTATATTATTTTTATAATTATTATTATTATTATTATTTTTATTATTACTATTTACAATTGGTAATAATGTTCTTGGTTTTGGTATTGGTGATTTATTATTATTAATAATTGTTTTTTCATATTTATTTAAATTATTATTAATATTATTATTTTGTATTTTATCATTTCGTATTAAAATTTCTGTACGATTACGTCTCATAATTGGTGGTGTTGGTCGATTTAATATAATCGATTGTTGATGATTTTTTACTTCATCTTCATTTTGATTCACAGCAATTTTATGTGATGATGATTCATTCAAATTTCGATTAATTTTATTGTCATTATTATTCATAGAATTTAATTCTAATATGTTTTTATTAAATTTTGTTGTACTATTCATAAAATTTGGTTGGATTGAAGATGAAATTTTAATTTTTTGTGATTGTTGTTGTGAAAATTTATGATTTTCTTGATGTTGTTGCTGTGAAAATTTATGATTTTCATGATTCTGTTGTTGTAATTGTTTCTTTTTCATATCAAATGATGGTGATTTATATATAACAGTTCTACCTGTTGCTGAATTAATTATTGTTGTTGATGATTGTAATAATTCTTGTTCTTGTTCATATTTTTTAAATGAATTTGTTAAATTTTGTTGTTTTGTTGATGTAGTTTTTATTGATATTGAATTTTTCGATGAATCATTTTGATTTGTTTTATTCAAACCAGTTAAAATTTGTGATGTATTTAGTGGTCTTGGTGGTACTGGTGGACCAGCTTTTCTAGATGTTGCCATAATTTTTTTGTTCTTTATTATAATTTGATAATTTATTTAGTGGTTTTTATTATTATTTTTTTTTTTTGGATATAATTTTAATGATGATTTTTAATATAATTTAATTTTTGATATTTTATGAAATTCTTTTAATAATTCGTAATCATTATTAATATAAACTATTACAAATTTGAAATTTTATATAAATTTAATTTGTGGTGGTTCACTTTATCACGTTTATTCATACACTTATTTATTTAATTTAATTTGATTAAATCAACAAATAATCAAAAAAAAAAAAAAAAAATTAGAAAAAAAAATTATTTCACAATCTTTTAGATACAAAATATTACATTTATTTTGTTGTTGTAGGTGCGAAAAATCACTGCGATTTTTATTTTATTATTTATGTTAATTTTGCACAAAATAAAAAAAAAAAATTTTTGTTGTCTTGTCAGGTTAAAATAGAAATTGTAAACTTAAGCAAAACTAAATACAAAATGTAAAAATATAAAAATTTATTTAAATGAAAAAATAATAATAAAAAAAAGATGCCAACCTAAATGGAAATTTTTTATATTTATTTAATTTTTTTTTTCCGAGTTTTATTTTTTTCAAATCTATTACTTAAACGCCTGAAGTACCGCCGTTAACTGAAATTTATCTTTCATTTCAAATACGATCGAATTACATTTTTTATTCTCTACTAAAACGTATAGAAGTAGAAGTTCAGCTCAAATTCACTAATTCAGTTTAGTGGCTTACAAAAAACTCTGATAGAGAGCATGAAGAGAGAGACTTAATCAAATTAAAGTTTTACTTTTTATATGTGAATGTATATTTTATGTTTCACATAGCATAAAAGATACGGCCAATTAATAAATTTATGTGTGTACACATAAAAGATACTCTTTAGCACCTGAAAACAGCTGTTATCTTTTATATAAATATTTATTATATTACATTTAAATAACGAGTAACGTTTTGCAGTGTTGCCGTTTATAAAATTTTGTAGGGGAATAAAGAAAAGTTGTAATAAATTTTTATTAAAATAAAATAAAAAATGGAAAACTAAATTTTATTTTGTTAATAGAAACTTAAATTTTTATAATTAAAATATGATTTTTTGTGAAATTACGTTGAGAGAAAGTAATTTATTTAAAAGTTTATAATAATTAACGTCCAATATTAAACAAAGTTAAAGTTAATTAACGAAATTTAGATATATAAATTATATAATATAATGTTATAAGAAAAGTGACAAAGAGACGATGGAACACATCATCCAGGCACTCGCAAGAAGCAGACTACATATATTAGGTAAAAGTCTTCTTACCTGTAAAGAACTGGGCAATAATGACCCCACAAATATATTAGGTTTCTTTAAATCGTAAGACGTGATAGGGGCTTTAAACGCACAATAGATCGTTAAGGTCGCAGTGCTCTGTCGTGTTACCATTCACAAAAAATAAAAAATAAAATAAAGAAAAATATGTTAATAAATTAGTTGACATCAAGGATCAAGTGTATTTGAATATAAATTAAAGAATCCTTTAGGTAGTGACAAAATTTTCAATGATTTAACATTAAAAGTATTTTCTTTTATAGAGTTTTCTTGATTTAGACTCCTATTTAATATCATATTTAAGTTTATACATGCAAGATTGATCCTCAAACAAATTTTGTGCTCAGAAATGTAATTTCAATCAAAAATATCATTTATGTTTCTATTTGGCAACACTGTACTTCTTATATAAACAATTTGAGATATCAGTTCCTAAATGTTACCGGCAATATACTAATAAATATATGTAATAATCCTGTCCACACATAGAAAAATTGATCGGTATCTTTACTACAGCATCCGTAAACACGTTAGCTACCTGGGTATGAAACTATAGAACCAACACTAGACGCGACAGATTGACGCACCTTAGGTACGACGTGACGTACTGTATGGATATTTCCCTCGTTGTGGAGAGTTGTACTCTTCATAAAGAGAAACCTAAATTTTTGATGAAATTAGTGGTTTGTTTTTTAAACCTGATATAGAGACAACAATGTATCAATTGATACCTTTCGTGATGCATATTTCATCATATTTACTAGGAATAAAACTCTTCCAACTTAAATTGCCTATTATTCGTTTATAAAATATTTTTGATATAATTCGTGGTATCTTAAATCTAATCAATTATTCTTTTCAAAGCATAAACAGATTGTAAAAGTTTTAAATAAATTCTGAATCTTCGTTTTAACTTTATTTAAAAAGAATATTATTTTTTATTTACATTATTGGTAACACTTTTATAATAAATCAATAATTATTAACATTCTTCATGAATAATTAATATTTTCAATAAATTTATGTCAAAATATTTCATAAAAAAGTTTTTTCATTGTTTTTCAATCTAAAAATATTCAGAAAATTAATTTCGGATATTTGAAAGGATTAAACAAAAATCAATAAATTTCAATCTTTCAGATTTATAATAATAAACATTTTTCCCTATGAGTTTTCTGCAAATTTTAATAATTTTATTTAATGATTTTATAATTTATATAGAGTTTAAACGACTTTAATTGTCTATAAATAAATAATTTCCTCAAAAATTAGCCTCAAAATTATGTAATTATTGATTTTATTTCGTGATCTTTAAATGACAAGAAAATTATGATTTTTTCTTCTTTATAACATTAATTTCGATTATTATGAAAAATATTTGTGATAATCAGTAAAATATTGATTAGTAATTCTTTGTTTTTTTTTTGCCATTAATTGTCTGGAAAATGCTAAGTAATTCCATAGTTTTATATAGATTTTTATTGTTATTCATTTTTGATAGTTTTATAAATAACTAATTACTAAATATCGATTTTGTTGATAGTATATATAAACATAATCGAAATATGAATAATGAAGATTATCATTACAATATAGTTTTATGGAATATACATAAATTTTTATATATAATTTATGTTTATAAGATTTATTTTTATCAGAAATAATCAGAAAATTGAGACTTTTTAGATTACAAGAATTTTTATTAATTCATTTTGGATTGTTTAGAGATTTCAGAAATGGTCATGGGATATTTCATTAATTGATGCGAATAATTGATTTAATCAAATTTTTATATATATAATTTATAAATAATGTATAGATAAAATAATTAAATGGTTGGGAAATGTAATTAATTTATTGGTTTTGTACAAAATTGGATTTTCATAAAAAAAAACATAAATCGAGGAAAATTCTGACTGATGTATTCGTAATAAAATTTAAATCGAATATTTAATTTTATAAAAAATCATAATTGATATAAGTATCTTCAATGTGGAAGTAATAATCATAAAAAAAATATATTATTGAGACATCCTTTTTTATAATAAAATGAGGTAGAATTTTTTTAATTACTTGTCGAACTTAGTGTTTATGGAATAGTTCTGAATTTTGGAATTGATTTTTTTTTGAATTTTTTGCATTTCTTACCGATGACCTTTAGTAGGTTAGGTTAGGTTAGGTTAAGAAAAGCGCACGAAGATCACTATGTCAGCTAACAGAAACTAATCTTATTAAAAATTCAGCTTACCCTTATGAAGAGAACAATTCAAGAGAAACAAGGCTTGTGTTGAAAGAACGGACCAAAAACCATACGTGCCCAGTCTACAACAGTCAAACACTAGATAGTCTAGTGTGTGTTGCATAGTTAGATATCCACATAGGTAAAACCCATCAATACAAATGCCAGAGTTAGAACCGTGTTTAAGGATCCAGCATTGATCAGTTAGATATGGATCAGTTTCCTGGAGATTGTTCTATAATTTCAGATTTATTTTTAAATGACTTTGAGTCAGAAATATAATAAATTGTATATTGATGGAAATATTATTTGGAAGTGGCAGTTCAACTTGTTTATATAGCAAGTACAGTGTTGCCAAATTGAAACAATAATATTGTGCTTTTTGACACAATTATATAAGTTTATACAAATATCCATAATTAAATATTTTTTATTTCACAATTCCATAAGTCCAGGTTTTAAAATTGTAACTTGACGTATGAAATATTATATAATTTCAACAATTTAGAAAAATATACTGAGATTGCTTACAAAAATATTTTCAAATTAAATTTTAATTATAAACAAATTTTCTACAAATTTTCTTATAACAATTTAAAATTTTACTATTTTAACATTTTTTAATATTGAAAATTGAAAATTTCGCAAATTGTAGGTGAAGAGACCTTAAATTATAAATTATATTTACAATCATCTGTTAAATTGACTATCAAAATGTTCTTGACATATTAACGAATTTTTACATTTTATAAATTCCAAAAGTTTATTATAGAATATTTTAGCAATTGCTTAATATTAAAAATAATAAATATATTTATAAAATTATAACAATTTAAAACATTTGTTGTTTGATCAATAATATAAATAAATAATAAAAAAAAACCCTTTCTTGATAATAAAACAATAAAAAATTTAATAAATATAACAATTTTCACACTAAAAAAATATGAAAATTTTGGAAAAAAGAAAATATTTTTGATGGAAAAATATGAAATCATTTTAGTATCCCATCAATAATCCCAAAATTATTTTATTTTGCACAAGATGTTTCCAAATATTTTCTTAATTTATATGTTCCCTAAAAATGTTTAAGTATCACAACATAAATTTTTCCATTCTGTGTAGCTACATTTAACACACTTTATTGAACCTGGAGAGAATCATTGATGAAATTTTTTGGATTTTATATAAATATATTTTTTTTTGGTAACTTTGTAAGATGAAAATTTCGTCTTTGGTTTAAATTGAACATTATTTTGATAAGTTATTTAAAATTGGATTTTGAGTAAAAACAATTATTGAGATATAAAATTGAATCGATATTGTTGTCTACACAGTACAAGCTTAAGTCTTTTTTAAACTTCGGTTTAAGTTATTGTTTGCTTTCATAGTGCAAGCTTTAACATAAGTCTTGTTTAAAGTAAGGTTTAACTTAAGCCGCACATAGCTAGAACTTAAGCTTTACTTTTGATATTATAAAGCTTAAGTTAAACCTTCATTTTCATTGAATATTATTTAAGTTTTTTGGTTTACTTGAGGTTAGGGTAAAATTTCATTGAGATATCAAGCAAATTTAAATTGCTAGCTTAAGCAACACAATCAGTTTAGTTAAGCTTGAAATTAAAATTAGCACTGATAAGACGGATTCATAAGATTTTTTGTATTTCTTAAAAATTATGACTAATTTTGTATTAAGTTATAGACTGAAAAATACTGAAAATAATAAAAATTGTTGTGAAAATTCAGTAGATATAATTTTTGATGTTTTTTTATGACACTTTTAGATGTAGAAGTTATAGATTTTCAAAATATTAAGTAATATTATTACTACTTAATTACGAATATTTTTAAAGTCAATTTTTTCTATTAGGTTATATCAAAACAAAATCATCTGAAAAATAATTAATTTTTGTATTGAAATAAAAGTAATTAACATGTCTAAATCAAGTAAAGCATCGTAATAATGTTCGAACCCTTAAAAAGTATCATTTTCCTTTGTCCATATAAATGATATTATAATAATGGAATTGTCAGAAACATAAATTTTTGTCTACATCTATTTAAAATGTCATTTTTAAAAATTTATATTTATATCCATTTTCTTTCACAAAATAAATCTGTACTCTCATTATAACTTACACTGTCAAAATCTGTAGTTTATGGGAACTACCTCTGTCTCTGTTCTATGTGTGCAGTTATGATTAAGTTTATGTGAACAATAAAATATAGAAACATTACTTTTACTGGACACCGAAAACCCCAGCATGAATATTAATAAATTTATATGTTCATTGTTAATATGATCCCAAGTGTGCACACTTTTTTGTACAACAAAATTGCTATTATAATTTTAAAAATCCCTTACACAGAATTGAATAGTTTTAACATTATCCTATGTCTAGACAAGATGACATATTCATTATAGATTTACAGAATCGAGTATTAAATAAATTAGAATCAGATATAAATTTTAAATGTATTTTCACAAGGTTAGAAAGCTTTTTTTCTTTTTGAATAGACCTTAACTATTTGACATGTTATAATGATGAATTTATTTTTAATGTTGAAACAATGATTCTAAAAATAATGTCTTGAAAGATATCGAAAATATTTGAGGTTTGATTATCCAGAAGGTCATGATAAAAATTCTATGTAAAAATATGCAAAGAAATTAAATTTAAATTAAAAATCTAAAATTAAATTATTTTTTTATATTTCTTATAAGTAACTAAAGTTAAAATAAGTCAGTCTAATTCACTGTTTTTTAAATATACTTAGTACAACTGTTTGAGTGACATGGACAATGATTCTGAGGATGTAATTATGTGCTGTCTTTTCTTCGCCTTCACAGAATCCGTACAATTGGTTTTCCGATAGTTCATGTCTGTGTAGAACGTTTCTTGACTTTCCAGTGTTTTCATAGCTTTTTGTTTAGATGTGCCAGGTATGAATAATGTCTCATACTTTCTCGCCTACTCCAATAATTTTGTTGGATTCGCGCTGTTTAAACCTTTTGAAGAATGGTTCTGACCCTTTAAGTGTCTCACTTATCCCTTTTACGGCCAAAAATTCCTCTTCTTCGTTTCAAATTGAACTGGAATACAGGATAGTATTATCCTGTTTTCCCTTTAAGGTTATCAAGGTTTGAAGGCAGTACCATACAAGTCTGGATTTAATTTTGTGTAAGTCCAAAACTATATGAAAAAATTGTGATTTTTATGCTTGGAAGATCGTGGAAAGAGTAAATATGCTTTTAATGATATTGTATCGATCTCTTTCCATAAACTCCGGATCTTTCACCTTTCGGTTGCCTTGGATCCATCAGTATACCATCCAGCCTTCCTTTCTTTACAAATGTCCGTCTTATATGAGAAGTAATAAATAATACCGGCTTTAAACTAAATATTAAACTTTAAACTAAAATATTTATTTATAATTTATTTGAATTAATAATTAATTAATAAATAATAAAAATAAATATAAAAAATTTAATTTAAATGAAAAAGAGAAAACAATTTTCCTCCAATTTACCTACACGTGTTAGCTGCCTAATGCCTGCCGCCAATGTTTTGTAATATTGAATTTAATTTAATATAAATTTTTCACCGTTTTTATACCAACATCAAAATCCTATGTTATGTTAATAAATCTAGAAAATTTCAATTTATCGTAGAAAATTTCTATCACGTTATACTAAATAATATTCAATTATATTCCAAAGTCTGATAGACCAAAATCATTTAATTTTCCCAAAAATTTTGAATGTTTATATTTTCCAATTTTCTACATAACTCATCATATAGAAAATATTTAAATTAAATATTTTCAATAAATAAAACCATGTTTCGAATAAATGAAAATATACGAATTTTTTTTATATAAATTTATTATTTATTATCTTTATCTATAAATAAAATTTTCTATATTATATCAAAATTTTTGGTCAATATATTCTCATCCAAAAAAAAAATATCTACGATATTATAAAAGGATATTTTCAATTATTTTCCTAAAAATTTCATTATTCCTTGCCAGTTTATAGGTTTAAAAAACAGTATGTAGAATAAAAATTATATAAAAAAAAATGTAAAATTTCGGTTAAAATAAATTCTGCAATTATTCGAATCCTTTTCACTATAAAATTTGTGTTAAAATTTTCCGAGTAGTTAGAATAATTAGGAATGTTGCATTGGACTGGATGGTCAAAAAATTGGATTTTACTGACACTTTTTAGTTGGGCGTTTTCGAGATCGGACTACCCCGGTCAGTTTTAAGGTCGAACTATAGCAATAAAAATACGGTCGGGTCCACGTACGCATAATTTGCATGTGCCCGTAATTTGCGTTGTGCCCAAAAACCGCTTATCAGATTTTAATGAAATCATGGCACAAAGGTTGACCCCGATTCCATGTCCCATAAAATATAGAATTGGTACTTTCCAGGGGACGCTGTTAGAATTTCCTGTTTATGTTTTTTTTGCTCTATAAAAATATTTTATATCAGATTTTAATGGAATTAGCACAATCGAGGGAAGAACCTTGGTCTACCCAGATTGAGGTCAAAAAATTCAGGGGGTTTTTATACTGTTTGAGATTGAAGTAATTATTAGCTCATTTGAATAAAATTTGGCTGCTATATATGATATTTTCCTGATTTAGTTGATGCCTGTAAAATTTGAAGTTAATAGTTCAGTGGGTCCATGTATTAATCGCAAATTATATTTCATAATTTCAAAACTATACAGTCTACATCATACAGTATAATTTTTACCTGATTTCGACATTGGTATTCCTGAAGTTTAGAGGGGGTTCTTAGTAAAGCAGCTTCAGTTTCCAAATTCTAAATTTTTTATATGGCACGTATTTATTTTCCGATTTCAATAAAATTTGGTATACAGATTGGGTACGTCATTTCGCTTCTTTCGACCAAGCTAGAGGTCAGTAGATTTAAGGGCTTCATGGTAAAATATTCGTTTAATATTTAATATATTTTAGACAGTATATTAATTATTATCTGATTTGAATGAAATTTGCTTCTCATTAGTTTTGTAATCTAGTTTGTGCCTATACAATTTGCGACTCTCAGTTTCAGTGAGTCCTTTTTAATTTGTGATCCTCAGTTTCCGTGGGTCCTTTTCAAAATTTCAAATTATATAAAACACATTATAGGTTTTGTCTAAATAAAATACGATTTATTACGAAATTCACTATTAATTACGAAACACTATTATAGATAAAACTTATTTTTCAACCTACCTACGAGTTATTTGCTCCCCCTGGTTAGCTGCTTTTTATTTTGTATCGAAATGTTTTAATAATTTCATAAATTTTTCATTATTTTGTATATATATAAAATAATATTGAAAATTGTTTAAATTAATTTTCAGTTTGGTTGTTCCATGTTGAAAATCCTTTATTATAAATTCGTTAAATTTTATTTATAACTTTGTTAATAGTGACCGTTCAGGCTTTAGATACATTTTCTTGTATGTATCTAGGTTGGGATATACTAAATATAATTTTAGCTGTTATTTTCATGTACATATATTTAGTAAATTAATAAATGTTGTTGACATCAATCAATTTTCGAATAAAGGCTCAACATATACAAAAAATTTATTATAAAAATGTACAAAATAAATTTGATTTTTTTATGAAAAGTTTATTAATTATTATTATTATTATTATAATGAAAATGTGTTAACTAATTATTAAATAAATAATTATATTTTTCTGGTTATAATAAGTAATTTTTTTGAAGTTATAATTATTATTTTTTGGGATTAATTATAATTGAATACGTTTTTGTATAGGCTTTTTAAAATGAATCGAATTATGGTTATAACTAGAAATAAAATTTATAATTAAAGTTTTATACGAAACTAAAATCGATGTATAAAATATGAAATTAAATAATTTATATAAAATACGAACGTTAATTAAAGTAGTTTGACACTGCTGAATGTTAGTTAATTGAAAGAAATAAGTTTCTAATGTGATAGTTTTAAATTATTGAATATTGGGTCCGTTCAAGAGTTGTGGAGCTTTAATATTAGAGCCATTATTTTATATATAATTGGTTATTACTTTTCAATCATTAGTACAATTATTTCTCAGCATTACTTCTGGAAATATTTACCACGCAATGCAAGTAAGTATTTTGTATTACTTCAGGAACATATCACAACTTGGCCTCTACAATATTTCTCTTCCACGCTGCACTATCTTCTACCGATGAATTGCAGTTATGTTGTTGGAGTTGGATTTGTGCATCATTTCGGTCAGCATCATTTCAACTGTTTTTTAATTTCACTGATGGCTTCCCATGACCGGACACTGTTGTATCGGCTAATATGTGAGGATGGGATTGATAAATACCAGGGCCACACGATACCCTTAAGTAACATCTGTGCCACTCTACACAGAACTCGGGGGCAACTGGTTTTCTCAAAACTCGAAAAGATATCGAGAATTGCGATCAGGATGATTTTGAGTTTCTCGGATAACACGCAATTCTTCCAGTTATTTATTCAGGGATGCATAGCCCTCCATTCACCAGTACAAGAGTGGTCTATGTGTGGTCTAGAGATATACTATTTTAGTTTCTTCTATTTGTCAATGAAATGTAACGTTCTTATTCTGTTCAGTCAAGTTTTATTGAATATGCAACTATTCAGACCTCTTGAAAATCATGATAATTTTAATTATGGACAAATACTATAGGATATCAATTGATGTACATCTTCTAAACTATCGAGTGTCGAACGAATTATCTATCAAAAAAATTAATTAGGGTAACTAAATCATATAAATTTCATATTTCTCAATTTTCAGTAGTTTAGAACTCATCTTTATGTTATTGTTAGTAATGGCTCTATAGACAAAATATTAAAATGTGAAAAAGTTATTGATGATTAATTGATGAAGATGATGAATTTCATTATGAAAATGAAAAGATAATTATATTTTCAGATTGTCCGAATTATGTAATTTTATTGAAAATGTAATCAAATGGAAAATATGAAATTTTTTTTTTTACAATTTTTCCATCTATAAATATTAAGTTAATTATTCTCCATTTGTTTTCAAACAATTTTCAGCTCAATTTGCATTTCAATCTGGTATAGTAAATTTAAAAAAAATATTTAATTTTTATTTTTCTTTTACACCCAAAACTGCACATAAAAAAAATACTTTGTAACAAAAACGATTAAATCAATTAGTTATCTGAAATCTGCAATTAGTTTATATGCAAGAATAAGCAGAAAATCTATATAAAATTTTGACTGAAATATACTATAATGTCATCCTGATTCTATTCGGCCAGTCCGCCCTAAATTGATTGAAAATTCTTTCAGTTAAAATTTTTGTTTTTTATTATATATCTCAATTAAAAATTCACATCAATTCGAAATGAATTCCAAATACGATATTGTTATAGATACAACCATCGTACCCAGGCTATATCTATTAATAAACAATATAAAAACTGTAGATATTTGAAAATGATTCAAAAACTATGAGAATCAGAAAAAAAAAAATTGGCTATCTAGCAAATTTTTATTCTTTCCTATTTCCGATTTTATTATAAAATATATTTTTTTTATCGGTTATTTTTTTTTGTTTATATCCATCCTTAGTATCTGAATCTGTACGAATGTATCTATAGTTAATCTATCTGATTTTTTTTTTGCGATGCAGTAAATTAATTAAATTAAATTCACATCATTACTTTAGCAAAAAAAAAAAGAATTAGACTTTGATTGAATATTTTTTTGTTCTCTGGCATATAAAATTGATGGGTAATGATGACAATATTAATAATTGTAGACAGAATTTTTGAAATTAATTGATAGATTTATTATGCTTGCCAGTTTTCATAAATTTTTTGTCAGTATGAAAATTTAATAATTGATTTAATTGTTGTAGCATAATTTTAGATTGAGCATGTGGAAAGACAAAAACATCTAAATATATGCAATTTTTTATATGTAATTACAGAATAAATTACAGGTAATATTTTGTTATCTCATCGTCATTTGGAGCTACAACTAACTCTATGTGATTTTTGGTCTTCTGCACGATACTAATCCATTCAAAATAACATGCGCTTTAGTCCGCCAGTGTGCGATTTGTAATTTTCTAGCATCACAGTCTCAATATTATAATATTATCTACCCATCTACTCCTAGACCGCCCACTTGCTCTTCTTATAACAGGCTTTCCAGGAAATTAATGTTCTATACTGTGACCTATTTTCATGCATCCTGGTCATATGCCCTGTCCATATTAAACGTTGTGCTTTTACAAAACGAACAATATTTTTATTTTGAATAAGTTCATTCAACTCTGCATTGATCCTTCTTATGTAATTAATGTTTTCCTTTCTTCTAGCACCGCCTAATTTGCACATAATTTTTCTTTCAAATATTCTTCTATTTTCATCAGCTACTATCATTGTCCAAACTTCATATCCATATGTAAACTTCTGGATGTATGATAGTTTTGATGGCAGTAGTTTTCTGTTCGCAAAGTAATACTCAAATTTAAAGTAACCAAAAGCGTTGTAGGCACCAAAATTTGGTGTATAAAATGTGGAATATGTTGAAAAAAAATCGAAACCCAAGGATATGCAGAATACAAAACTTAATAAATATAAAAAAAATATATTTTTTGTGGACTTACTGCAAAAATTATATTGATATCCAGATATAAACACCTAAAGATATGCAATTTTACAAATGATACATGATAAATATGGTAACAATGTCCGTGAACTCGTAATCGGGTTTCCTATACTTTAAGACTTTAGTTAGAGACTAACTAATGTCAGATCGTGTTGTAGCCAAACAAATAAACTTGGTATAGTAAACTTTGACAATCTCTACTTAGTGTTTACAATATCGTCTGTGATGGATAATCAATAAATACCGACTTTATTCATTTTGGAATTCGGTTAACCATTATTTTTAATATTTACTAAGAATTGTAAATGATTAACACAATAATTTATAAATAAATGATAATTAGAAATAAATAAAAACTTTGGATTGAAATTTAATTGGATTTTGGTAATCAAAATTGTAATTAAAATCATGAATTAATTAACTACAATTTACTAGTATGTATTTTTACTATATTGTCTTAATAAAGAAAAATAATTTTTATTTTTATATTTTTTTTATTTACATCAAAATACAATTTTTTAAAATTAAAAACGAAAAAAATAAATAAATAAATTAAAATTAAAATATTCCACACAAAATTAATTTAATTTCATTATAATTTATTTAATTGATTTCTTATGCTTCTTTCAATTTATCACCAATTAAATAATGCCTAACAATATTCATTTTAAATAATGGCACCGATAATAATGCCCCAATACAAGCACCAATCCAATAAACAATAATATGCTCTAAATTTGTATGACCACTGCAACCCCATTTTAATGCTGTAGCTAAAACTGGATTAAAATAACCACCAGAAAAATTGAATGCTGAAATCATAATATAATTAAAAATATAAACTGAATTTGAGAAATTATATAATTAGTTCAAAAGTGATTGAAAGAAATTATTAATTCCATAGTAATAGAAAGCCATGCACTTAAAAAAACTGAAAAGAATTATTAAATTACCTGCTACAACTAAACTTGTACCAATAAATGAATCAATAATACTTCCAAATTTTGGTCCAGTTTCTGATAATGATTTTGATGCTAATCGGCATAATAAAGTTGCAATTCCTTCAATGGCTGCACCCAAATATGGATGGACCTACAAAATTTTTTTTATTAATACAATTCTTAAAAGTTAGGATTTAGAATTATATATTTATTTTACTTGTAAATCAGCTGAACATGCTTCGAAAGCCCGTCCTTCATGGGTTTGAGCAAATTCAAACCACCAGAAAACTTGTACAATTCTATACACACAACAACCGCCCATTAATGCTGCCCATGTTTTAAGTGCTACTTCTTTTAATGATGTTTTCCCTTCGCACAAATCTTCCATATAAGTGTATGGACATGCTGATGCATCACCCCATACTTTAGACCACCATACTGTCAATATAAATAAAATGACAGCATACGCTGCTACTCCAAAATTATCAGCAACTGAAAATTTAAAAAATAAAAAATTAAAATAATATTTGTGTAATTGGCATTTTAAATTTAATGTGATTGGCTAACATAAAACTATATTATTTTTGACAGCTGTCAAAAAATGGTGTATACAATTTTGGCGCCAAATTTTTTAATAATAACTGACTATTTATAAATACTTATAATTTTGTATTTGACATTATGATTTCTAATTGTATTCATTACCAATTATTAATTCAAAACAACATGCACAAAGTTCAGCAGCTGCAATTGCCTCATTTAAAAGAACTGGCACTAAACCGCCATCTTTAAATACCCGTTGAACAACGTTTCTAGCTATTTGTGCTAATATACAACAACCAACCATAAAGCCACTGCTAACACCTAAAGCTGACATAGACATAATTTCGGCAGTCTATTAATAAACTTCCGCACAACAAATTAAATATATTTTTTTTTTATGATTATATTTATATTAGCCAAATTAAATTTTTGCAATATAAATTTGTAAGAAAAATAAAAAATTTAATTTTTTATGCCACTGAAAATTGAAATTATATTTGCAAATTTAATGTCAAATTATCGGACATCACATAAAAATTATGCTAATTAAATATTTATTTATTTTTTGGAGTTAAAATATACGAAATATTATGCCAAAAAGAAAATTTATGAATTATGCAATAAATTATGAAAAGAAAATTCACATTAATTTATTAAAATATTTTTTCAAAAATTTTAAATTAATAAATAAAGTTTTTAAATAATTTTTAATATTAAAATTATTCAATATTGAAAATGAAAATTAATATTTAAATTTTGAATTAAATTAAACTTAAACTATAAATAATTAACTAAAAAAAAATGATCGATCACTGGTGACCGCTGGTGACTATAAAATATTTATACTAAAATTTATGATTTTAATAAAATTTTAGTTTTTATTATTTAAAATTTTCCTAGACAAATATTAAAATTACAATTGATATCAATAACTTTAGTTTTCGTAGCATGGGATAATCATAATTTAGCTTTTATGTAAATAGTATGGTGAGCATGCGTACTAGTTTAATGCTCTCTGATGAGGAATAATCATTTGATTATCATCATCTGCTTTTGAATTGAAATTGAATTGTATATGCAAACAGATTTGAAAGCTTATTCATGAAATTTAATTAGAAAAGTCAACAAAATGTAGATATGTATATGAAAATTTTATTTCTCAACAAAATTTAAATGAAATTTTCATTATTGTTGTACATAAATTTGTGAAAAAATCATTTTGTTGGCATTGAATCGTAAGAACTGTAAGAAAAATATCGATAAACTATTTCTGCAATATATTTTAGATATTAATGTTGGAGAACAAAATCATAAATATTCTAAAAAAAATAATTAAATATCTTAAGATTGTAATCTAATCTTTTCAGAGTCATAAATTTTATATTAGATTAACAAAACTTTCTAATATACTCGGTTATTGAGAGTGCCACCTTTAACGATCGTTAGCGATAACCTTTAAAATTATATTGTAAACATTTAAAAGATCATGTTGCTGTTTCATTACTTTTTTGTTTGTTGTAAAATTGATGTTACTTAATGTGACAGTGACAGTGGCACTGTGATTCCAGTTTAAAGAAGATCATTTAGAATGAAAACTAAATAAATTTAGTGTATTATTTGTTAAGAAAGCAGATAAGTTTTGTCGAAATTTGAATCCGGATTAATGTATTGCTTATAATTACGATACAGACATTGATACAACTACCAATTATACACAATATTCACGACAATTTATTATAACTTGTATTGATTGCCACATATTTGAAGTTTGTTAGTTGTATCTGCATGTGAATTTGATATCGTGATCGATCATAAATGAAAGATTTAAAAAAAGGTTTGAAACCATTTCATTTCCGTAGTTTGGTTTGGTTGTTTTGGTTTTGGTCTTACTTTTCTCACAAAAGCAATTTTTTTTTATATACGTTTCAGCTCCTGCTTTTTTATGATCAAAATCATTTATGTTAATTCGTATTATGTACCATACTTTTTAATATGATCATAATAAAATTAGTAGTATTGAACATACACTTAATATACAAAGCTCGCGCCAAAAGAGTCCAGTGATTATTGTTATAATAATTTTTAATATAATAATGTTGAAAAGTATGAAGCCACAATTAATTACCAAAATTCATGCGAACTGTTGCTTTTAGAGTAATTTTATTCTGGTATTTGAGATAGTTTTTAGTGAAAAAAATCACCTTGTAATCACTATATTGTTGAAAACTAATTGCAAATATGTAGTTAAAATAGTTACATTATTATGTAAACGTTTCATAGTTATATTAATTTTCAATAAAAAATCATAAATCTAATAAAATCTGATTATTTGATTAACGCAAAATTATTTCTATATCAAATTTTTCAATGTCTATATTTAAATAATCAGTTAATTAAAGTTCAATAAAAATTTTACTATGAAACTTATGCTATCAAATAAATTTCATCTATTTTATTATCATCTATGTCTCATACACTTACAGAAATGCTTTAGTTCTTACTACATTGAAGCAGTTCCAGTCACCGTGGCTTGAGTAACGTGAATAATACGTAAATGTGCCTAATTATGTCCCCTTCTTCATTTCAATCCAATTATATCGACCGTATACCAAATACTAAATAATGTCATCCTGTAAATATCAACTAATCAATCACATAAAACATATTATTCTTAAATCTTCTTCAAATAATCTAAACCTCCTAAACCACAAAATATACCTTAAAATAATATTCGTAAAATATTCTCTAACAAATTTCCAAAAAAACATACTGTAAAACATACCAAATTATGCTATTCAATAGGCGCTAAATAAGGTGAACTTTTCAACAAAATGTTAAATATAATGACCAAAAATAAAATAAATATACAAAAACTTTAAGAACATTAAAAGGAGAACGTAAAGAAAATGAAATAAAACATAAACCAAATTAAAATAATGTTACCAACATATTTTATGATTATAATATGCTCGAGAAAGATATTTCTCTCTATGTTAAGATGGAAACAAAATAAAATGTAAAATGTCCTTACATTTTGTGCGTTCATTCAGTAACAAATGATAAAAAGTGATATTATACTGGGGAGGAGTCAGAGTGGGGGTTGTGCTAATGAGCTCTTTACCTGTTTTATATTAATATATTAGTAATGAAGAATTTTCTATAGAAATTCATTCGGAAAAAGGGTAATGAAAATGAAAGAGGGAAAATTTTGTAATATATTTTGTGAATTAAAAATAATTTTTATGTTAAATTTTGTAGTCTCTAAGTTTAATTTATTTTTATGTGATGATAATAGGTTCATTTCATATAAACATAATAAATATATAGAAATAATTGTGGTTATGAGGATTGTTAACAGTGATTCTGAATTGTTTATGGTGTACATAATAATTTAATCACATTAATGTTTTCAAATATTTTATATATTTATGTTATGTAATAAATTTTGATTATTTTTGACCTAACATTATATACGAGTATATAAAAAGTATATGGTTTTTTTTTTTTGCCAATTATGATAAAATTTATGTATGATATTTAGTATAAAATTCTTCCTTCAAAAAAAAAAGGATATTTTTTTTCTGATTGTATGGTGTATAAAATTTATGTTTTGAAATAATTTTTTCGAATGTTTTTTTTTTTGTTTTTGGAGATAATTAGATTTTGAATTAGGGTAAATAATAATTAAATGTTTTATTTAGACCATAGTAGAATTAAGGTCAGTATAATAATGAGAATATTAATTACAAAAATAAATACAATATTAATAACTAAATGCATATTATATACGGTATAATAGATTTTGAAATTAGAAAGATAATTTAAATTTTGCAATATTGTATAAGAAAAATTAAAATTAATAGTAAAAATATTTTTTGGTCAATACTAATGAGCTTGGCAAGGGAAGGGGCGACAGATTATAGTTTAGTAACTCATTAAATAGGATACTTCTGTTAACTGATTCTAAAATTTAACTACTTAATTATCACTACCAAAATAACTAACGACTGCTCTCCGTGAAATACAGGATTCAACTCATTAAGTTTAACCAATATATCACAATCGTTAGTTTCTTTCTCTTCGTATTAATCTCGAAGAGGGTGAAGAACAATGATCGGCAATTAGGAGGGGAATAATTTCTCCTGTGCAATTTATTACGTCACACTTCTTCATGACATATATCAAAGAATCAATAACGTTCTTACGTTGGTATCATCAAATCATAGTCGGGAATTTGGAATCTTAGAAAAACAAGAAATTGCTTAAAAACAAACAAAATTACATCCAGATTATTCACTGGATTTTATTATTAGACATGTTGCAAGGTTAAGATTGCCAACTATCAGGAGGGGTACAAGTCAGTGACTATCGATTAAAAAAAAAATAGTATTTTAAAGAAATTTCTTCACGGATAATTTGGAGGTGACAGGCAGGATAAGTTATAAGTCTATTTAAAGTAATTAAGCTTATTAGAGAAGTACGCTTTAATGAGGAAAATATGATGGTCGATTGGATGGTACAATGGTCCTTTTAATATGGTTTCAGTACGTGGCAAAAACTATCACCCTATGCTTTAAAACGAACCAACGAATAATAAATATTCAGAGATTTTATTAGTTTATAATCTATAAAGTTTTTCAAATATCAAAAAAATATAGTTTAATAATACAAATTGGTCAATTAGTGAGAAAAATGTCGAATTTACGTTCATTTTGTTATAGACTGCCAGTTAAATAGCATTGATTTACTGTATACGGTGTTCCTTAATGAAGGCTGTTATAACAATGACCCCGACTTTCATAGATACAATATGGGTGAAAAACGCAATTTACTCTTTGTTTATTATATATTTTATTTTAATGAGTTATTATTTTATTTCCTCAATTGTACATCGTATGATCTCTATAACTAAAACAATTTTATTTAGTTTACCTAACCTATAATTTTACCGATATTGGTTACCACAATCCGCTCCAGTACAGTTGTCAATTATATTTGTTACTCCAAATACAAATATTGTTAATTTTAACCACAGTGATGGGGAATTTGTATGTCCGAGCTGATAATTTTGTTGTCACAACTTTTATTAATCTTTTTCTATTGTCGGCATAACCTAAATTACGATATTGGAAAATATAAATTTATACGGTATAGCTATGTAGTTTAATATTTAATTACTATAAAAAGTAATTGGTTTATTGACAATATGCTATTTCTGTGTTCATGATAGCAATATTCTTCTAATTCTTTAATTTCATATGAAATGATACCCCAAAAGAATTAATACAAAATGAAAAGAAAATGAAGTTTTGCAGTCAATTTATATAATGAAATAAATTATAATAGGAAAATAAATTCTGATTAAAATTGTGATACAAATTAAAAAAGAAACTATAGTAAGCAAAAATTCTTTAATGCCGCCACACAAAAGGCTACTACCGGCTTTGAGTAATGTTTAAAATTTAAAATCTAAAGCCATCACTAGAGAATAAAGTAAAATACAAGTAGAGTTTTTTCAATTCTATACAAAGTTCAGTAGATGGCTTGAAGTATTCCTAGGTTAAAGTGTTAGTAAATTGGTAAAGCGAAATTACACTTCTCCGAAACGCAACACGTTGTAACGGTGACTCCCAATCTGCTATCATGGTTATAAACTCCACCACGCTACATCCTCCAAACTAATTAGAAAATGTTAAGATGAACTCGAATTAATATATGTCATCAGTGCAATGTTACAAGTCATAGCAATATTCAGGCTGACGAATCAGGTGGATCTAAACAAACCAAACTAACTTATTTCTAATGACGGTTCACAAGTGTAAGTGGTATTACTGCCAGGGCACATACAGAGAAGAGAAGGTGTACAGAGAAGGAGTTTTCCATTAAATTATAATATTTTTGCAGGCTTCTTGAGTAAAATATGACCAAGTTTATCCCGATATATAATAGGTCCGCTGTTTTATTTATTCGTATCATGTTTCTAGACTTTTCGGTATTTAGGTATCCGTAACTTCCATTATGGTTTCGTTGAAATGTTGAAGTGTTAATAAAGCCTTAAAACTAATAAAAAAAATTAGAATTTTCAATAAAAATATCCTTTTATCGAAAAAAAAAAAAAAAAATTTTAGATCTTAAATTTATGATATTATTTATCTTTGGCTAATAAATAATCTATTATATAATTTTATATTATTTATTCATCATCAATTTTCGCATAGTAATTTTAACCATTTGGTGCGTTTTAGATCCATATTTTTTTTTTAAAACCCTTTTTTTTTCTTATCATTTCGTATTTTTTCTTTATATATATTTATAATAATCCTTAAAAAACATAAAATTATTATTATTATTATTTTTTAAAAATATTTTCTCTGGACACTTCACCCTAATAAAATTATATTAAGACATTTTATGAATAATATTTCTTTTATATATTAAATGGAAACCATTTTAATAATACTATCCTCAAATTCACACCCTCATAACTTTATTTTTGACAAGATGTTGCGAAACATTTTTTTTTTCTATATACATAACGGAAAATATTATTCATATTTTTTTGTAATATTTATTTGAACCAATTTTTCCACTCATCATAACCTTTTTAACATACATATATCCAGTAAATATTTTCCAAAGAGCATATAAATAATGTAATGTGGAAAGGACTTTTGAAAGGACAACAAAAAAGAAATATGCCAAATTAATTTTTTTTTTTTTTAGAAAATTGTATAAAAAATAAAAATAAAAAAAAAATTAAATTATATTATTAGAGAATTATGAAAATATGTGAACATTTTATGAGTGTTTCGTGTTTATTATATTTTTAACAGTCCAAAAAATTTATATTTACATATATGTAATTGAAGGTTAATTATGGTTGAATACCGAATATCATATAATTGTAAATTCGATGTGATCGAATTCAGCTTCCCCCATCGCAATTTAAAAGACTTCGATATAATGAAGAAGATTCCAAGAAGATCTGAACCTTCCTAAAGATTTTCAACATACTGTTTTGAAATATATCTTGTTCACGTGGTTCGGAGTGGATTGGACTGAATTTGTAAATCTGGTCGTAGTATGAGTGTTCACCTGGGTATGGATCGTAGTAAATCTACCATAACGCCTCTAGTGAAGACATGTTGAACTCTTTTTTTTTTTACATATCCTTTTTTTCTGAAATTGTTTAAATTAATTAAAAAGTCGTTTTTGTGAAGTATTTTTTAATTAAAAAATCGTTTTTGTTCTGTTCGTTTGCAATTTGAAATTTGAAACAATAAAACAAATGTCAAAATCCACTCTACTCTACTACGCTAGTGTTCACGTGATACAAATTTGCAAATTCACTACACTTCACTCCTTACATTTACAAATCCAGTCCACTCCACTCCGCACCACGTGAACAAGATAATAAAGATTTCTAATTCATCAGATGTGACGGCTTTTCCCGATAATGGCTATACAAACTAACAGAAAATTATGTTCGGTTAGTTTATTCGTCATCCGAACAGAATCGACAATATCTACATTATATCTTACTTTTGTTCAATGTGTCATCTCAATGAAAAATTGCCTGAGCATTACAATGTAATTCGGTTCGAACAGCAAAAATTTCCGATCGTGAGATCCGATTCGATTGAAAATTGGGTACAATAGCAGTGACACGGTAAATTTTAAGTTACGAATGTAGATATCGGTACAGTATTCTTTTTGAAAAATTGGAAAAGTAAATGGCTGCGGCAGTTTTGGTGTTTATTTCATTTTATTAATGAATAACTTTACAATTTACAATAAATGTAATTTTGTGGAATTTATGATAAATATTTAATATTTTTATTATAAAGTTTGTGAACAAGAAAATTGTAAATAAATTTTATGAACATAACGAATTAATGTCTTCTTCTTTTTGAAACATTAAACTTTGGATGTGAATTTCCCTTCAATCGATTAGGTTTTTTTTTTGATACATAAATTTTCGCAATAATATAAAATATAACACAATGTATTATAGCTACAATTGCTATCGTTAGAATAATCCCTGGAATGAAAAAGTAAAAAAATATTAAATTATAAATTTTTAAAAATTTATTATACATGGCCAATTTATCATATTCTCATCGGCACTGTCTTTTAAGAGAGGCAACACTCTTGAAAAATTTCCATCACGTTGGTGATGACCACGGATACGAAGTATATGAGTAAATAATTTAAAAAGATCGACCATTAGAATTGGTGAATGGACCAATCCTTTAGTAAATATCGGACCTTGGGCTATTAAAATGGGTGTTTTGGAAAAAAAACCGTGCATTCCAAAACTGGTGTCCTTATCTAAACCATAATTATTAAAACAAAATATTTTCATTATTGCTGTGCCAAAAATGTTTTACATATTGCATACCAATAGATTGTAAGTTTTTCTTTTCTTTTAATTCTTGTACATATTTGTCCATAAATTCCAACCAAGCTGTATACGGTTTTGGTACAAAACAACTACTATTAGAGCAATTATTATAAAGAATCTTATTAGTATAAATATATATATATATATGTATATGTAGTTATTATATAAAAACTGAATTGAAAACATCTGAGGGAACTTTCTTTACTTTGTAAATACTTTTTTTGTGAAGATAAAAAATTACTAAATTATGCCGCCAAACGAATTCTTTCCACTACAAAAATATATAAAATTATCCAATTATGTTAATTTATTTATTTATTTTTGGGTATTTCTTCAACTCAATTTCATTGGTTTCAAAATAGTTTCAGTAGAGTTAAATGTGTAAATTAAATTAATACTAATAAATCATTTTTCAATGATATTGCAATTTTCTATTAACATTAAAATACTTACTTTGATTCAGTAATGGGATTATATTCGGGAGATTTGAAAGTTGGGTTATTATAAGCATGTACTCTTGTCATTGTTTTATATTTCACAACTGTATCAAAACAAGAAACCGGTGCGTTTTTTACCACTATACTAGTATATTGAAATTGCGTATTACTAATAAACTGACGAGTCATTTCTCTATGTGGTGCGCAAGCATTTATTGAGTACAAAGCAGTTGTAGACGCAAAACTTCCATATTTCGTTACGTCCATGCTGTGATCGCTCAAATATATTATATTAGTTTGATCATATAGGTGAAGCTCTTTTAATTTATCGTACAAATATTTTTGATTTACATCGATTTCTTTAATAATATTATTGACCTATTTTCAAAAATAATGAATTTATTTGTAGACAAAATTACTAATAATATTTTTACTGATATAAAATTTTAATAAATATAATTTACTTCTTCACTATTTGGACCGTATACGTGAGCTTTATAATCTGGTTCCTCAATATACACCATTATTAAATTAGGTGTAATTAAAGTTGAATTTAACCATTCGACAATAGTTTCAAAACGTTTGGTTATACTAATTTTTTTATCGTATCCCATTAAATATGATACTCTTTCATTTCCATAGTTGAATTCACAGCCGGGCCACATAATGCAGCCCGACCTACCACCGTTAAATTGATTTATAGTCTGAAATTTTGATAAATCATTAGTTTATATCTACATATATTAGGACAATTTATAAAAGAGCTTAATATTTTATTATATAAAATGGTAAATTAAAAATAATGGTAAAACAATTTGTTGATCTATTGCATTACTTTACTCTCTATAACTTGTGTTAGAAAATCCAAACAAGAAGAAATAAAACAAAATATATAACCAAACTTAGCCTTTATAGTTAATACGCAACAACAAAAAAAATCATCATTATCCAAATATTTAAAATAAATATTTGGAAACTCGCTATATATAATTTAAATTTTAGACTCACCCATATTGGAAATATGGTTTCGTTGTAAGAATACATCTTTTCACCATATTTAAAATAGTGACGACTTAATTCATGTGCGTAATGGGTATGTCCCATTACACCATGCTTGCCTGAATAATATCCGGTCGCTAAAATAATTTTATTAGTTATATATAATTATAAAGTTATTCACCTAACTCACCAATAGTATGAAGTCCTTGCAACGCATTTGCATATAAAAGAGTTTTCATGTTCGGAGCGTTAACGCCATTTTTAATAAATAAAGATAAATTTTCCGTAACGTTTCTATCAAAATACTCATATTGAAATCCATCCATCGCAATAACTATTAAAATAGGTTGATTTGGTTTGGAACAGATAATTGCATAGCTGTTTTCGCAAAATATTATTAAATTAAATAATAATAAAAAAATATTCATTTTTATTAAATTGTTCTATAATTATAAAATTAGATAACAAATAATGAATATTGTATTTGGAAGGAATAATATTTTAAACTAATTTTTATTTTATATTATTAAAACAGAAAAGCTTATTATTTATGGCTATTTAATTAAAATAATAAAAAAAATAATTAACAAGTGTATTTCGAAATTATTCCCAATACATTTTTAAGCAAATCTCCAATTTTTCACGAAGAATTCCTTACCATAATTCCCAGTATTGAAGTAGCTAAATCTGTACATAAAGCAAAAAGAAAATTTATATTAATACTTGTCGTATTATTTTAAATAAAATTTTCTTTTGGCTGGAATTAATCGAAATAATAAAATATATTTTGTGCAGAGCAAGTAGTTTGCAAAAGATTGGACAACCAGTCATATGACGAAGTTGGATATACTTCGACCCGTCCAAACAACAAGTTTGTAACTTAAGTTATCAACTTTAATAAGGACAGTGAAATTCGGATTCAGCGCACTTGGTTCCATATTGTGACAATTTTTGGAAGCTAAGGCTTAAAATTTGAAATTTTGACAGCCGTTTCATTAGTTACAACTTTCGTTATTTTTCTGACTTTTACATGCAATACGTTTCTAAGTCTATTGAGAAAGTTATTGCATGGACAAATTTATGGTAATTTTTTTTTAATTTAAGTTACAACCTTTTTCACGAGATATATAGTTTGTAATGCAAAATGTAACTAGAGTTACAAAGTAATGTGGTTCACAGCAATAAGTTTGTAGCTCACGATACAACTGTACTGGTGTCATGTAAATATGTGCAGCTAAACGTCTGAGTTACAAACCAACTGTAGTAAATTTACTCCAAATTAAAAGTGTAATACTAAAATTTTACATTTGTGTGAAATTAAATCGATAATATTAAATTATGATTCAAATCAGTAAATAATTATTCATTTTTTACAAAAACCCCTGTTTAGCTTACTTTTTTATTTAAGTTTCTACAGAGCAAAAACAGTAAAACGCAATTTCTGCAAAATGACTATTTTCAAGTTACAGACATGTTGTTTGGACGGGTCGACTTAGACTGTGATCGACTGCATAATTATTATTAAAAGGTTTGTTGTTATTAATTAAAAATATATTATTAATATAATTTAATTGTGTATTTTATATTTATAAAAATAATGTTTAATTTAAAATATTGTATAACTTTTAATAATTTTAATATGATTTTTTTGTGATCTGTTACATTTATATACAAAAATAATAATCTTTTAATACTCTTTTCATAATTTTTTTCCCCGACATACAAAATCTGAAAACTGATAACCATACAAGTCATCTATATATCACACTCTACTGATTGAATAGTTAATCGAAGACGCACACCAAACTGGTTTGAGACATTGTTTATATACATATTTATATAAATATTGATATAATTTTGTTGAAAACATTTTTTTGTTGATTTGCCCCACTATAGTCTTGATTTGAAAATGTCTATTTAAA
Organism: Rhamphomyia laevipes; assembly: GCA_963920725.1. Lineage (NCBI taxonomy): Eukaryota > Metazoa > Arthropoda > Insecta > Diptera > Empididae > Rhamphomyia > Rhamphomyia laevipes. The sequence goes on along the minus strand of OY987258.1, from coordinate 51,345,107 downwards.
ATTCCATAATATGTAATAACTATTATTTAAACAAAATATATAATATTTTAAATTATTTTACAACAAAAATTTATATTCAACTATGTAATAATATTCCAAATAAAATGTTAAAAATCATATAATATTAATAAAATAATGAAATATTAATAAGTTCAAAACAAATAATTACATTATTTATTCAATTCAATAATTTTTATTTCCTTACTCAATTTCTCATACCATTACATTTTTATAAATAGTTATACCATCCAGTAGTTAGTATGTCACTGATGGTCTTATTATCATCTCTATGATGTAGAACATTAAAATGAACTTTATAGCCATCAAATGTTTATAATTATACATACAAAACATATTTCCAAACAATAATTTATCATTATTTAATAAAAAAAAAACTTTATACTACATTGAATTTTCCAAAAGCAAATAATAACTAAAAGTATGAACCATATGCGTTATTACATACAAAAACTTAGATGACGGGCAGTCATTTGATCCAATTCATCATCATCACTTATCATACACAAATATTTTTATTTATCTACTAGACTAGATAGTTTTAACTTGACAGTTTTCAAATATTATATCTTCAAGTACTGTTTTCATTTTTGTTTTTATATTTCATTAGAACTTGTAAAGTAGATAGCACGATTTGAGTAACTGTGTAGACTGTAGAAAATTTATAATTAATAGAGTTAATTGGTTAATTATAAAATATAATGTCATTATTTAACCCAGCTAAATTTAAATTTATAACTTCCTTTATAAATAACTTCCTCATACAAAACATCTTTTACTAATTGTTTAGGTGTATCGTTTCCGTTAACGATTCACCAGTTAATTGGTAATTGAAATCATAAACGAAGAAGTTTGTGTATTATTGGTACTTTGTTTTAATTCCGTTTTTGGTGAATCATTTAAAATTCATATTTAGCGAATCCGTTTATGAATCTCTTTTAACGAATCGATTAAGAATCTCTTTAGGCAAAAAGTGAAATATTTATTTTGGAAAATGGATTGAAAAATAAAAATATTTTTTTAAATTTAATTATTTTATACTATTTGTAAACCGTATTTATATTATTTTATAGCAATAATTTTTAAATTTAATATAATATTTTTAATATAAAAATCACATTGTTCTTGAAGAAGGCTTATGTTAGTTGATATAACTCTTGTTACTGGAGCATCCAAATATATCATATTCTCTAGTGTTGCTAGACACCATAATATTTTCTCGGATCAATTTCTTTGCTCCTCCTGTTCATAATATTTATTATTTATTTGTTATAAAATTTAAATTATTCCTACTTAATTTTGGACTCGTGTTTATTGTTTCAAATTTTAAAACTGGAATAAACAACAAAATTTAAAAAATGGTCAATTTTAATTCTTTGCTTGTTATTAAAAAATGGCAGGGGTTTATATGGCTTTATATTAACCATAACAGTTTGTGTACACTACACCGCATTTATTAAATTCTTTTATTAAAATAATATGTTAATATGTTTTATTATAACTTCACTTTCAAATATCTTTTTTAAATCATTTACGTTTCGTTTTAGGTGAACTTCGTTTCTAGGATTAAAGGATTTTGATCTCCAGTTGAGCAAACTAAAATTTAAAAACAATAAATAAATTTGATTTGTTGACAAATTTCGCTAAGTAAATGAACAATTTTATTTGGATATGCTACTTTATATTATTGTTTTATGATCTCCAACACTCTAGCATTTCATAATTATTTTCACAGTCTTTTTATAGCATTATTTTTAATAAAATCCCGAATTACTAAGAAAAATTTAATGCAAAATAAAAAATAATTTAATTAAAACAATTTATACTTAAAATTTCAAATTCATAATACACATCTTTAAATTTCGAAATATTTTAGACACCTTAATGTTCACGTGGCTGCCTAAAGAACTACCCTTACAAAAAAATGGTTCTATACTACCAACACTGAAATTATCATATTGATAACAAACAAAAGAGAAAATTTCGAACCGTATTTTTTTTTTGTATAGTAATTTATATTACGATAATTAATTCATTCCCACAAATTTTTAATTGCCAAGTAAGCGCATCCTTCCGTTTTATAACCACTAGGAATGAAATTAATGTCAGAATTGTTTTTTTTTTTTATGGAAATATTAGGGGGTAGTTCATATTTTAGTATAGATGTAAATTATATTTTAATTACATTTAATATGTTTTCAAGTTTGTATATAATTTAAAAAAAAAAAAATATTTTGTTGGTTTTGGTATACAGATAACTTTTTTCGTTAATTGTGTAAAATAAAATAAATATAAATAAAAAAAATAGTTTAGAAATGAGTAAGTTAGTGTTAATTATTATCATCATCCTATGACGATAATGAAGGAAATATTTCTGCAGAAAGAGTAAGAAGAAGGCAGTTAAGAGATTCTAGCAGTCCAAAACGTAATTTTTATTTAACAAATTTGCGCTTTTTTAATTTTTTAATTAAATTTTTTTTTAAATTCAAAAATATATTTCGATTAACAAAAGAAGCATTTTATTTATGTGTTGAATAAATTATATAATATGCAAGATCATTTATCAACATCAATACCAACAGAATTACAGTTGGCAGCTACTTTGTCTGTCATTTTTTTGATTGATTTTATTGCAATATATTCGTCCTATAAATGAAACAAAGTATATAAAGCGACATTATATTCACCATTAACAGTTTGTATACAACGCATTTAATAATATTTTTAGCTACTCCAATTTAGATTTAGCTACTCCAATACTGGGAATTATGGTAAGGAATTCTTCGTGAAAAATTGGAGATTTTACCTAAAAATGTATTGGGAATAATTTTGAAATACACTTGTTAATTATTTTTTTTATTTTTTTTAATTAAATAGCCATAAATAATAAGCTTTTCTGTTTTAATAATATAAAATAAAAATTAGTTTAAAATATTATTCCTTCCAAATACAATATTCATTATTTGTTATCTAATTTTATAATTATAGTACAATTTAATAAAAATGAATATTTTTTTATTATTATTTAATTTAATAATATTTTGCGATAACAGCTATGCAATTATCTGTTCCAAACCAAATCAACCTATTTTAATAGTTATTGCGATGGATGGATTTCAATATGAGTATTTTGATAGAAACGTTACGGAAAATTTATCTTTATTTATTAAAAATGGCGTTAACGCTCCGAACATGAAAACTCTTTTATATGCAAATGCGTTGCAAGGACTTCATACTATTGGTGAGTTAGGTGAATAATTTTATAATTATATATAACTAATAAAATAATTTTAGCGACCGGATATTATTCAGGCAAGCATGGTGTAATGGGACATACCCATTACGCACATAGGATAACTCACTATTTTAAATATGGTGAAAAGATGTATTCTTACAACGAAACCATATATCCAATATGGGTGAGTCTAAAATTTAAATTATATATAGCGAGTTTCCAAAGATTTATTTTAAATATTTGGATAATGATGATTTTTTTTATTGTTGCGTATTATCTATAAAGGCTAAGTTTGGTTATATATTTTGTTTTATTTCTTCTTGTTTGGATTTTCTAACACAAGTTATAGAGAGTAAAGTAATGCAATAGATCAACAAATTGTTTTACCATTATTTTTAATTTACCATTTTATATACTAAAATATTAAACTCTTTTATAAATTGTCCTAATATATGCAGATATAAACTAATGATTTATCAAAATTTCAGACTCTAAATCAATTTAACGGTGGTAGGTCGGGCTGCATTATGTGGCCCGGCTGTGAATTCAACTATGGAAATGAAAGAGTATCATATTTAATGGGATACGATAAAAAAGTTAGTATAACCAAACGTTTTCAAACTATTGTCGAATGGTTAAATTCAACTTTAATTACACCTAATTTAATAATGGTGTATATTGAGGAACCAGATTATAAAGCTCACGTATACGGTCCAAATAGTGAAGAAGTAAATTATATTTATTAAAATTTTATATCAGTAAAAATATTATTAGTAATTTTGTCTACAAATAAATTCATTATTTTTGAAAATAGGTTAATAAAATTATTAAAGAAATCGATGAAAATCAAAAATATTTGTACGATAAATTAAAAGAGCTTCACCTATATGATCAAACTAATATAATATATTTGAGCGATCACAGCATGGACGTAACGAAGTATGGAAGTTTTGCGTCTACAACTGCTCTGTACTCAAATGATGCTTGCGCAGCAAGCAGATCACGGACTCGTCAGTTTATTAGTAATACACAATATCAGTTTACTGGTACAATTGTAGAAAACGCACCGGTTTCTTGTTTTAGCACAATTTTGGGAGATAAAAAACTGACAAGAATACATGGTCCTGATAACCCAGATTTCGTATCTCCCGAATTTAATATCATGACTGAATCAAAGTAAGTATTTTAATGTTAATAGAAAATTGCAATATCATTGAAAAATGATTTATTAGTATTAATTTAATTTACACATTTAACTCTACTGAAACAATTTTGAAACCAATGAAATTGAGTTGAAGAAATACCCAAAAATAAATAAATAAATTAACATAATTGGATAATTTTATATATTTTTGTAGTGTAAAGAATTCGTTTGACGGCATAATTTAGTAATTTTTTATCTTCACAAAAAAAGTATTTACAAAGTAGAGAAAGTTCCCTCAGATGTTTTCAATTCAGTTTTTATATAATAACTACATATACATATATTTAATATTTATACTAATAAAATTCTTTAAAATAATTGCTCTAATAGTAGTTGTTTTGTACCAAAACCGTATACAGCTTGGTTGGAATTTATGGACAAATATGTACAAGAATTAAAAGAAAAGAAAAACTTACAATCTATTGGTATGCAATATGTAAAACATTTTTGGCACAGCAATAATGAAAATATTTTGTTTTAATAATTATGGTTTAGATAAGGACACCAGTTTTGGAATGCACGGTTTTTTTTCCAAAACACCCATTTTAATAGCCCAAGGTCCGATATTTATTAAAGGATTAGTCCATTCACCAATTCTAATGGTCGATCTTTTTAAATTATTTACTCATATACTTCGTATCCGTGGGCATCACCAACGTGATGGAAATTTTTCAAGAGTTTTGCCTCTCTTAAAAGACAGTGCCGATGAGAATATGATAAATTGGCCATGTATAATAATAAATTTTTAAAAATTTATAATTTAATATTTTTTTACTTTTTCATTCCAGGGATTATTCTAACGATAGCAATTGTAGCTATAATACATTGTGTTATATTTTATATTATTGCGAAAATTTATGTATCAAAAGAAAAAGCTAATCGATTGAAGAGAAATTTACGTCCAAAGTTTAACATTTCAAAAAGAAGAAGACATTAATTCGTTATGTTCATAAAATTTAATTACAATTTTTTTGTTCAGAAACTTTATAATAAAAATATTAAATATTTATCATAAATTCCACAAAATTACATTTATTGTAAATTGTAAATTGATTCATTAGCTGTAATAAGAGGTAAAGTTATTCATTAAAAAAATAATGAATAACTTGTCTAAAAGTATCGCCCACGCGATCACCAAAACTGCCGCAGCCATTTTACTTTTCCAATTTTTCAAAAACTTAAAATTTACCGTGTCGCTACTATAGTAACCAATTTTCAATCGAATCGGATCTCAAGTTCGGAAATTTTTCCTGTTCGAACCGAATTACATTGTAATGCTCCTGTTATAGCCTTGGCTATGTTATTCCTATCAGTTCAGTTCAGTTTAAGTAGAGTGAACACATAGTTACCGATCACAATCGATTAAACAACATATATTTTGTTTTTGTTATTTTTGAAACAGTCCATAATTTCATTTCTCTTGACATTTCCTTCAGTTTGGATTCGCAAAATTCCAATCGTTCCAAACTCTTTCGAGCTTGATTTCGTAAGAACTACACTTTGACAGTTAGGTACGTCATATTTTCATAAAAATTTAATTTCCCAATGTCTGGCGGTATTTAAAAACGTATACTAAAATTTGTTGATGAAAAGAAATTTATAATTATATAAAATTTACTTTCATATAGAAATAGCATCAAAATATTTAGCTCACGTCTCGTAATCCTTAATTATAAAGGGTTTTTTTTTTATATTCAATATTTTTATTTTACTTTTATATATTTTTATGCTATTAAAATTTTATTAAGTGAGTTTTTGGTTGCTTTTTATATTTACCTTTTAAAATGTTTGTTCATTTATATTTATCTGTCAGAATATAAATAAATCGTATTTTATTGTAAATGTAAATTAGTAATAACAAAATTGAAAACTTTGCCTTGTATTCTTGTTAGTTTAATTAATTTTTATTTATACAATTTTCTGTGTTATTATTATTGCTGGTTAAATAAATTATAAGATTTGTATTCAATTTTAAAACTAGCCGATTTAAAATTCATATTAAATAATTTACAAAATTAGTATAATTTTAGTTTTTTAAATATTCATTACTGGCAACAGCAAATATAAAACATATCTGAATTAAAAAGTGTTGGAAATATAATTACACTTTTTATATAATTTATATCAATAAAATTTACTTTCCCGGAAGAAATGTATTAAGCGACATATTCGCTTTTAATTTTAAATATTGTTATGAATTTCTTAGAATTAAATTTTTAGTTCAATAATTTTATAAATAGAAATAGAAACAAAAATTTTGTCGTTTAATATAATCACTAATTATATTAATATAATCACTAAATAATCATATAATCAATCACTAATTAGTTTTGCAAGAATTTGCAATTTTGGCGAGCTATACGAGCTGTATCAGGATGCTGACCTAGTGAAAAAGTGTCAGATCAAGGGACTTAGCTGGATAGGTTGGATCGTACAAATGAAAAATACAGCTCCAGCCAAAGTTAGCTTTGACTTTAAATCCGAGGTAGGCGCATAACAGGGAGACCCAACCTCTTGCGGAAAGATGATCTTGAAGCGGATGTTGGAATGCTGAACATAATTAGAATTAATGTGCAGGACAGATTCCTATGGATGAACTCTTTTTCTTCGGACCTGGCTAACTAAAGCTGTTGCGCTAAGTAAGAAAAAGAAGAAGATGAATAACTTATTACTATAATGAAAAATGTACAGGAAAATATTAGGGGAGCTCATCGCAATAAATCAATATATATATATATATTATATATATATATATATCATGTCAGACAATCAGGTAGTCTTCAAAATTATATCTTCCTACAATCAGGGTTCATGGTTAGTATGGGACTATCTTCAAAACCAACCTAAATAAAGTCACCATAATGTAACCATGACACATTGGAATTGAAGAAAACGTAGCGCCGGAAAGCTTTGCAAAAACTGGCTCAAATACAAAACTGATTAGACCAGATCCATTCTGCGGTAAACCAAGTGGTTACCACAACCTCATTTTACGCAGATCGATTGAACAAGAGCACAATGTATCTCAATCTAAAAAAAGTGATGATATAATCAAACTCAGCAAAATGGATATTGAAACCCTTACAGGCCTCTTCACAGGACCATTTACAGGACCACATTAACAAAATAGGCTTAGCTGCACAATACATCTACCGCGTCTGCTTAAGTGACAAAGAAAGATATTCTCTGCAACTGTGTGGCAGTCACAAGTCACAAGGAGAGGACAACATTTTATAGGTAAAGGCCGCCTCAAACATCCATAGCTTCTTTAAGTCAATTCGATTGTGTTAGGGAAAGGATATCCCCTTTTCATAACACAATATTATTGACTTAAAGAAGCTATGGATGTTTGAGGCGGCCTTTACCTATAAAATGTTGTCATCTACAGGTACAAAAAGTAATTAAGGTCGAAGTACTCTCTTAAATATGGAATATATTTCTTATAATATTATTGTGGCTAAGGAAAATAATAAATTCAATAAAATTTGTGTCATTTGTGTCTTTTACTGGAAAAACGATGTGCCGACTTTAAAAATTTTCCAACTTTTGATTTCGCTTACGATCTAAACATTATCTTACAAACTAGTTGGCAGTATTATTCAGTATGAATTAAATATATCAATTCATTCTTCTTCTTTGAGGAAATGTAGAACTTCATCTTGTCATTGGTTGAAAATATTTCTTGATGAATTGTAGTTTTCTCTCATAAATTGTTGTTTTTTAAGTTTATGATCCAATCTTTACCATCGTGGAATTATTACTAGCTTCCAATATTTCTTTTATAAATTGTTCATCATATTCCTATTACGAAATACATAATAATTTTAAGATTGTAAGAAATGATATTTACGAAAAAATCATTTAATTTAACTAATGATTTTTTATTAATATTACGAACTATTTTACTAAAATATCAAATGAGATGTTATTTTGTAAGTGAATCATTCTTTCAATTTCAAACTTATTAATTTGTATAAATTGATAATTGATAAATTTTACAAACAATAATGTATTCGTTTATATGAAATCCGACATGATTTTTTGGTTTAATAAAATATTCTTATATTTCCTAAAATAATTGAATTAATATCAATTTTACAGTGTACAAAAACATCACGATACCATCGAATATGCTCAGGTGTAAATGTACAATAAAAGAAAATTAAATTGAATTCTGAAAACCAAAGAAAATCTTTAATAATTCTTGTCACGTTTATCGAAATTGTATATTTTTAGATTCAATAAATATCATAAGAAATAATAAAATATTATCCTGAAAAAAAAAAAAAATTGTTTGAATCTTTTTTATCTTCTTGTTTGTTCGCTTGCATCCTTCGAAATAAAAATTAATATTTAATTCGAATCAAAATGAAACAAAAATAAAAATCTGTTAAAATCCGAGATTTTATGATAATATAAAATATTATGAAAATTTTAATATTTTATAAATTTTTATATAGGAATTGATTGTTTTGGTTACGAAATTTTTATCTGTTGATATTATTTTTCATAAAATTATCAAATTTTTCATAATATATTTTATATTAAGCAAATTTTGACTAACATTATTGTTGTCATCTTTAGAGGCTTATAAATTATCAGACTTACAAGTTATTGTCTTCACTTAAGTTATAATTTTTTTTATAGTTGTTTAGTGATTTAAAAAAACAGGGAATTTCAAGCAAACCTTGTACGTAAACCATATATTAGTAAGCCCATTGTTCCCACATTTTACAACTTGTCAACCTCATACCAGTCTTAAATGACTTCACTTGGGCTTCGCTTGAATTTAACCGCGTCTTCAAGACTTACAAAATCATTATAAAAAGGGAAATTAATTGGAAAGTTTGTATTTTTCTTAAAGTTAAAATCAATTTAAAAATAAGAAATTGTAAAGAGATCTCTATTACCATTGTTAATGAGTTTGGATAACTACGATCAGTTCGACATAATCGTATACGTCACGATTTGGATTCATTTCTTGGTTTAGGAATGACACCAGAAGAATATCATATTTTTGCAAATCTACCAAGTGTTCGTATTGTTCGCCAACACCAAAGAAATTATCAACATGAACGTCTTGGTGATGTTAAACCGCAAGTAGGAAAAGATGGATTCCAAGTATTAATGGATGTACAACAATTTCAACTAGTGTTTCAACAATTTCAAATTAGTGTCAAGACCCTTGATAATAATACATTTATTGTAGAGGGTAAACATGAAGAACGTGATGATGAACATTGATTTCACGTAAATTTCTACGAAATATCAATTGCCTAAAGGTTACGATATCAAAGATGTAGTTTCGTTTCAACATTGTCATCAGAGTGTGTACAGAGTGTGTACTTACAATTAAAGCTCCACCACCACAAAAATCATTAACTGGTGGTAATGTACGTCTTGTTCAAATACAACAAACTGGACCAGCACATTTGAATATTAAAGAAAATCCAAGTAGTGGTACTATTGCTAAAGCACATACTAAATATGCTGCTACTACTGCTACCAAGAAAAATGGAAATTAAAGTAAATTTTTGTGTAGTATTTTCTGCCATTCCTAATAAGTTTTTTGACAAGACTTATTTAAATATTTATATTAGTTTTATGTGTTTAAATAATGTTCTCTAGAAATAACTTACCAGATTACCTAAATCTTTTATATTTATTATAGACTGAGCGGCAATGGCATCACAAATGTTTTGTTGTCTCCTTTTTCTTCTATACGATGTAGTAAGTCCTAAATTATTATAGTTACTGGATTGCGTTATTGAAAATCTTTAAGCTTATTTAATTACGTAAAATTTATATCATAAATCTTCCCATAATTTTCAACGTTAACAATTTAGAATGTTTAGAGCCTATTTTTGAAATGTAAACGATACAGTAGAAAATAATTTTATTTTTGGAGACTAAAAATTTTTCGCTTAACATTCAAATTGTTAAAGTTTAAATTCTAAATTGCTACATTACGTGTCACATATTTGCAAAATAACTTAATAACTTAAATTTTACTTAAACATTATTTTTATCAATTTGTTTGAAAACTTTCAGAATGGCTAATAAAATGTCAAAGATATAAAATTTTAGTTTTAAATGAACATTTTCTCAATTATTTACAAATACTATTTTGCTTACCCCCTTACCAAATTACAAACTAAAATACTGCATTTTCAGATACTTAAATGTCATAATTAAATTATCCAATTTAATTAAAATATTTACAAAACAAAATTTTCCACTATTATTTCTCCTATTTCCGAATTTCTATTAATTTTCTTTCGAAATCTCTTAAAATTGAATTTTCGAAAGATTTTTCTCTTAATTTAGGTGGACAAAAATGCAATTTTCGATTAAAAAATCTGTAAATGAAAGTATAAAGGCTAATTGACCTCAACAAAATACTAAAATCAAAGGATATTTGTGTAAAACGTATAGAAATTATTTGTTTTTTGGGTAAATAATTTACCGAATTATATAAAATTTATTTGTTTATATTTTAATTTTTTATATTTCTATAAAAAATTCTTAACATTTTTCATACAATTAGTCAAAAATTAATAATAATCCTTTCAATTTTCATACAATTAGGCAAAAATTAATAAAAATCCTTTCATATAAATCTAAAATTGCTGCTAATTTTAAATTAATCAATCATTTACACCAGCATCCTTAATTTTGTCCTTATTCCCAAAAATAATCAAAATCAAACTTTATCCAGTCAGTATAGTTAGTCTCTTCAAATATATTTCGAAATTTCTTTTTTTTTTCTCTCTCTCTCTCTCTTTTATACATATTTATTGTATTTTCTTTCATTTACACATATTTACGAAGTTGATTTTTCTGCAGACACGAACTTTAACCAATTCTTTAATCGTGTGTCTGTACACCAAAATAAGAAAACAAAATGAAAAAAAAAAAAAAAAACGTAAACGTAAACGTATCGGAAAATTTTATTTTTTCTGCACAATATTTTCCATTAACAGTGTTAAAAAAAATAAAAATAAAGGATATTTATTTCATGTATAAAATTTAGTATGTCGATGCTTTTCATAAAGTTCAAATCGTCATCGGATATTATCCTTGCGGAGTACGATTAAAAATAAATAAAAAAAAGTTTGCGTTTTTTTATTTTGTCTTTTTTGTTGTTATTGTTGTTGGTGATCAGTAAAAGTGAATTTTTGACAATTCAATTCATTTATTGTAAAATAAATAATTTTATAAATAATTAAATATAACAAAAAAAAATAGTTTTCCTTTCCTTTCCGTTTTTTTTTTTTTGTTATTATTACTACACTATACCGAAATTATTGATGCTGATGGGTTTTAGTTGGTATTATAATTTAATATTTATTTTATTGAAATGAAAATAAAATATTATTTATTAAAAAAGGATTATTTACTCTCTATAATAATACGGACATATCGGACATAAAATCCAACAACAGCAAAAAAGGATAAAACAAGTTACAATAATATAATAATTTATTTATTTATTTAGTGTAAAAGTGTTATTCAATTGGCACGTCAGAGGTTATTGTTGTATACGTAATTTTCCCTCGTCAACACAGCAAAAATAAAATAAAATAAAAAATTACAAAAAATTAACAAAATTTTTATTATCCTGAATACAAGATTAACTAAATATTTTTTTTTTATTTACTGTTGTACAATAAAATATCACAAAATCCAAGGATCTTATCACATCCTTGACAAATATTTTTTTTTTGTGGTTATTTACGAGTGAAAGTTTCAATTATTTTAAGTGGATTAGAAATTTTTTTTTTAATAATATTTACTTTTATGAATTTTTGAATATTAATTTTTGAAAGGATAAAATTAATATAAAGGATAATTTAAATACAGAAAAAAAAAAAAAAAATATTAATAAGGATTATTATTAATTTTCTTTAACGTTTTCGAAATGGAAAATTTTATTTTATGTTACCGAAAAACTTTAATAGTAAAATACTAAAAAGAACCAAAAAAAAAAAAAATTATTTATATGTAAAAAGGATCAACACACAGTGATGAATATTTATGGGGATTCACATAAGGATTATGTTATATTATTTGTTTGTGAATGATTGATGGTTTTGGTAACATTTATTAGTGTTTTTTTTTACTTTTAGTGGTTTTGTTGGTGGTTTTCTTGTGAAATTTCTTACGACAACGTAAGAGAGAAATCTTAAAAGTCAAAAATTTATCATTGACTTTTAGTAATAATTTTTTTCTGTTTTGTGGTGCCCAAAAATAGAGAATCGAAAATTTATTATGGCGGTAAAACAGAAAGTAACGATGATAAATTCACAATAATTTTGTTAAAATATGAAAATGTGAATATCCTTTTAAAAAATATATATAAATTTTATATAAAAAAAATTGTTGAAGTTTTCAAATTTGGTTTTTATCTTGAAACGGAAAATATAATTATGAAAATTTCTAGTGAATTTTACTTAATTGAAAATTAAAATTTAAGTGTTTTTTTTTTTGTTGTTCATTGTGTTTTTTTTATTTTTGGTGTAAATGAAAAGTGAAAGTGTTTATTTGTTTGTCAATATGTTGGATATTTATCGGACAATAATTTGGATTTTAGTTATAATATCAGCTGCAGCAATACCTGAAATTCCATCTAAAGGTAAAAAAACAAAAATGATTTTAGTTTTATTATGCTTGTAACACTTTAACTCAAACTTTTTGGTTAAATCGTTAAATACAAAAAACATCATAATTTTCAATTTTAAAATTAAGAGATAAAATTTAATAAATTAATTTTTTTTAAGATTATAATCATTTTTACAATTGAAATTACATAACAAGGAAAATTTATTATATAAAGTCATTTTCTGGTTACCCCAAGATCAGTGAAAATTCGATTAAAATTCAGATTTGAATCAGACTATTGAACTTTGACGTGGGTTGTAAGGACAATTTCAATTTCAATCTAGTTAAATAAATATTTAAATAATGAATTTATTCACTCTAAAGTCTTAGCAAAACCTAACTTTAAAGGATAAGTAAAGGATAAGTCATTCAAAAATTATGTTGATTATAAAAATTATTAGTTTTATTTAAATTCATTTTCAGAATTTATTGATATTTCTTGGTTCTGTTTTTCTTATTAATAAATTAATGTTAATTATTTTATGAATTACAGAAGAAAAAAATTACTTTTTATTCGCTATTAAAATGAAAATTAAATTACGTTAATTAGAAATTTCATATTTCTGAAAGCTATTCGAGATTCCAGTAATGAAAATTTCAAATAACGTAAATCTCGGAATAGAAATAAAGTTTATTAAAATCATCATCATCAGCATATTTTTATAGTCCTGAGCGAACTTAAGCTTCGAAAACTATCCATTTTTGGCGTTTTGTTTTCAAGTGTTGAATTCTAATTTTGTTAGGTTATTTTATATTTCGTCAATCGATCGTGTTTTTTTTTTTTTGTCATCCTCTGTTTCTCGTATTTCCCTTAGCAGTAATTAACTCAACAAATCATAAATTGGAATTGAAATATTGATTTATATTTTAAAATTTCGAATAAAATGATTTATAAAGTTAAACATTACCTTTAATGTTAAAAAAAATATCTTCAACTTTTTTGTATAACCTTAAAATACTTTAAATTCTTTTCGGTTTAGAGATGATTATGTAATTTTATTGTTGTTATCTTGATCCGATTTCAGAGTCAGACATTTCGACATACGTGGAAAAGGTAACTTTTAATGGGCAAAGATTTACAAATTGATGTAATAAAAAAAAGTATATTTATATATTGTTAAAAATATGTTAAGAATGTTTTTAAGATTTTACGAATTATGTTTATGTATAAAAAGATCTTTAGATGTAAAGATATTAAGTATAGACAACATGTTTTAGAATTTAGAGAGTATTCTTGTACATTATTTACATACATAATTTTGTTTTTAGAAATTACATAAAGAGCTCTTAAAGTTTAAGTATTTAAAAAAGAAAAATTTGTAAACAAAATTTTTATAATTTATGTAATACGAAGAAATTTTTAAATGTAATAAATAATATTGATTGGTGGTTAGTATGTTTTAAGGGATAGTGGATTATTTTCCCTTACTCATTGAAGCTTTATTAAAAAGTGTTTTATTTCGATCACCTTTTTAACTCATTATAACTTCTCCAAACCCTACATTGCTAATGAACTTAATAATTTCAGCCGGAAAATTTGAATTTATTAAATTGCTAATTAGGTATTTACGATATTTAATTCATTTTTATTTCAAACTAATTAAATTTATTTCATCAATTATCTTTATCATTAAGTATTTTATAAAATTTTTATATTATCTGTAATTTAGCTAGGAATTATATAAAATTTAAAGGTTTAAACCGAATTTGAAATACAAGAATGAATCATAAGTACAAAATTCACTTGTCGATAGGCAACGTCGCTACAGTAAACCACAATTAATTATTTTGTCAATATTTTAAACATTAATTTTTAATAATTATAATAATATTTTCAACGACAATTTTTACTAATTATTGAACAAATTATTAATTATTCACTAATAAGTAATTATTAATTTTTACATAACTAATAAAGTTATTGACTGGTCGATAAATAGTTTAACTGACCATTTTCGTCCAGCATATTAATTTCTTATTGGTTTTCTAATTTGATAGGTGTCGTTTTTAGACCATTATTATAATACTAATTATGTGACAAAAAACTAGATATGTTACCAAACATAAAAATTATCGATTTATAGATAAATTATTTTACAGAAATTGAATAAAACTTCGTTGTTGTATATCCAATCTAGGAAAACTACAACTTTTAGTATTACATTATATTAAATTTTCCATAATTTATCTATAATTATTTATCTAAGTTATTATTATCGACAGTGATAAATCAAATTCATCACTCAGAATATTCAATATTTTAATGTAAAATAATTATGTAATTGTTTTTTTGAAATATTAATTATTTGAATAGTAAATTTCAAATATTAATGTTTATATTTTCCATCATCTTAATTAACTAAATATTAATTGAATTTAACTAAAAATCAATTCAAAAAATTTTCTTCATATTATAATACAGTAGAAAAAAAGTTTTCTTCAATTTTCCTATAAGAGAAATAAACTCCTACGGTTTACGTTTGTTTTTTGTGTCAGAATCAAATGAAATTTTCGAAAGTTTTTTACATAGTTAATTTAGTTTTAGTTACCAATTTTTGTATAAAATTAAATATTAAAGATATACACATAAGTTTTAATTTTTTCTATATATGTATTTACATTCAATTTTTTTTTTGTAAATATTTTATTTGAAATTAATCGACTATGTAACAATCTGTCAATTAGTGTTACGTCTTTGTTTTTAGGATACATCAATTAACATTATCGGAAAAAATCAATTATTTTTCCAAGTATAATTAATGTATGACTCTGAATTCTAATAATGTCAATCAATTAAAAATCATTTTATAATTTTTTTCATAATGTTATTTGATTAATATTATTTTTAATTCATTTAAACAAACATTGATTTCCAATTTTCACTCTTAAATAATTGATTATTAACGATTAATTATTTAATTAAAATTATATTTACAAGTTTTACTTACCCTCCAAAATTATTTTGTTTAATTTATAATTTATATTATATATTTCGGAATTAATGAAATTGCATAAGCACAGGCGTTATATATGACTTCGAATTAAAAATTTATGTCTTTTTTTTGGAAAGTTATCATTCTTTTAATTTAATTTTCCAATCTTGTTATTTGAATTTTTTTGAACTTCTGCTGGTTTTAGATTCTACCGAAAATAATAATTCTAGTAAGGACCTCCTTGTCACTTAATTACACTTATTTTTCTAGCCTAAATGAAAAAAGTTTTTGAACACAAATAATGAAATATGTAATATAATTTTTTGTGGGCTGGGTGCAAAAAAACAAAACTTGTAACTTATAATTAATTGAAAAAGTTTATTTTAATCAATAATAATTAGTTTATAAATGTTAAAATATAGTAATTTATTTATTTTGTTTTTAGTTTATAGTTTGATATTATTACTTTCTATATACATATAAACTATTTAGGTAATAGAAAATTCGATTACCGATTAATCGCTTTATCTTTTAAGGTTACTTTTTCGTATAATATTTTTGATTTTGAGATATATATTTGTCGACAAGTAATAAGTGATGTGGATACTGCTTAATAGGCAAGCTTACGCGTATATGGTTGGACTAATCGTAAGTGATCAATGTAGAAACTGCAGCGATATAGGGCAATCTGAAACTATAGAACACCTTATACGCCATTTTTCGATACTAGATAAAAGTAGAGTTCTTATTTTAGATGAAACTTATTACCCAGTTCTCTGAAAGAACTCCTCAAGTTTGCTGAAAATACGAAATCCTTTGACTTACAAAGTCATAGTTGGTTATCCATGAATGTGGTACAGCTATAAACCCTGTGTGTTCTACGTGAAACTCTTTTGTCACTGTAACCTAACATTACATTGACTTTATAGTAGCTATATTACTGAAGTATTGCAAGGTATTTTTGAACTTAAAACTTTTCAGTAAAAATTACTTGTAATGAAAATATTAGCTGCTGTTTTTGAAAACGATTATCTAATGCCTGGGCTACAATTACAATGTACAATGTTCAGTTTCGAATCGATTCGTACAGTAGCCAAGCAACTGATAAGTAGACTAAACACAGAGTTATTATCTAAATTTTATTTTCATTATTATGTAGTTCCAGATAATTTATAATTTAGATTCGTTAAAGTTCAATCATTCCAAACGCTTTCGATCGGGCCTATGTTTCAACTGAATCAATTTTCTATACAAAAATGTATAAAGACGTCAAATTTTAACTTTACTGAACGAATCGATATTGAACTGATCGATACATTTGAGCCCAGATTTTAAGCATAATCATTCTTCTTGAAAATTACGATTATTACTTCGATCATATGTCAAGCGCCTAAATTAAATCTAAATCGTATTTTTTTACGATACATGTAATCTGAAATCATGATTTACTTTCCGGTTTTGTGTTGATTAATATTGGAACCCTAAATTTAGTAATTAATTATGTAATTTTATATAAGAGAAAAAATCAATAAATATTAAATAATTAATTATATAATAAAAAATTAGATACAATTTTTTTGTTTTTCATTTTTATATATTTGCATAATTTTTGTGGTACTTTTTTTATGTCAATTTGTATTATTATAATATGTAAAAAACTGAAGTTTACATAAAAAGTAAAACAAAAAATTATTAAAAAAAAATTAGAATTCTGATTAAGAAGATAAAAATAATATAATTAAAAATATTATAGAAAATTTTAGAATTAGAATTTGTTAAATTTAAAAAGTTTATAAGAAATATTAAAAAAAAAAAAGAAACTCAAAAAATTTACGTGATTAAACTTTTATATAAACTTTGTAATAAAATTTTAAAATTAAAAAAAAAAAAAATTATCAATTTTATAATTTTTTTTTTTATATATTTTGAATATAATCGTTTATTTTTTTTACGATATAAAAAAATACGATATCATTCAAAAATTTTGAATCCTTAAATTTATTACAGAATTTTTGTAATTGTTTCATTTTTTATAAATTTTCTTATATTTTTAATATATTTTTTCTTATCATCAATTAAATTATTTGTAATATTTTGTTGTAAATTTGTATTATTTTGATAGTTCATTTCATAATTATTATTATGATTATTATACTGATTATGTGTAAAATGATTAAATGTATAAATTAATTCAAATTTACCAGTATTACATTTAATATTATTATTATCATTATTATTATTAAATTCCTGATGTTCTGGTAAATCAATAATAACTTTAATTAAATCTCTTAATACTTCTGGACATATTTTAGCTGTTATTAATGTTGATGGTGACATATCTGGTGATGAATTTATTTCTAGTAATATTGGTTCATAATTAATATCTAATAAAAAATCAGCACCATAAAAACCAAATGAATTTTTTATAAATTTTGTATTTTGTATACTTGTTATTATTAAATTTATTAGAATTTTTTTCATATTTTGATAAATTATATTATTCCATTTTTTTGATTGTTTTATTAATTTTAAATATTTTTTAAATTGTATTAATGACCACATATTATTAATTGGTAATGCTGAATTACGTATACCATTATGATATTTTTTTTGTACAGCATTATTTGTTAAATGAATTGATTTTCTTAATTCATTTAATTGATATTCTTGTGAACTAAAACGTAAATAACAATTTTTATACATCCATAAATTTAAATCATTATTATTTGTAATTGTTAATAATATATATTGACGTATATCAAATTTTGTATTATATATAAGTAATGGTTTTTCTGGAAAGAAAATTTTACAATAATTATAAAAGTAATTATATAATTAAATTTAATAAGGAAAATGTATTTAGAGAACAACAAATGGAAAGTAATCTCTTTAAAGAACTAAATTTAATGGAATATTATTAACTGTCATAATCAATAGTTCATTTGTTCAGTTTATTATATTTTCAGTTATAAATATGCAGATCCGTAAATCAGTTTACCATTGCCAGAAAAAATATAGATTGTGTAATTCAAATAATTTAAGAAACATAAAAAATGAATTTATATACCAATATAACATCTTAAATAGAAACCAAATACTTTTTATTTTGATATCTCTTAGCATAGATCATGAAGGAACATATAAGATCCTTAACGAATATAACATGAATTGATTTTGGTCATATCATAGAAATGTTACTGTGTAAACAGAACCAAAGCGAATGGCGATGGCGAATAACGATTTTCGTCTTGATAAACACCATAATGTCGAAAGCAGCTGTCGACGAAAGTAATCATAAGCAACTAATTTGTAAAGAACATTATCAGTCAATATCAGCTGTTGCCTTATCGTCACGAAAAATTAGAAAATAGTTCTAATTTTTCCCCAGTGAATAATTCGACATGGTTGTGTTCATACTCATTTAAATATATGAGGGCAAAATTTATTTTTCGCCATCCGCCTTGGTTCTGTTTACAACCTTAGGGACGGATCACGCATAAGATAATATTTTTGTGAATTTAATATAACACTAATTTGTAGATTTATTTATGTCAAGTTAAAATGTTATTCCCTGTCATCTTGTCAGTAAATAAATATTAATTAATTTCAATCTACGCTTTGGTTTAATCCATAAAGTACGCAGCAATATCAAATCTAATATGAAATTACTAATTACTATCAAATTTGATTGATAGTGTAAACGATAGTGCAAAACTATATTGATAATATTGACAAGTTATTGACACCTACAAAAATTTTTTTTTATATCTTTTCTAGTTTAAACATAATTTTCGTTTTTTTAAAGCTTGAATTGAATCTTACATTAACCACAGTGTAAGTATAACAACTTAAATGAGATGAACCTATCTGATCGCAAATTTTATTCAAGGTATCATCAGTAAGTGTATCTGTTACGTAATGATTCGTGATATAAGTTAATTTAAAACTATTAAAGGATTTCGCTTATGATTAGTATGAATGTAAAATGAATTAACGATAGTAACTTCTTACCAAAACCAATAAATCTTCCTAATTTATATAGCTGGTTTGAAAAACTGTTTATAAAAAATTCTAGTACTTGATGACTACTTGTGGTACCTTTACTATTACAGAATAGATTCCAAATTATTTTATACTTATATACTTTTTAAAATGACGGGAAATAAGATAAATATTTTATGCAGTAATCATAAATGCAACAAACTTCAAATATTTTGATGTTTTTTGTACACCTTTATTCATAAAAAAGTTGATTAGTTGGTTAAAGTGGGGTACCTCAGAGGGAATAACTGTCTAGGGCTCCAAGTAGTTCTTTAGCACCATTTTGTTACCAAATATTCTCGAGGACCTAAGCATGGGTGAAGTTATTTTAGATTCATCTCGTGGCGTTAAGGAAATGTACGATTGGCTAGATCGTTTTAATTCGTTAAGATGGTTTACTAAGAGAACATATTGCCTGCTAATTATCTCTATTTTATTAGGAATTAGGTTCCGTATAGCTACAGGACAATTGTTTGTATGGGATGCCTAACTACTTTATCGCCGATCCGGCCAATACCAACTGCAACTCTAGCTATGTTGTGTCCCGATAATTTTAGAATGTTTTGTGATTTGTTTTTTGCGTTTTTCTTGTCGTTCTGCACGTGGTAAGTTCCCTCCACCTAGCATCATTTAATGATTGGAAGTAAAATTTAGCTTAATTCAAATGGGATATTTTTAAAAGATGTAATTCATTAGATTAGTGAAAAATTGTCAAAGATATTGATGAATTTTAAATCTTAACCGAATCTGATATTAAAAATAATAATTTATAATATAAAAATTTACCTATATACTTTTGAACAATATAATGTTTTTTATTTTTATCATCATGACTACTAAATCGTATCAAATCCCGATAATGACTTTTAATTTCAATACCACGTCCTTGACAACAAAATGACGGTTTTAATATCCATAAATTATTAAAACCTTCTGAATGTAATGTATTCCAATATTTTTTTGCCGCATCTAATAATTCTTGTATATTAATTTTATATTCATTTAAATCAATTATATTTATTAATTTAAATTTATCACGATTTGTTATTAAACGATGAAAATTTAAATAAAATTTCTCCCATTCAAGATTTTCAATATCATTTGATTTTATTAATATATTCTTTAATGAATTATTATTTATAGCAATTTCACTACGGATACGATCTTCAGCAAATTCAATTAAATCAATTGATAATTGACCATTTTGACATATTAATAATTTTATATCAGTTTCATTAATATATTTTAATAAATTTAAACAGCATGTTAAACGATAATCTTTTAAAAACTCTTTACATTCATTTAATTTTGATAAGCGATAACAGCGTGGCGTTTTAATTTCAATATTTGTTGTTTTAATACCATTAATATTATATTTAATATTATTTTGTTTTGATAATTTTATACAACTAATTAAACCATCTTTATTTGTAAAATCATAATTTTTTGTATGATATATAAAATTACGATATGGTGGTATTGATATCGTATTATTATTATAATTATTATTATAATTATAATTATTATTATTATATTTAATATGTCGTGATATCCATAAAAAATTTGAATGATATTTTTTTAAAAATTTTGACATTAATATACCTTCATATAAATTATTTGGTTTTGAATGTGCTAATAACCATTCATTTGACATTTGTTGTAAATATTGTAAATTATCTGGTGTTAATTTTTCAATCCAACCACGTTTTAATAATTCATTTTTAATTGTTGATGGACCTGAATTTATTGTAAAAATTTTATGATTTTCACATGCTTTTATTGATTTACATTGTAATTTTTTATAATATTCATTATTTTTTGTTTTCATTTTCATTAATTTTAATGTTGATTTTGATATATTTGGTAAATCAATACTATAATAATCTAAATTTAATAATTCCTGACCAATTATCGTATTATTTGGATACATTTTTTTAATATTATTATTATTACATTTATTATTATTGATTGTATTATTTGTATTATAATTTTTTAATGATTGAATTGTTGTTATTGATAATGGTTTAATTTTTAATAATGATTCAGTTGTTATATTGATTAATGATGATTCTTTTGATTTAAAAAAATCAACATTATATATATTATTTTTATTATATTTAATATTATGTTGACTTGATTTATTATCAATATTTTGTTTATATTCTGATATCATATCTTGTATAAGATTACGTTTTTTATTTAGGACCATAATGATATTCAAATTTTACTATGTAATTTCCTTATAAATGGTTCTTTTTTTTTTTGTATTTAGCGAAACACTATTTCTCTTATTCAATTTTCAAGAGATTTTCAATAATTTTTGATTGAAATTTTTCCAATTTTTTGGTTTTTATATATAGTATAAAATTTTAACTATGTTTCTTTTTCTGGATTTTGATATTTCACTTTGGGATAATTTTGATTTTTTATGAAATTACATATTTTTTTGTAATTTTTATTATTTTTGATTAATATATTATTGAATGAAACTAATTATAATGACAACTTTGATATTTAATTCATATTTTTATTTTTTTTATAAAATAAAATATTCTGAACTGGAACATTTTACTATACTATTTACATGGTGAGCAATTTGTATGAAATATGAAAATGGTGAAGTATGAAAGTATTTTAAAAGGATTGTGTAAGAATAAGACAAATATATGGGTAAAAAGGATGATTGTTTTTGCTGAAAATTGTATTAAAATTGTTTAATAATTTTGATTACAAATTTTTAATAATATAAAAATTAAACGAACTGCATTTTCTGCAGAAAACATTGGAATATTATTGAAAACATTGTTTTTTTCTTGAACATCTCATAGAGGATTTGTAAAAATAAGCTACTTTACCATTATTTCATCCAAATGTAATAAGTAATACTTAATCTAAATTTTGATTTAATTTAATTTAACTTGTTCGTTAGCTCAGGTTTGGGCATACGTATACTTCAAATCCTTCCAAGCATTTCTATTGTTTGCTTAAAGTTCATAACAATCTGCAAATTCATGGAGGGATGATCTCCATCATTTTGTGGTCTACCAAGAGCATCAATTGATTAGAGCATCTACTTTATTTTTATTTTGTACATCTTTGTTCCCTAATCTTGACCAGACTAATTCTATTTCTGTAATTCTATGGCCTCTATAAAATATGCCACTTATTGTCTTATTACATAGTTTGTTATACAGCTTCTCCTAGAAATAATTATTAATGATTCTTTCATTGCTCTTTGTGTTTATTAACACTTAACATTAATCTGACGATTCGTAAGGCGCTTTCGTTTGCATTTTTGTTTGCGTTTATTAACACTGGAATTTGAATATGTATTAATAATTGATTGTTACAATTATTAATAATTGATATAGTGAATATTAAAAAGTCTACAAAATCAGTTTCAAAGTTTATCTTTTACCTTTAGAACCATGAAAACTAATTACATCAAAACAAATATTACCAGACAATCATATCCAAAAAAAGTTAAATAGTTCAATCATGTTTATAGCTATGGGTAATTTTTATTTTTAGGCATTTCTTTAGTCATAATTACTCAGAATTTTTTTACAAATAAAATCAGAAAGCCTCAGGCCAAAAAAACTTAAGCTTAGTGTCGAGTTCGCTGTGAAGTGAAAATTGCATACAAATTGTATATTATCCACAATTCTATAAGATCAATTGCAGATTAAAATATCAGCTTTAATTAATTTTAAAAAAACAAGATAAAAAGAATTTACGAATTTAACAACTTTTCACTGCTAATTTCACAATCTTAAATTTGTATAGAAATTGCAATTCACAGCGAACTCGATACTAAGCATAAAATTGTTTGGGATCTGTGGCTTTGTTAGACTTGACAGATAACTGAAAAGGTCATTTCAAAATAAAGAAACTAAAAGTTGTTGGTCAGCAAAGCGAAATGAAGAAGCTCCCGCTTAACTAAACTTAGGTTAAAACCCAAAGCTGCTGAAGCTCATTTGATTTCTCAATGAAAATTCAAGATAAAATGTAACACTTTGCGGAATGGAATAAAAAGTTTTTTAATATTTTCCATTACTCCATTAGGCGTAACTCCTTTTTTAAGACTATTGGATTAACGCCAGCTTACTAACAAAATGAGTTACATCCTCTAATAAAGGCAATTTTTGATTAATTACAGTTTTTCATATTTTCTAAATATTTGATATCCACGTTGGTCGATACTATGGCCGACTTTGAATCTTTTCAGTTTTAGGTTTGAATGAGGCACATTTTAATATGTAATATATAAAAAAAAGAATCTTTAATTTTTATGTTTAAATTTTATTCGAAATATATGATTGAAAATTTTCATTTTTAAGTTAATCATAAAAAAAATAATTATTTAAATTATATTTAAAAAAAAAATATAATTATTTTTAACTAGCTGATTAGTTAAAAATAATCACTTTTTTTTTTAAATATAGAATAATAATTAAAGTAATAATTATAATATTAAAATTTTCTATTTGTTTTTCACATTTTACTTAGTTTTATAATAAATTTATATTAATTGTTATTCCTCTAAAAGAATCTTTGGTGAAAATTGTTTTTAAATTGGAATTCTTAGTTTGAATTTTATCTTTTTTATCGTTTTTCTCACTCTCAATCATTTTTTATTATTTTTAATATATTTTGTTTTAACTTTATTTATTGTTGTTTTAAAAATTTTATTATTCAAAATATGCTTTTTATTATTAATATTATGATTATTGTTTTTATTTAAATTTGTATTTTTATTTTCATAATTTGTAAGTATTTCCATAGTTTGACCATTAATTAAACCAACAAAATATTCATTTGGTGGTTTTTCACAATTAACACTATAAATCAATTCAAAATCACCAGTATTAGCATTTTTATTATCTGATAAATCAATAACAACTTTAATAACATCCTCTTGTACTTGTGGACACATAATAGCTGTAACACATGTTGTTGGTGCCATATCTGGTGATGAATTTATTTCTAATAAATGAACATCATAATTATAATCTAATAAAAAATCAGCACCATAAAAACCAAATGTATTTTGTATTAATTCGGTTGTTTCTAAACTAGCTGCAATTATTGATATTAATATATTTTTCATTTGTGGATAAATTTTTGTATCCCATAACATATTTCGATTATTACTTTTTAAATATATTTTAAATTCATCTAATGTCCACATATTA
This sequence comes from Rhamphomyia laevipes, assembly GCA_963920725.1. Taxonomy (NCBI): domain Eukaryota; kingdom Metazoa; phylum Arthropoda; class Insecta; order Diptera; family Empididae; genus Rhamphomyia; species Rhamphomyia laevipes. The sequence continues at coordinate 51,319,820 of OY987258.1, read as the reverse complement.
TGTGATGGTAATTTATCACTACGTTTACCATTTTGATAACAACGTTGTACACAATTATTAGTTACATGAATTGATTTTTTAAATTCATTTAATTGATATTCTTGTGAACTAAAACGTAAATAACAATTTTTATACATCCATATATTAAATTTATTATCTTTAATTGTTATTAATACATATTGACGTATATCAAATTTAGTTTTATATATAAGCATTGGTTTTTCTGAAAATGCAAAGATAAATTATGATTAGCTATAATTTATAATTTTCACTTGTGAATGACAAGATTTTATAAGAAATTAAGAACAAGTTAAGGTACTTTTGACTAAATACATCAAAGTAGACCAATTGCAAAATTCATCTACATTATAGATAGTCCAATTATATGGTGAACTATGAAATCTAAAATAAAATTGATTTACTATAGCAAAAAGAATACATATGAAGAGACTACAATTCATATAAAAGTTTTTATTGTGGGATTTAAATTAATTTGCTTGTGGGATTTTAAGATTAAATCCCAGAATTATATAGCTTTTCAAAATACTATCAAAAAACCAAAAAGTACTTATAAATAAGTATAATATTTTTATACTTCTTGTTGGTTTTATGAAAGTATGTGAATTTGATAAAAGCTGTCTTGCTTGTCGGATTTAATCTTCAAATTTGCGTCCAAATAAAAACTTTTATATAAGTTTTCATTTCTTTCTATATATGATTTTTGGCTATAGAGACCTTTTAGATAAACAAAATTCATTTCTTTCGCATTTCGCCATACAATTGAACTATCTATACGTAGATGATTTTTGATAATAGGAGGACTAACTACAATCAAATCTCTAGACACATAAATTACAAAAATGTTACTTTTAAGCTCAACTAAAATTTTAACGTATGTACGAATTATTACAAATGCCTTATCAACCACAAATGTTGTAAATTTGTAAGTCCATATTTTTCGATTTTTTTACCAATATTTGTATACACCATTTAAACGACCAAACAATTTCTTATTATTATGTATTCATATATGATCTTAATTGAAATAATTACTCTAGTTACGTTTTACGTATGTGACAAAAAGAAAAGTTTGTATGTGAAAGATTCAGTAAGTCCATTGTTTATAATAGTTGTAATCTAGGAGCAAACGTTGCTATTTTTTACTTTAATTAATGGTTTTACTATAAGTACTAAGTACTGGTAAGATAAGTGATCAGTAAGTCACTCAAATTGAGTATCTCCAAAAATAAAGATAAATCAACTCTAAATATAGTAATTTCTGACATATTATAGTACACCATAAAAAATTTTACATATCGTATACTGAAAATTTCGGTTTTTTGATTTACTCAAATTCCAAATTATTAACCATATGTTACTCTTATCCTATCTGCTTGACAGAGCAACGCTGAAACTTTGACGTATCCAATAACTTATTTGTCAGACATCCAAGCTTCAGCAGCAGTCAAATGCAAGTTTAACTCTAGCATAAGAATTAAAATATCGATTAAATTTTACCAATATTTGTTATATTGGCTGGCTTACTCTTTTATGAAATTAATTGTTACAAAAAACATTTTTATTATAAATAATTAAAGCTCAAAATTTACCTATATATTTTTGTGCTATATATCGTAAATGTTGATGCTGTTCCGAAAATGCAATAATATCATCATAATTAATTTTAATTTCAATACCAATACCACGACTATAAAATGCTGGTTTTAATATCCACATATTATGATAACCTTCTGAATGTAATCCAGGCCAATAATTTATAGAATTATGTAATAATATTTTACATTTATTTAATTGTCGTTCAACAATAGCAGTAAAACGATTTAATAAAATCTTTTTTTCATTTTTAACTAAATCATTACAATTATTACAAAATCTATCCCAATCTTCATCTTTAATAACTTCCGAATTTTCTAATTTTTTACCACGTATATTATTATCAATATCACCATGTTGTAAACACATTATTTTATTACGCACCCTATTTATAGCAAAATCAATAATACTTAATGGTATTGTACCATCGTTACTAGTAAATTCTGATATATTTAATTCGGTAACAAATTTTAATAAACTGAAACAACATGTTAAACGATAATCTTGATAAAAATCAATTAAATCATCGGCATTACATAAACGAAAACATCGTGGTATTTGTACAGATGTATTATCTGTAGCTGACCAATGTGTCTGATGTAAACATGCAATTAAACCTTCTTTATTTGTAAAATCATATTGTTTACAACGTTTTATACCGCTACGATATGGTGTACGATATTTTGTATCTGATATTATTGGTGCACCTTTTGAACTACCCCATACAAAATTAATTGGTGCTTCACCAATTATTTTTGATAAAAAGAATGATTCATATTCATTACCTGGTCGAGCATTTGCAGCTAAAAAACGTGTTGACATTGTTTTGAAATTTGGATGCCATATAATTTTTTTTTCAACCCAACCACGTTTTATTAATGCATTACGTACAGCTGTCCGACTATCGGAAATATTGAAAATTTTATGATTATTAACAGCTGCTAATGCTAAATTACGATAATCATGATATGAATATTGATTATCATATTCTAATGCTGGTCCAAATTCAATTCTTTGATCACTTATTGATTTGATGATTCTATCATGTAATGGATTACTAATATTTGGTTTGATTTGATTAATCGGTTGTCTTTTACTAATTGGTAAACGGATTTGAACATTATTAATTTTTTTATTACTATATAATTTTTTACGATATTCTTTTACGCTATCTTCAATTATTGCATTTATTATATAAGTATTTTTAGCTTGATTTTTTTCGATTTTTAAATTTTTTTTCGATTTTTTAAGTATCGATTTTTTTGGTGGTGATTGTTGTATTTGCTGTTGTTGATTTGTATTTTTTTTATTTAAAAGTGGTAAATATTTACGTACATTACTAATATATTTACCAATATTAATATGATCAGCTTGAGTTCGAGTACGAATTGATGAGGGATCAATACGTACATCAACACGATATTTTGAATTTAGCGGTTTATCTTGAAGTTCTGAACTATTTAACATGTCATTAAAGAAAAAACTATTAACGTACTGATGTGATCAGTGAAGAGGAGAGTTCCAAATTTCTGATATAATATAAAATTCTTTTGGAGTTTTAAATTTTTCTTCTGGATGTTGTTATCGTAATTTTTGTGATTTCAAAATGTTAAAATTTTTTATGTTTAATGGTTTTCCGAAATATAACAATTTAGTGCCTAAAGATTTGTTTTCTTTTTGCTTAGGTGTTTTTGATATTTTCTCCTACTTCTATAAAAACATATTCTTTTTCTGTGAATTTGTATAAAACATTACGAGATATTTTTTTTAAAAACTTTTCAATTATTCAAAATTTTCAATCATTAAAAAAAAATTATTTGTCAATTTATTTGAAATTTAAAATATAAAAAATTTTATACACTGAACCGAAAATGATTAGTTTAATTAAATTTTAGAGTTTTTGGGAGTCTTAAAATGCTTAATTATTGACATATTTTTCAAATGCGGATTTCAATCTCTTAAAATAACATTGAAAATTATATTAAAATTTGTAATGGTTTCATAAATTTAGCATTGATTTTAAAGAATTTACTGATTTGAGCTTAACATAACATTTATGAAATCAATCTGGAGAAACTGATTAAATCAATGTCCTTGAATTTATAATTATTGAAGATTTATTAAGAGATGAAATTGGTTGCCTCTTATATCAGAAATTTTACTTACAAGCAATGAAATTATCTTTATTAGGAACACTATCAAATTTAAATTATCTTTATTAGCTATCAAATTTGTATACTTTTGGGAAGTCTTAAATTGGTTAGTTCAATTATTTTATTCTATATCTGACTGCGAAGCTACAATTTCTGAATCTACTTTGAATTTTAATTAATTAATTCACTGGTGTTTAGAAAATTATCAACAATTTAAAATAATATGGTTTTCCTAATGAAAAATAGGCCTAACCTTAGTAGCTTAAGCTCGTACTTTGTTGAAACTGGTCAGAAGTATTTCTTTTGCGTATTTTTAACGTTTCGATTTTTTTACATGTTTTAGTTACAGCTGACACAAATATATCACCGGGAAAATTATATCCTATTCCAGATCAAAATATTTTATCTATAGTATTCAGCTCAGTCGTCGATATTTTTCATGGTAGTCTGGATTACAAAATATTTGGTAATATATTTCACAAATTTAGTTAAAATTACTAATATCCACTGATGTTGTTAAGGTGATTATCTTTCGTGCATTATTAAAATCCAATTATTATTTTATTTCTTTACTCGTTAACTTCAACACTATATATAAAATTTGTTGGAAAATTCTTTATGCAGTGTTACCAAAAAACAGTGTTACAATTTTCCTTGTTTTCAATTTATTTAGTTGTATATTTTTTTACAAAATATAATAATTTGTTATCCTGAACAAAATAAAATTTTATTTTGGAATAATAACAACTGCGGGTAATGAGGTTAATAAATAAAACACGTAAAACTTAACAGTCAAAGACAACTTAAGTATATAATTTGAAGTTTATCCTTTTTATTTTTCATAATTTTAAATATTTTTACTAACAATTGTTATACATTTTCTTCCGAAACATTTTCTCTTATGTGAATAAAATTGATGTAAGAGTGTATAAGTGTAAAATTATAATAAAATTATATTTTATTTTTTATTTTTTTCTATATACAAAGTAAAATTTTCATATATTTTGTGAAATATAATATAAATTTACCTTAGTAGAACATGCAAAACTATGATTTCAAAAATATGCAAGCATTTTCAACATAGTATTACTTATAATAATTTTTTTTGGAAGTACCTTATACAATATTTTAAATTATATAATAAGGTAAACTGAGGAAATATAGAAATAATATAAGAAAAAAGAAATCCTTTTCTAATTTTTAGTCTTCTTGGCATATATTTGAACGTTGGTACATGTAAGATACCAACTAATCTATTTTTTTTTCTTTTTTCATTCTATGAACTCATGAATAACTTTCTTATTCCAAAAAAGTTCTAGCTTTATATGAAAACCTGATAAAAATCTCATCAATGCTTCTGCTAGTTTGTAAATTTGAATTGATTCTTCTTATTCCAAGTTTGCATATTTCATTTTACTGGCAAAATTTCTATATATTTCAGTTAACTTTGATTGGTTGGAGGAATATCACAGATACCTTCACGTACCAAGGCCACAAGGACCCTTTGTACTGGAGTATAATTATATTTTTTTTTTTTAAAAACGTCAGCCCATCCTATTTCTTTCATGAAAGACACCAAATTTTCGACATTTATTAAAAAGATTTGTCATAAAATAACATTTAAAAAATTTAAATCTCCTGTGTCTGACATCTGAACAATGGTACAAAATATTCTGCAGGGATTTCTCCTCGTCCTCCTCACATCCACTACATGTAGGAGACTGTGCCAGTCCAAACGTTGCCGAATATTTCCTTAATAAAATATGGCCCGTGGCCAGTTTACTTTAATATTATTAATTTCTAAATTTCATATTACATTTTAGTTCAACAATTTCACTAATCACTAATTAGCCAAATACTGTTTTGTTAATCCTTCCAATCAAATGTTACATATAATAATATTCTTCCATTATTGTAAAAACGTGTAATCTAGAGCTTCTGCTATGAAATTTGATAGTTTTAGTCAAATTAACCTACTATGTCATAGTTAATATGTTTTTCTGTCGGAACCTTTGTAAAAGTTTCGATATTGAATTATTTGGTCAATGACGATTATGCATAGTTCCTCGAATTTCTGTATTAAAAATTGAGGTCGTGGTTATTATGTGCAGTTAAAAGTCTCAACATTTCCCCTTAAATTTCAAATATGTATTGGAAAAAATTGTTCCAATTATGAGAACCTAATTATTTGATTCTTAGATTGTGGTTTCAGATTTATGTAGATATTGCTTATTCCAATGTTACTTACTGAACATCAATGCTCAAAAGTCAATATTTAAAAGGATTTTATTGCTTACAACTTTCTAAATTGTCTTACACTTCAATATAAAATTTAGATTTGTAAATTATTTCCTTAGTGTACCCTAATTTATTACTCTTACCAAAATCTTTTTTTTTTTTTTCATCTTCTATAGACCATAACATAAATAAATGCATATGCTTGCAAATATATTGTTTCCCCTTGCAAAAAAGTAGAAAATCCTTTTATTTTATATAAAACGTATTTCCTTAAAGGGTGGAAAAATAAATGAACAAAATTTTCTCATATTCTTTATTTTTTCCAAAGTTTAACAAAATTATACAAAAAAAAAAAAAAAAAAAGAATACCCAACAAAATACAAATTACAATAAACCAAGTTTTCAAGCACTTGACCTCAATACTCACATATTTAGTATAAAATATCTTAAAATTACGAAAGAAAGTCCGCAACATAAAAATTTATTTTGTATATAGTAAAATTTCATACTTTTTTTTTGTTGCTAGATTTTGTGCTAATAGGCAAAAAAAAAAAAAAAATTGTTATAATTTCTTAGGGAAATAAATATTTTTTATATATTTTTTAAATTAAATATAAATTTTATATATGACTTTTCATAAAATCATAAATTTGTTAAGAAAAATTTGGAATTTTTAAGTTTTGATGTTGTTTTGTATAATTGAATTTTATGGTGAATATGGCAGGAGTTGAGGAACAATTTACATTTTTTTTTAGTTATTGTGAATTTATTATTTATATAAATTAATTTAGTTCTATTTCTATAGATTCATATTTTAACAGGATGCTAATATTTTAATTAGTATCCAAATTAGAAATTTGAGAGCGAGTCGATTAATTGAATATTGGACTTGTCTGATATATAAATATTATCTGATTATAAATATTTCTGTCCTAATATTAAGTGCGTAGGGTAAGATTCAATTGAAGGATTTTAAGTTTAAATTATGTAATTATACATCAATTTTGTTCGCTTTATGGTCTAATTTATGAGCCCTCATTAAATATTAAATGTATCAAAATTGTATCTGACAAAAACTTTATAAAAAAACAAGGTTGCCAAATTTAACTATTTAATATTATGAATCAGGTCAGAAAAACTGAGACATTTAAGTTTGTAAATTCCATTCTATCAAATAAAAACAGCATTAAAAAGTCAACATATTCAGTTTAACGAAAGCCATAATACTGGAATAGGCTTACACACAGTAACTAAGAACCGATTGATTAAATAACGCTTGTAAGTATATGAGGACGAATCGACTGATGATTTTAAATATTATGCAATTCTGCGGTGTTAGTGACAGATACCTTTGTGGATTGGATGTGGATCCTATAGTCGGTCTATCTGAAATTTGAATGGAAGCTTCGAATATTTTACTGAAACTCCTAAACGAAAAAGAAGCAGTAAAATGATAAAGTCAGTGATTGAGTGAGTGAGAAAGGGATTATTGATTGGGTTATTTTGATTTTTGAGCAATTACAAAATGGCCGATTTTGATACATTGGATATTAATAGAAATATACAAGAAATTTTTTTTACAGGGATTTTGTTAAAACCACATATGAAATTAATGATTAATAAATCTAGCAAGTGCTAACATTATTGATAAATATTTAATGTATCACATTAACCTTATACCTATTTTCTCCAAGCATTTAACTTTGATTTTGATTAAATTTCATTAATAATTAACTAAAAAAAAAGTACATACTTTAAAAATATAAAAAAAGAAAATTATAAACGACCATAAGGAAAAGTAAAAACTTTTCTTTATTAAATTGAAAATTAAAAACAAAAAAAATTATAAACTTTCTTAATAGAAAAACAAAATTTCACTTTGTATTTTGTTTTTAAAGTACTCTTTACCACGTTAATTTGAATTTTCGGAAAAAGTTAATTGAAACCGATGGTAAAAATCAAAAAGTTTTTGCATAAAATTAAATAAATGTTGTAAATTTTACATAAATATTTTCTTATATTTGTAAATTTAACCTTTTTTCAGGGAATTTATAATCAATATATTTAATAAATCAAATTTTAATTTAATTGTTTTGCTTAATAAATTTAGAAATAAATGATTTGATATTTAATAAATTATTATATTTAATTTTTTGTATTAATATAATCGATTCTTAAATTGGTTAAAACAAAATTTACAAAACTGTGAAAAGTTTTCATGAAATTTAAGTAACTTTTTGTAAATTTAAATAAGTTTTTTTTTTCTGAAAGTAATATAAAAATAATGTTACCAAAAAAAAATTATTAAAATTTAATTTAAGAATATTTAAGTATAAAATTATTTGTGGCAGATTTTATGTAAGATTCTTAACCATTAAAACCGAAAATTATGTAGACAATTAATTGCTGTACAACTTTTAAAAGTTTCCTTTGACTTACAACAGAATTGCTGCAAAGAAAGTCCACAGATGAAAATATGTAAAATCATAATATACATTAATTAAAGCTGCAACTGAAGCTGCAGTAGGATTTTTAGAATTTTAATAGTCGAAGTCGGGAGTTGAAAATATTGCTTACGGATTGCTTAATGGAGTCTAAGTAATCCACAACTGCTGGAGATGGATTATTACCATTTAATAGAAATATTTGGGTCTGTTTTTAAGCATAACCAAAAACACTAGGACGATTTTTTTTAAACTAACATTTTTAATTAAAACTATTCCATAATTTTTCAAAATTTTATGATAATTTAAAATAATTTGCTTCCTTAAAATGATTCCATTTCATTAAATCTTCATAAATCTTTAGAAATTCGTTAATATTTTTTCTGGAAAAACTTTACAGATTTCTTCTCAGATAATAATCAATTCTGTCTGATATATAAAATAAACTTATAAAACTTAAAACTGATAAATGTCCTTCTAACACTGATAAATGTCGTCACAATGGATATAGAGTAACTATATTAAAAATAGCTTCTTGAAATCAATTACTCTTGTTCAACAAGCTTAAAAGACAACAATTGCTTTAAATCTTCAGATTTTCAAAGTTATAATATACAGGATGGTGATTAAGAGTGTGTAGACTATTTTTTTCCAACTTTTTTATCTGATATTGTATTTAGAATTGTTTTTACTTCTTTTGCAAAAGATTATTCTGCACTGTATTGTGAAAATATATAAGAAAAACTTGTTGAAAATTTATTTTTTCATGCCATTTTCTTTCATAGTTTAAATGCAATACAATACAAAATTTTCTCATAAATTAATTTTGTTTCAGTTTTTTTTTTTTTTTTTTTTTTTAGTATTTTGTCGCCCACATTTCAAACATCAAAACTTTTAACAAACAAAGTTAAAAATGAAAAATTCTGAAAAAAAATTCTTTTTTGTCGTTTCGGTGGGAAATGGCTCCGAATGTCTAAAGTACATTAAAGTTTTATTTTTGTGAACTATAATATAAATTGCTTATAAAATATAAATATTTATTTATATTCTGATGTTTACTAGTGTGTAGAAATAGTAATAATTAGAAAACGTCAACGTTTTGCAGTTAAGTGGGGTAATTTTAATTTGTTACAAATTGTTAATTTTTTTTTTTTTTTTGCTTTTGACTGAATATTTAAGGACTTATTTGAATAAATGATTTAATTAGGTGCCTGGAATTGTTAAAATGTGTTAAATGCTTCTTTTTTTTATATATAGTAATTACGTATGTAATTAACTGTAATTGAGTTGAAAGTAAATGAAAAAAAAATGTAGGTATATTTCTATGATAGTTATGTAAAAACTCATTCTATTACAAATTTATGAATTAACAAAGAAATTAAATTGTGAAGTTTTAAATTGCAACTTCCGCTAAACTGACAAATTAAAAAATTTAAATACCTAACCTAAAAAATGGAAATATTAAAATCATAAAGGTGGTTATGGTGTTCGACAAGAAATTCAAAATTTTATCTGTACTGTCGACAAGTACAAATTATAATTTTTGGCCGAGTCTTCAAAAAAATTCTGTTTTGGCTAAAGGAAGCAGAAAACCCGAATGGAACAACATGATAAATCTCAATAGATTTATTGTGGTGTTTTCGTTGAATTTTATAATCCGAATCCAGATTTTTAACATTTTTTTTTAAAAGATTCACGTTTCTTGAATAAAGAGTCTGGAATCCTATATAAAATTAGTTCCACCAACGCAAGTAACATTAAATCTTTAAAAATCGTGCAAGACTTTCACATTCACACACTAAATGTAAATTTTGGTTTTATAGTTACAGTTTTGCTAAGTTTCTCTTCAATTTCCAGTAATATTGAATATATTCTTTCAACCGCTTGAAAACCATAATTTCATCGAAGATTAAGTTTTTCTCTTATGTGTTTGATTGGAGTTAAAATGCTGCCATATCATAAGACCATATGTCCTAAGGCCATATTCAAGTGAGTATTAAAGCCATATCCGTTTTATATCAATTTTTAAACTCCTTATGATAAAATTATGGCATTACATATGGCCATTATGCCTTATGATACTGCACAGTTAAAAACCCCTTTTACTTGGAGCTGTCATCAGCGCAGTAATTTGATTTTTGCTTTTTCCTGTTTCTGCATTTATCTTATTTAACGCACGTTTGAAATATTGTTTTTATACATTTTCGTCGCAGTTTTGCCTATGATTCACATACGATTCTGCACTGTTGTGAGCGATAAATGTTCTGCATAGTATTTAAAATGGAAAAATTAATTCGAAATTATATTAATTACAAAAAATAATTGCCAATTATTTATATAATTTCCCCAATTTACGGCAATAAATCTATTTCATTTATAAACATATGTGTGAATATTCTTTGAAGTTTGTTGAAGTTGAAGAATTGCCAGAAACTTTCCTATGATTCCTTCCTATTTTCTTATATTTTTTTTTTTTCCGTATTCAATTTACCATTTTTGTGTCCTGTCGCAAAGCTTTAATGGAGCAAAAAAAATCCATGTATTCAATTTTTTGTTCCATTAATGTTCAATACAAAATATTGTTAATTTTTTTTTTTGCTTTCGATATTTTATGAATGAGAAGAACAACTCAACATAAAAAAGACTGCAAATAGTTTAAATAAATACATAAATAAATATGTATGTACAACATAAATATGTACATAACAAAACAAGAAAATTTTATATAATACAAAATATTCACAAAATGATTGCAGTGAAATTAAGTGCGGTGAAGTTGAAAATTGCTTAAATAAATTAAATTGAAGATGAAAATTATAGGGCAATGGCATTTTCTGCAATAATAATTTTTTTTTTTAACCAGCAAAATATATTTTTTATTTATTCAAAACTCTGAAAGTTTTATTTTTATATTAAATTCTTTTTTTTTATTGCAAAACGTTCTTTTATAAAACTGTTAAAGATAGGTTACCACCACCACCATCACCACCCTATAAATAATAGGAAAAAATTTAAAAATCATGATTATAAATTTCCCGAACCAAACAAAATAATTTTATTGCGGACATTGTGGTTTATAATTTATAAAAAAAAAATATGATTTTATATAGTTTAGTTCAAAAAGGAGTAAATTTGGTTTAGCCCAAAATTCAGTTTTTTTTTTATTTTCACATAAATCGTCGGGTGAATACTTAAAAGATCAATACGACATGAACTCAGTTTCGAGAAAAATTAATATTAAATTAAAATTAATCTTATGCTTATTTTAACTTTTACAATTAGTAAAGACCATATCAGATTTTCAAGGATTTACACCATTTAATTCAAAAGTTATCGACAATTTTCGCTACGGAATCAATTTCCAAATGACCTACCTATATGCATTTTGTTGAATGACCTACCTATATGCATTTTGTGTTTTTTCTATACACGTGGTTCACATTGCACATATATTTTTATATGGAGTACTTTAGAACAAAGAAAAATCTCAAATATATGGAATTCTTATTTGACCCGTACGAAATGAAAATTTGCAGATCCGTGGATTTATTAAGAATTGAAATATTTTTGTGTTTTAATTGATCCTACGTAGGATTACGTGGATAATATTTAACGTTTCGGGTATAAACATTTTTTAACACTAAATTCCATATAAAAAATTACACATATCCAAAAAAATGGCGTGTGGGCCAATTATATCCTTTTTTTCAGAACTAAAAAAGTTATAAAAAAAGATATAAGGTAATTTAACACTGAATATTTTCTGAAACGGTAAACTATAGCCCATCAATAAAAGAATGAGCAAGATCCAAAAACTAAGAAACTGTAACTAAGTAAGAAAAAAGTGAAAATTACGTATGGAAAACTTAAACTCGTCCGACGAAATGATAACAAACTGAAATTTAATTGCAGCAAAAAAAATTATATTAATTATATTGAGCAATAATATTGTAATTAATGTTAAATTATAATTTTATCTCATTAATTTTTTTTTATTTAATATTTTATTGATATTTATACGTAATTTTATGAAATATTATACATTTATCTAGTAAAACTCTGTTAAATTTTCCATGCAATGTTTAGCTGTCAAATAATTATATAACAAATTTCATTCTACCATGTTTTCAGGACTATATCGCCATTAATTAGTTTAATAAGGATATCTTGATAAATTTTAATAGAGTTAAATATTCCATTAAAATTATTATTATTACATTTAAAAACAATTGAAAATATCTAAAATTATATAAAATATTAGGCCGAATGAAATTTAATAGTTTACAAGACAAATTAAATCGATTTATTGGTTTCAAAACGATTTTACCAGATTTATGTTATAATGATAAGTGTTGTAATGCTGTGAAAATGAAATTTATTCTAATTATATTTCCGAGGATGAAAATTGCAAATAAATGGAACTATTTCGAATCCGTGTTCCATGTGAATAGAATTACAGTTTTTTGTTTGTATCTCTACAAAAAAGTATTTAATATATCAGTAAACTTATTCGTCTGCCGTCTGTAGTTTCAGTTGGAGAATACCAAATAATTCCATTTATATAAAATCTAAGAAATTGGAAATAATGTCCACATTACAGAAATATTTCACAACTTGTAATTAAATACGAAATTTTTGCTAATCATTTGATTAATCAGCTTAATAATAAATTTACAATCGATAAATTTATTAGTAAAATTTCAAATGTTATGAACTACATCAATTATAATAAAATAATTAAGCAAATAAATTCAGCTATTAATATTACATACTTCACAGTCCATAAATTTTGTTTGATTTTCAATAATCTTTAAAAACAGTTGTATTTAATTCATATCTATGAAGTTCATAATTCTGCTCCTCCATGCCAGAACAACCCAATAAAGAGCCTTCACTTTCCTTATCTATCACCCTCTTTCATGCGCTTCGATTTTCAGCTGCAGTTGTTTTACTTTTGGATTTTCCTTATTATGTTACGATAGATAGAGAATATTCTGCTGATTGCTATGTTAGTATCGTATCTACCAACATTACAAGCCCATATTGCAAACGTTGAGCTCTGATGAAGTTTATAGTAAGTTTTGAAGATTTTAGCTATATAAGTTTCATTAAATTAATTTTATTTTACGTGATAATTTTAAGCTCACCTTAATTTTAGTTTTATATCCGTAATAAATAATCGGTTTTATAAATAGTATAATCACAATTCGATTGACATTTTTTATTTCAATATTTATATTTATTTAATAAAATCATAAAAAAGTTTTGTATATTACACAAAGAAAAACTCATAAATCTTAAAAAACGAAAAATTAAGAAATAAAAATAAAAATAAATATTAATTGTTTTTTAATGATTATTGCTGTTTATTCGCTGGCTTTCTTAATTATGGACATATAATAATAATAATGGAAAAGGTGAAAATTAATGTCAAATTTTAAGTGGTACTTCCATAAAATTTATTTTACTTAATATATTTTTATTATGTAAATAATACAAATATCATAAATAAATATAAGTTATTTAAGTATATTAACGAAATTATGATATTATTTTTGAAATAAATGTAAAATTATATTTCTAGATACAAACTAAAAATATATAGAAATGATAAATTTAATGACATTATTATTTTCTATAACTTTTGATATTATTTTGCTGTGTTAGAAATATTTTTTTTATTGATTTTGGCATTAATTTAAGGAAATATTTATTTATTACAAACAATTTTATATTTTACTTAAGTCAACCCGTTTTCTAAGTGAATTAGATTTCCATTTCGAAACTATTTAATTATGAATGTATGGATTGAAATTAAAAAACAAAAAATCCATTGTGGTTCATACTTTATAAAGGAGTCCAAAATTCAGTTTTATTTTAACATAAATCGTCGGGTGAGTACTTACAAAATCGATACGACATGAACTCAGTTTCGCAAATAATTAATTGTAAATTAAAATTTTCTTTTAAATTTTACAATAATTAGTAAAGACATTATCAGGGTTCAAGAACGTACAAATCTATTTAATTCAAAAGTTATGGACAATTTTATCTGCGGAAATCAATTTTCCAAATGAACCATATTTTTTGAACAAGAGTGCTTTTTTCCCTAGACGTTGGTAAACTAATAAAAATCTCAAATCTATGGATCTATTTTTTTAAGTGAATTAAATGTTCAGTCATTAAATTTATATTTGATACTCGAAGCTATAAAATTATGGATGAGTGGATTCAAATAGAAGAAAAAAATTGATAAATTTTGAGCACGATGATAAATCCGTTCACTATTACACGCTTTGAACTAGTTAAAGGCTTCACACTTTCGCTACCCATAAGTTCCCTTTTCCGAAATTCTGTTTATGTAAACTACATTTATGAAATAAGAAACGAAAGATGACACAGTAAATGATCCATTGCATTATATTCGTCTCCGCAATCTTTACAAATACTTCCGGATTTTGATAGTGTGATTCTATAACATCATTTGTTCTCAAATAGTTACGTAGTTCACCTAGAATTCTAAGTCTTTTATTTTATGTTATTTATTTAGTTACAGTAAGGAATTGACTTAAATTTCTGTTGACAACATTATTTTATATCGTTTACCATGAGATGAAATATGTCATCTGTCCGAGTTCTAATCGAAAGCTATACTAATTTTTCCTATTCTGATTGTTATAATTTCTTCCTATACGGATGTAATATTTGCAAAACTTAATTCGTTAGTTAAAGTTAATCCTTTAATTAAAGTTGCAAAGTAATTGCAACGCGGCATGCGATTCTTTGAATGTCATTGCATATATTAGTACAACATAAAAGATTTGGAAAATTTGGAAGGCGCTGGTAAAGCCGGCCAAGTAATTAAAGAAGTTGGTTAATACGCTGTAAAAATAATGCTAACTTTAAATCAACTAACCAACCAAAATTAATTGTCATAATTTTATTTATTCCATTATATATTAATCGTCAAAATCCAATCGCATGTTAATAAATTTCCAATGGACAATGACAACTTACATTGACTTTAAAACATTCCTTAACTATATATGATTAAAGTTTACAATAATTACACAGCCCTCTATAATTGTAATAGCTTCAACATTTTCAGTTAACAAAATGAATCAATTAACTTTGTAATAAGTTAAAATATTGATTAGAAAATTGAGTTACTTGCAAAAAAAGTACCATATAAATTAAAAATGAATTCATCTGTAATTATAGACTTAACGTCTATAAATATTACGTTACGATGTGTTGTTCATTTCTTGGTGCTCCTGCCTTGAACTTTCCAAAAGGAAAACACTAATAATATTATTTAATTTTGTTACCTTTTAGCTAAAAGACTAATTTAGAAACTTTGTTAATCACCACCAGAAATTATATAATTTAACCTTCAATATTGTCATCATTATAAATTGGGGACACCAAAAATTTTTGGTGGTATATAATTATCCAGACACACCATCATCATCATCAAATCAACAAAAAAAAATCCATTTCCCCAGGTATAATTTTTTTTTATGTTTTATATACAATTTTCTTTTTATATTATATCACTGGCAACATAAAATATTATGTTTATAAACATTTCAATGTTGAATTTTTTTTTTCCTTCCTTCTTGTTTTTTTATGTTTTGTTATATAAATAATGATAACGCATAAATTATGTATTGGATTATTATTGTGGTGTATAATATAAATTCATGAATTTGTAATTTATGAAAATTACCCTCAATATAAAATGGGGTGGAACAAAATTATGGGTGGTTTTTTTGTGTGTTTGTATACGGGAGGGAAGTGTCTGAAGTAATTTGTGTTTATGTGGCCACAATATTAATAATGATTTTTGGTATGGTGTGTTTAAGAAGGGTGACTTTTTGATTTTAGTATAGTGCGCTTTTATGAATTTATATCTAATCAATTCTTTAGTTTATTTATTAGAGATATAATATTTATTTCTCATGAATTATGTTTTATATGTAATTGTTTTGAAATAAAAATTTCTTGTATATTGTTTTGCGTGTTTGATTTACATTAATTTGAGGACTTTTTTGTTGTTGTTGTGCTGTTATCCTGAATATTAAGAATTCTTTTGTGTTTTTTAAGTGGTAAATAAAACACGAAAATTTTATTATTATTATTATTATATTTACTTAAGAGTAATTATCATGTCATATTTTGTCTTTTGATTGTATATATATACAAAATATATTTCATTTTTCAGGTTATATAATTTATAGGTTTTGTCCAACAAAAATTATAGGTCTTTAAAAGGTGTAAAATAAAAAAAAAAAATTTGTAGTGGCTGGAAAATTTAAAATTTACAGATTAAACTTTGATATTATGTACTTGTTAGTGTGCAACAAAATAATTATATTGTTTTGTTGCTTTGTACACTCCCAATTGGGATCATAGGGCCGGAATTATAATGGTTTCGTTAGATTTTTATTGCAATTTTGAGCCAGTAGTTTTATATAAGTTCCTAGGGAAGATATTTTTAACTGCAACAAGTTAGAGTTAGTTTTTGAGGCATTTGTTGACAGAAAATGGCCTCAACTCAGTTAATATTTTTTTCTAATTTTATAAAATCGTAATTAACATTATACTTACAAATTAGTTATTATTATACTATTACTCAGTTAAAGCTGATTCAAGGGACATTGGTGCTTGTATCAAGTATTGCACCATGGACCTAATACATCAGAGCATAGTATGCTACCATTTTCTACAATTAATACTTGACATATCATTAATTTTTATCGAATTAACAAGTGACTGCGGAGTGAAGTAGAAACGTTCTTTTCAGAACTGTGAAGTCTCTAAAGCTAGTGGTACCCTGTTTATTTCAATCTTTAATGTTTTGTTTCATTGATTAATTATTTATTTGCTTTATTGAACTGCTTATATTAGGCAGTTGTGGTAAACAAATAATCAGTTTCATTGTAAGGTGGTTCTTGTGTCTAAGACTGGTAACGCTTTGATTCTCGATTACTAATTATATTTATAAGGAAATTTGTGTAATGGAATCACAAATTTTAATATTTGTGTATGTATTCTAACAAAAAATTATAAATTTTATATTTTAATTAACTAATTTTCATTTTTATTATTGATTAATATTTGAAAATTTTGTAAAACATTGTCTAATGTAATGTCGATATCGATTCTATAGATTCCGTATAAAACTTATATAAATCGACCAAACAAAGTTTTAGTAAAGATGATATAGCATTTCAAAACTTTTAAAAACTTGCAATTGTTCAGATCCTTTTTATATAATAAATTTTAATAGCAAATATTTAGTCAATTCATTATTCTAATTAAATTCGTTGACAATATTTGCAAATAGTTTTTATATTTTTATTCGAAAATGGATTGTTTTAATTTATCAATGTATAAGATTTAGGAATTTAATGAAGAGTTTTATTAATGCCAAATTTTTCAATACACTTTAATTTGTAAATAAATATTAAATTGTGTAAATTTCCTTTTAGTATATATCTAATAATTGAAAATTTTCTTTAAATTTACTAAAAATTAATCCTTTTTTCATTTTGTCTTTTTCAAGGAAAACAACGATCTTCAGATCCTCAGTCAGCAGATGGTAAGTCAGAAATAAATAAATAAAATTTAATTCATTTTTGAATGATATGTAATAATTTTATATAGTAATTAATTATAAATTTATCATAATCTTTAAAATATATTAATAATAATATTGTTAAATAATAAAAAAATTAAATTAAAAATGATTTTATTTTATTTTTCAATATAAAGTTTATGCTTTAGATGCTAGTATGCCAAGATTTGCTGAACCAATACCAAATGTTACAGTATCAGTGGGTAGAGATGCTCTTTTAGCATGTGTTGTTGAAAATTTAAAAGGATATAAGGTAAGAAAATAATAATAAAAAAAAAATTATTAAATTTCATTATTAATAATCATTTATAATAATAATAATAATAATAAACGACAATAAATATATACGTATAGTGAAAACCCTTTTTTAATCCTGAAATTATTCTACTCCATAAATTTTCCATTATACAAACTCATATTCTTCTTTTATTTGATGAACTCATATTGAATTATTTAATTTTGATGTATGAATATGGAATTTTCTGAGGGGTAAACAACAATTGAGAAAATCTAAATAAAATTGTAATTGAAAATATTTTATATCTGCATCTTACCTTTTTTTCGAATCATACAGAAATGTTAAAAATCTTTTCCATTTCTCATATCGAGGTATACATAAATGTAAAAACCTTTTCTCATATCAATTCATAAAGAAATGTCAAAAAACTAGCTGTCACTGTCAAAAATAAGTATTGTTTATCTTTACGGTTTATGTTTTCGACATTATAATCGTGTAAAAGGATACTGTTATTGTTATCCATACCATTGGCTGAAGTGAACGAACCATTTCACATGGTGCCAGCTAATTTTCCATGCTAGTACCAAGCAATTTTTGCGAATATGTTTAAAACCTTATCTATATTTCGTGTAAATATCGTACTCTATACAATTACGCTTTTCCAGCTATAATTCAGACGATTTTTCTAAAAACTGTTGAAAATAATTGAATAATAAATAAACATTATTTAAGAAAAATTTCAGAATGTTATACCCCCTGAAAAAATTTTCTCGATGTCAATATTTTTTTTTTCTTTCTCTCAATAAATTTAACATAATTTTATTTTATTTTTTGTATATCTTTTTTACCGGAAATAATCTACGTAACAATTTTCTTTCATAACAACGTATTACAACCTTTTTTTCTCTGTACGTTTTTTTTTGTTTGTTGTTGCTTCTTCCTTGTTATGGTCTTTTTTTATATAACATGATGCTGGTATATATCTAAATTAAACCAACAGGTAGCATGGGTACGAGTTGATACACAAACAATTTTATCGATACATCATAACGTGATTACACAAAATTCAAGAATAAGTTTATCATATAACGACCATAGATCCTGGTATTTACACATTAAGGAAGTTGAAGAATCAGATCGAGGATGGTATATGTGTCAAATAAATACGGATCCAATGAGATCAAGAAAAGGATATCTTCAAGTTGTTGGTAAGAAATATTATATATATAAAAAAAATATTTGGGAGTAAATTGGAAGTAAAAATAAAATGAATCCCAAAAAAATAAAGTTAAAATGTTTAATAATTTATGTATACAAACATAATATCTTCATTGGTATTACATATTTGGATGTATAAATATGTTATGGCCAAAAAGATGAAAATTCAAGGAAAATAGGTAAAAAAAATATAATATTTTTATTATTTGAGACTATTTCTGTCATATTTGAGTTTAGATTAGTGACAGTTAATTGAATTTTGTCGAAACTGTTTCAATGCAAATGACATTTTCAGATATTTTGACTGACTTTTGATGTTTTTTAGCTTTTGAAAACGTAAATTTAATTTAGTATATACTTATTTATAAAACTGATTAATCTTCCAATAATTTTCTTAATAATTTGACTTGCTTTTTCAAGAAGTCTTCTTTCATTTTTCATTTCTTGTATACAAAATAAACTAAATTCTTGGAAAATTTCATTATTTCTATAACATGAAATTTATTTTTATAACGTAAATACTAAACAGATTATCCTTTTTCAACAACAACACAAAGAAAATGGTCAAAAAGGATATAAAAAAATTCCTGTGAAACGTTGTAATTTTCTAAAAGAAAACATAAAGTAGAAATTTGTTAGATGATTTAGTTTATTATTAAAGCCTTATTATATTAGATAAATGATAATTTTCTTTTTTTTTTATGTATTATAGTACCACCGATGATAATCGAGAGTATGACAAGTAATGATATGGTCGTAAGAGAAGGTACAAATGTGACATTAATGTGTAAGGCAAGAGGTTATCCAGAACCGTATGTTATGTGGAGACGTGAAGATGGTGAAGAAATGTCAATTGGTGGTGAAAATGGTAAAAGAATTTTATATATTTTAGGATTTTCGTTTAGGGATTGAAATATTATATAAAAAAAACTTTATGGTTTCTTATAAATTTATTAAATGGGTAATTTGATCCTAAAAACTTCAATGAAAATTATTTTATCTGAGATAGGTTAATTATATATAAAAAGTTATTTTCAAATTAACATTGAATTAATATTAAATAATAAAAATAGAAATATAAAAATTAGTTAAAATTACGTTCTTAATAACAGAATTTAAATAAATATTCATTTTTATTTAATTTTTTGCTTAAAGAAATATCAAAATTAGTGTTGCGAATGGTTAAAATTTGCTAGAATTTCATTAAAATACTCTAAAATATTGAAAATTTTCAATTAGTCAAATTATTAATTTTACCTCAGATTCGGTTATATTTACGGAATTTTATGCTTAATAACAATTGCTTCATGTTTGCTATGACTATGAATACGTTGACGCAACTTATTTAAAAAATTAAATTTATCAATATTTTTTTTTGATAGTTAGCCGGTTTTATAGCATTTTCAGCTCAAGTAAACGATTTTACAATTCAAATTAACGATTTTACAATTTAAAAAAAAACGATTTTACACATTAATACCCAATTATTAATAATAATTACATATGTAATTTATTAATAATGTTTACTGTGTTAACTTGAATTGTTAAATCGTTTGTTACAAATGTAAAATCGTTAACTTGAATTGTAAAATCGTTAACTTGAATTTTAAAATCGTTTGTTACAAATATAAAATCGTTAACTTAAATTATAAAATCGTTTCTTTACAATTGTAAAATCGTTAATTTGAGTTGTAAAATCGATTTTTACAATTGTAAAATCGTTATATTGATATGAAGAATGCTATAATTCAATAAGCGTATTTTAATATTTTATCCATATATTTGCAATACGGTTGCGGTGAACATAACTGCAATTGTGATAAACATAAATCAGTTATTACTACTAAATTTACGTTTCAATCAACTACAAAATTTATATTAAAATTAATTTAATTGAAATTTTATGTTCTTTTATTTACCATTATTATAGTGAATGTTGTTGATGGTGAAATATTACAAATAACAAAAGTAAGTCGATTGCATATGGCAGCATATTTATGTGTTGCATCAAATGGCGTACCACCATCAATAAGTAAACGTGTTCATCTACGCGTACAATGTAAGTATATATAAAAAAAATTAAAATAACTTTATAATACAAAAATTCAATAATAATTTTATTATATATCTTTATTAAAATTTCATATTATATTATTATAATTTAATATAAATTCATCACAACGATAATGAAAATTCATTTAGTATAATGATTATAATTTCAATTTTGTGATATGAATTTTATGCTCCATTGAATCGAATTTTCATGCTCATCCATTGAAATTACTATTTATATAGTACAGTATTTTATATTTTTCTAAAAAATATATAATATTGAATAAATAATATTATTGGAATTTTCCTTGTTTAGTTTATCATTTTCTATTTTCTATTTAATTTTATTTAAAAAAATATAAAAATTATATATTTTAGTTCCACCGATGCTGTCAATAGCTAATCAATTGGAAGGTGCATATGTTGGACAAGAGGTAACATTAGAATGTGAAACTGAAGCATATCCAGCATCAATAAATTATTGGACTACAGAACGTGGTGATATGATTATATCAGGTTAGAATTATTGTATATAGTTTTTTTGTTATTGAAATTATGATGATAAAATTTTGGAAAACTGGAGTCTATTAAAAATTCAATTTATTTAAAGTGCGCTTTTATTCAATATTTGAATGAATAAAATTTTAATTTAATTTTGATGAGAGATATAGAAATAATAATAAATATTAAATAAATTTTGGAAAATAATACATATAATAATTATAGATATTTTAAATATTGTATTTTAATATTGTATTTAAATTGAGGGCAGCCATCTTAATTGAAAATAGCTGCAGAAATTTATTGACAATATGAATCAAACTTTCATTTTCCATTATTTATAACTTTAAAACTTGTGAGATATTTTGTAATATAGATCCGACATAAATGTTGATTTGGTCCTGTTCACTTATGCAAATTCAGATCATCTCTGCCAATGTTAAACGTTATTAACCTTATAAGAAATAATTAAGTTTTTTAAAACTATTTCAAAATCGCTGTTGCGAAATGTAACTTAATTATTTACCTTTTTTTGTAAAGTAATCCCTCTCCATATGATTTTTCTAAGTATGATTATTTACATATAAAATTTAAGGTATTGACATTGTATAACTCATAAAAAACTGACCTTCAAAAATTGAAATCCTGTAGCTATATAAAATATTGAGCCATATACTATAGCTTCGGCAATAATTAAAGAGTCTGCAGAATAGAAAAGAAATTCTTAATAAAACTGTGAAAAATAATCCTTTGGTAGTTGGTGATTGATTCTCATGATGTTCCTAACTATGAAGTGCTCATGTAACAGTTACTCCTAAAGCTAGTAATATATCAGTATTTAAAAGGGCAATTCGGAATAAATTAAATGCGACAATCTCTGCTGGGGGTCATATGGCCAACTAATTCGTTTACTGGGAATAAATTTCTGTGGAAAAAAGATAAAAAAAAAAAAATTGGATAAAAATTGGATAAAGGTGTAGTCGTTGAAATATCCCGTCATAGTGTAATAGGTCCTGTTAAGGGCCATGGGCTATAGCCTACTAGGTTATTGGGTAATTTGGGTATTAATTAATTTACTTCTCTAGAATAAAGTGTTATTAAAACTGCAAATTAACAAAATTGAATAATACGAACCTCAGATTCAAGAACTAGTAAAGTAATTTGGCCAATTAATAATAATCTAACAAATGGAAACTACTTATAAGGGTATTTTATGATTCCCAACATCCCATCCATCCATAAATGCAATTATATCTTCATATTTCGTAACTGCTAAATAATTAGTTAGAACTATACTAAACTGTATACTGCAAAGTCCGACTATATATACTCGATTGCAGTACTGAAACAAGCTTAGCTAATATTTTCAAATAATATAAATCATAATTAATTTGAAATAAACAATACAATTTACCAGTTAGAAATAAATAAATAGCGATTCGTAAAGTATATGAAAGTATTGAAGATTTTTGCAATTCCCTGGACCGTCAGTTAAATATTTACATTTTTTCCATAGAGTACTCCAAAAACCAAAATTTATTTTAACGTATTTATTAAATTGAATTGTAATTTAATACCGAATATTATATTTAATTATGTACTTCAACATTAAATTTAATTTATATATGAAATTTCTATTCGTATAATTTCTAAAATTAAATTGAATCTTTCCATTTTTCTATGAATTTTTTTAAGAGGTATAATTAAAGCTGATTCAACTACTAAATGATATATGGTCAAAATATTTCATTTAATTTTTGAAATTTACCTTTCATCCTTCAATAAGGACTTTCAAATTCTAAAAACTTTAAAGATATTTCTATAAATATAATTTAAACCTTTCCATACTTTTGTCTATTACATATAACATAATAATTTTCAACAGAATTTATTTATGTTATTTATGATATTTTACGTTATATTATTTAAAAGTTGTTATAACAATCTTTTACAAAAAAATTATAAATTTTCAAAATTGTAATTTAAATTATATGAAAATTATTATTTCGACCATAAAATTTAATTCAAAATTAATGACTTAATGAAAATATTTTAGGTTTTTTTGTTATTAAAATTAAATTAAAAAATATGTTTTCTATAATACATAAATTTTTCATTAAACAAAATTTTAAACTATATTTTATTATTTGTTAAAATTTTGAAATTATTTTATACGGAAATCTTAAATTTTTATATAAAAATTTTAAATGTTTTACGGTATTAAAACAAGGAAAGAAAAATATGTAATAAAAAAAAAAACATTGAATAACAAAATATTTAACGATTTTTCCACAAAATAAAATTTTCTCAATTTTCATAAAAATCGAATTTTCCACTTGAAAAATACTTTATCCAAACATTATCTTTTTTGTTCAACAAAAAAAATAAACAGTGTCATAAAAACTTGTAGTCCACAATAAAAAGTAGAGCGGGTTGACATGTGTAGTAGTTTCGTATTTAAAGGATTTTTTGATAAATTTGTTGCAATTGTGTTTCTGGGCTGTTTTTGTTTCAAAACCCTAATAATTGTTAAAATATAAAATTCTATAGAATGAGAAACAAAAGTTAAACATTAAATTAAAATGTACGGTTTTACATTGCCATCTAGCGAACAAAATAACAAACATTTGTCTGTCATTTTAATCTGTCAATTTAAGTGAGCATTTACTAAAGTTTATTCGTTAAACACTGAAAGTATAGAATAACAAGAGACTCTGTACTAAATTTGTACTTACAAGCTGTTAGTTTTATAAATGACAGGCGCTGTCATTAGGTTGTCATAAAATATTTATTCAGAACAGAATAAACATATCTCTCTCTCCCTTTCCCGGATAAAGTTCTACCATAAATTATTTACTATAGTGTCTTCTGTTACTCTAAGGTTAAAGCAATGCCTGGAATATGATAATCTGCACGCTTTAAATATAAATCTGTCAAATCTATTAACTGTTTTAAATTAACTATTTTGAAAAACTTTATAATATTTCGGCAGACAAACGTACCGACATAATGAACCAATTCATAAAAATTATATAAATTATATATTTTTTTAAAAAAAGTAGAAAATTTAGTTAACTGTTTGTCTACCATCGAAATATCCTTTTTTTCATGCCGCGAAAATTTGAACTCACGTTTATTTTTAATATACTTTTAAGAGGGAAAGCTGAAAAAAAAAAACAATTTATTGCTTGACAATGAAACATCTTTTTTTGAAATGATTTTCACCTTCTACTATAAAAAATAAATATTATATCTTTTATTTTCCCATTTAAACTGTACACAGGACAAAAATTCATCCTTTTTTACCCAGTTTGTGCACATTTTATTTGTATATATATGAAAACGGAGTCTATGACATAAAAGGTTGAATGTTTCAACATTTTTTTTATATATATATTATTTGTTATGATCGGAGAGAACTGTCAACACTATTTTCTTAAAAGTCAACTTAATTTTATTTATTTTTTATTTGATCTGGAATCAAACTGGAAAAAAAATATAATATTATCGATAACTCATCACGTCGGCATCATTGTCGTCGTCATCATCATCATCCTTTTGGTTTTTCTAAAAAAAGGATATAAAATTTATTTATATATCGTTCGATATACAAATCAAGTCAAGAAGGTGTCAATCTTTCAAGTCAAGTGAAAAGTGCGGAAAAAAATATGTTTAGATTTTTTTTTCCTTTATCCTGAATCCTTTTTTTTTATGTTATAAACGCGTCAAGAATAAATATTATGTTGTTTTTTTTAACCTTTTTTGATGTTGTTGCTGTTGATTCATTTTGGCATATATAAAATATTTTCTGTATAGTGAGAATCTGTATTCTTTATCGAATTTTATGTTGTGATTTTCTTTTTTTTTTGGGCCAGGTGGAAAAGATTAATATGTATGCTAAATATTACAAGGGTTTAAATTTGAGATTATAAATTCCGATGATAGGAAAATAAAAAAATAAAAGTTTTAATAAATTTGATGGGTTAATAAAATATATTTTTGATAGTTATTCAGTATTTTTAGAACGTGGATCTTTTTGAAAAAAAACATTAATGGAAGAAGTATCGATGAAGTTTCTAAAGTAGGTTTTATAAAAAATGCTAATAGTCATTTCCAAGCTCGTAAATTATATTTTTTGAAATCACATTAATTTTAAATTGCGACTTAACAAGATGTACTCAGCTTAATGAATATTTACATAAATATTTAGTAATTACAAGTTAACGACTTCCTAGTTACTTTAACTTGCTGTAAATCCAATTTTACCATTTCTCGTCCTTTTGAATAATTTGCCATTTCTTATTGCATGCAATATAAATTTTTAGATAGTAAGAATAGAATTGTGAATTTTATAAATGGAAATATAGCGTAAGTCCACTTTTTAGACTTAAGCTCTTGTTCTGCATTTAATAATTTAATTACCTTGAACTTAAGATATTTCAGTTCTCAATAAATAACTTTCAACACCTAGAGTAATAAAAGACTACAACACATTGCACCCAAAATCGCGAAATTAACCGAAAGTGGACTTAGGCTAGTTCTAGATTAAGGTAACGATATGAGTCTTTACCAACTATTAACTCAGGCTCAGAAATACTCGTTCTAATATGTATATTATAAATATGAAACTTTTATATTTAAACGAGTATTTCTGAGCCTGAGTTAATAGTTGGTAAAGTTTCATCGTGACGTTAATCCAGAACTAACTTAAGTCCACTTTCGGTAAATTTCGCGATTGAAATACTTTTAAATCCATTTCTTATTAAGTTTTTGTGGAAATTGTATTAATAAAGTTAATCAAAGTCTACTAAAAAAAATAATTGACATTGAGCTACTTTCTCAACGATTATTTTCAAATCTGTAAAGAAACATTTATAGTTTAAAAAGTCTATAATTAACTCTTATATATTTAATGATCCTTCTTAATCTCAAAATAATTTTACACTTAATTGATAGCGTTACAAAGAAGTTTTCTATAAACTTCAAAGTAAATTTTTTTTATGAATTTTCTTCCTTGAATAATGTGAATCTTTTACTGGTTATACATACAACTTTAGATATTATCTAAAATTTCTACTTACCTCTTCTATTATATGACCTCTTAACTTAATAATAAATTTATATATTAAATAAATCTAGGTAACCAGAAAAATATATGACGCCATATTAAAATATGATATTATAAAAGCAAAACCCAAAAAAATAAAAATAGGTTAAGTTTTCATGTTTTCATTCTTTCTATATATGCTTCATAGTCGATACGGATGAAATATTTCAGGTATTATATTATTATACGGATTTTAAACAAATAACTTTATATTTAACGTGGGTATATATAAAAACAAACTGAAGATCTTTTAAAGCATCCAAAATATGATATAGTTAAAAAGAAATAAAACGCTCAATTAAACTTTTTCAAGTTGAGGTTAATGTTACAGAGTATAGAAATAATAAACTTTAACACAAAATGCCTATAACTTTTGGAAGTATATACAATAATTTTCACATTTTAAGATTTAACATAAATTTTTGTGTTGGTGGTAAAATTTAATTTAATTTTAAAACACCAAGTCATTTAAAAGTAAATTTTATAGCCTCAGAGGGCAATTAAATGTATCTCATTATAGGCCACCGCAACTGTATAAATTCTATAAAAGTTTATTACATTAAGTGTTGGTCTGAAGTAATATTGAATAATTTTAATTATTAATTTGAATCGTATTATAAATTTCAAAAATGAAATTATAATTCAATGTTAAAACATTTAAAACACGATATTTTTGTGATTAGAAATTGGATTCACATATTTAAGTCTTGTGGGCGATATAAAAGGGATAGTAAACTGTACTGCAATATTGAAATTTATCGAAATCTTTTAAAATTTTATCCATTCCTTTTTATTATCAGAGTCAGAATGTACTTTTGAATATCAAAAGTATTCCAAAAATAATTATTATAGAAATTTCCAATTTAATTTAAGTTAATATTGTGGATTGATCACAAATGAGATTTTGGAAAAAGCCTCAATTTTTATCTATACAAGTTTTGACACCTTTTCAATTCGTTTCGATTCAGAAACAAAAATTCTTTCGCGTGTCTTTATTTCACAAGCGTTAATTTGAATTCAATTATGACACTATAAATTTCTAATTTGGCAATTATCTACTTACACTAATTTCTTCTACAATCAAAAAATTATAGAATAAATTGGCAATTGAAATATTGCGTTTTAAAATATAGCTACTTTTATTCAAATTCAGGATGAATTAGTTTAGTTTTCGTCTAACTTTAATTTTCAATTTCGGTTGCGCTATTTCATAAGGTTCTAGGACATATTTGATTTACTTAGACTAATCGTAATTATTGTTTTTAATCTTTCTCGTATATGTCATTATATCACAGTAATATTAAAGAACTATATAAAAAATATTGCAATCAGTCTAATTATTTCAAATAAATCAAGAAATTTTACTTTGATTTTAAAAATTTATTAAGAAACTTCAATTTATAATAAAAAACTTAATTATTTTAATTTAACCAAATAAAATTTTCAAAGAAATTTAAATATATCACATAAAATCAACCACTTAAGACTTAACTATTATAAAATGTTAGGAAAATTCATTCGTTTATTATTATTATTTTTAATCATACTACACTATATACATATATATCATCAATATATATATAGATATATATTATATAATTTAAAATAGAAAATAATAAAATTTGCATTTTCCTCAATAATTTTCTTTAACTAAAATAGCATGTGAACTTATAATATTCACTAACATCAAAACTCTTCTACTTTATACTATCATATTTTAAATAGATTACTTTCTATATGGCTTTGAAAATAATAATAATAATAATAATGATAAAAAACTAAAACATATAAAAAAAAAAAGAAAAATATAATTTATTTTTCATTTGAAATAATGGATTGGTGACTGTCATATAATGGAACGAAATATAAAGGACACTCTGCATATATAAGTTATAATTCAAAGAGTATAATTCAAAAAATATAATGTGAATATGTATAAAGTATAAAACACTATTTGTTATACATATATATATACATTTACAAAAATATTCAAGAAATATCCCCCATGATACTATCTATACATACATATATAACTTCATAGTGTGTGTATATTCAATCCTTTTTTTTTTTTTGGTTTATTAAACTATTTAGTTTATATATCAAAACGTATAAACAAAATAAAAAATATTATTATTATTATTATAATAATGATATGCATATATGCAAAGTACTTTTTGAAGGATATTAATCCTTTCATCATATATTTAGAAAGAAAAAAAAATGATATTATTTATGTAAATGGAAACGTATAAATATAGTAAAATGAATTGAAGAAGGATAATTATTTCATTAAATTAAATTGTTTTTATTTATTTTTTTTACTCATTGAAATTTAAGGATATTTTTGAATTATTGAGGAAAAAGTATATAATGTTTCTTGAAACAGAGGATAATTGAGATAATTTATTTATTTGGATTGTTACCAGTTCTGTTTTCTGCAGTTCTAGAGCAAATTTTTAGTAAATATTTCGAAAATTAGACTGAAAATATTTTAGAATTTGAATCAAATGGAATAATCCGGAATAATCTCAGATTTACAGATGGTACAGAAATTATCAGCGAATCGTCTGAAAATTCTTAAAAAATAATGGAAGAACTAAATAGTGAAAGCAAATGCGTTGACGTACAAAAAAAATAATAAACACAAAAAAAAAATAATGACAAAAACAGCATTGAAAACAAAATAGTAATTCACTAAACAATTGAATATATTGAAATGAGTTCATACTAAAATAGAGAGTAAGTAGATCCAAATAATATCAAATTCATGAACAAAAATTCTGGAATCTAAAAGACCTGTTCAATTCAAATATTTCATCAAAGCAGAATACAATAATTTCGAAACACAACTGTCAGAGCAAAAACCATTTTCCCAGATGTCATCGAAATAGCTTACCTTTTCTATTATAGATGAAATGAAACTGGACGAGACTTGTAAATTCGTTTAATGACGAACGATTGTCAAAACTATGACTGAATGGACCTTATTAGAAGGTAACAGAAAAATAGGCATCCAAAATAGAAAATGGATAAACCGTATAATGACATTCAACACAGTACACAGTTGGAACAGTTGGGGAGGCTTATATATCCATTCATAATAGACCAAATCAATGCGATCGATATAATTTAAAATTAAATAAATGTCCTATTCTATATTTATATTAATGTGAACTCTGAACTTGTAATACGGATGAAGTTTTTAATTAAAATATTCATAATATCCTGTCAGTCATAAACTTAGGAAGAACAATTTTGCTAACCTAAACTGGATATTTATATTTCGCGAATTGCTTTATGACATTTTATTGAATGTGGAAATACTTCTACAAAAAAAAAATATTAAATGATTTATATTTTATTATGCTAAATTATTGTTTATTTGAGTAAAAAATATTCCATATTTTTAAATAAAATTTAATAGCTAATAAAACAAATATCAAAATTATTCCAAACATAAAAATTGACTTGTCCACTTTTTATTTTTAAGCTAAGTGATGGCAGCAGATAAAGTAAAATTATATAAAAATTACGACGAAGTTGAGTGTACGTGCAATGATAGAATTGGGGATTCATATGAAATATTATAGCCATAATCTCCCAAGTCTCGGGAGACGCACTTTTATAAAAATTTGTTTAAAAATTGTTGGATTTTACATGCTCAGACTGTCATTTAAAACTCAGATTTTCATTAATAATGTAAAATGCCAGATCTGTAAGAAACATCAAGAATATTTTTTTATACATATAAGTTCGGTAATTTTGATAGGAATCCTCCGAACTTATGGACCACCATAATTACCGAACTTATATGTATAAAAAAACATTCTTGATATTGTGAAACGAAGGTGTATTAATAAATTTAATTGAAATGGATTTATTATAAATGATCTAGAAAATATTAAATATAATTCAGTATTTTTTATATGGACAAACTTCTGAAATCACAAGTTACGAAGGTTTCATAGTAACTCCATGAGTCCTCGTAAAAATAATATATTGCTAAAAAATCCTTATTTATGAATAAGTATTGTAAGGACAATTTAGTCTAATTTGTCTCTAATTTAACCGAAATAAAATTCTGCATTACTTTGGTAAACCATGATCTACAAACACTTTTGTATATTAAATGCTATTTTATTGCAAATAAAGTTTATTTAACGCTTTTCTTGCCGTACTTACATTTCCCAATTTAATTAGATTTTATATAATAAATATAGCAACATTTCGGTGAAAGCCTAACACGTTCGAACTAATCAGCTAATTCTTGAACTTCTATCATTAAAATGTAAATTCTTAGTATTGTCTTTTATAATAGATTTAATTATTAACCATTGACGATTTTTTGTTTCCTAGTGCCTACAATTCTCTATCACTAGTAACTAATACAAAATTGTCTTTTCCTAAAATCACTCTGTCAGGTCAGCAAAACTTAAGTGTTGCACTGAACTTAATCATCAAAAACTGAGTTTGACTATTTTTTCTGAGCATTTTCAATGCCAAAAAAATACGTTCGTATCCTGTACAAAATTTGTGTGTGCATGTGCACAGCAACATGTCCTAGAACAGCTCATTAGATTTTGATGGAATTTGGCACACAAGTTCATCGAAACTTATTCTTGACACGTCATAGTTTTCTTATTTCTTTGGTGCCGGTACTTTCAGTTGGTCCATGTTAAAATTCCTAATTAATGCTTTATACAAACAAACAGTAATTCTT
This sequence comes from Rhamphomyia laevipes, assembly GCA_963920725.1. Lineage (NCBI taxonomy): Eukaryota > Metazoa > Arthropoda > Insecta > Diptera > Empididae > Rhamphomyia > Rhamphomyia laevipes. Next base: position 51,287,895 of record OY987258.1, on the reverse strand, counting down.
ACCCAATTTCAATCATATTTTATGCACAGTCTGATTTTGTCATCAATGACATTTCACATAAAGTTAATTTTGTCATCTAGTTTGTTCAGCTAAAATTTGGAGTAAAAGGTTTTATTGGGTCCCTCTCAAAATTCCGAATTATATAAAATAAAAGAAGTTAAATTTTTAACAAATCACTGTTTTTTACAAATGTAATGTTAATTTAAAAACTGGTGGATATAACTATGAGTTATTTGCTCCCCCTAGGTTTAGCAGCTTTTACTTCTTTTTGTTTGTTTGATTGTTTTGGTTGTGTGTGATTGTTTTGTCAATAGTTTTTTGAGCAAGTCATAAACAATTCAAATTCATTTTGTTTTAGATATTTTTCCCATTTTCATTTTTTGGTTTTAACTTTGCGTGTCATTTTATGACTATTTTTCTTGAAATTATGTTAGTTTTTTTCTTTGGTTTTATTGAATGTACATGACAACAATTGAGGCATCTTCTAAAAGCGTGTTCTTTTGCAGAATAGATAGAAGAAAAAAACACCCAAACCAGACCTAAAACAACTTGTTTTCTAATAATTCTGATAAATTACACAAAATAAAAAGGCAAAAAAAAATTTATTTCGTGTATATTCGATTAAATTATATTTATTTAATTTATTTATTTTGGTTGGCAAAGTCTATTTTTATATGATTATATCCTTTATTTTTATTTTATGTTTTACTATTAGCCTATAAAATATTTTATTGTGGTCTTTTATTAGTCTCACGAACAAGCGGAAGAATATTTATTATTTTTTTCTCTTGTGAACCCTTTCAGTTCATATATTTATCAAGCAATTATAAAAAATAAATAAACTATAAAAAAAAAATTTATGTTTTGGTGATAGGAAAATATTTTATTTTATTAAATGTTGTAAAAATGTTTTTCCTTATAACTTGAAGAAATGAACATTTTTTTATTAATCGTGTATAGAGACGTATATAAAAATCATAAAAAATAGGTCGTGAACACAATAAAAGTTGTTGTTTTCATTAGCGTTTTAGTTGGAAGCACTTTTTAACACCGGCAAATCTAATTTGTAATCTAACAAAGCTTTACATTCAGACATTTAAACAGGAGAACTGCCAATATTTTTTTTTTTTTTTGGCTAAGATAGAAATCATCACCAAATCATAGCCGTTTAATGTTTTGGAAACTTTTAAGTGCAGACTAAATAATCTAAATTAGCTATCTAAATTGGAAATCATAATTATTCACCATTCCAAGCCGGGGGAGCTTGAGCTCCTTTACAATTTGCTTCCAGTCGATTCCTATCTCTTGCTGTTGTTTTCCTGTTATACACTCCGCAGAATTCTAAATCCAGTTCTTCTTTCTATCATTCTTAGTCTTGGACGTCCGCTTTGCCGTGTATTAATTGTGGCAGTTTGATCCCTTTTTTATCTACTTTTATTTTCCCCACCAATCATAATCTTATTAGTTTTATTCGACGATAATCTAAAGTAAATTTTTGTAACTTGTGTTTTAATGTTGACATCTTTGATAGATTATAGAAAATTATCATAATTAATTTAATATTATATTTCCATACTTGTGAATTTTAAAATAAAGTGTGTTTTGGCATCAGCCTTGCATTGTATATAAAAGTTATATTTTCTTACTTTTATCGTCTTCATTCCCATTTTTTAAACTTTTGATGAACTGTCATCATCACTGTCTAATAACAATTTAATCATATGATGCAAAGAGTTCAAATCGATAGAATTAGTAAAATCATCGTGACCATAGCTACTCTGTAGTTTTTTGAAGTTGGCAATGGGATCTTGTATTATAGTCTTCTCTCTTCTCTGTACTTGTTACAATCCCGAATCCAAAATAAACCTTGGTAAACTATGCTAAATTACAAAAATACGTTCAGAAAAATTGTTGAATATCGCCATTTATAGGACGAATTTTAAATTTCAGTCTACACCGTAAGATTTCAAAGTCTTCTAATTATTTAACTGAGTAAATATATTAATCACAATTCGTTCGCAAGGGGTTAAAACTACCTCTATCTACCAAGAGTTAATATGCATTCACATTTTCTATGTCACATAAAGGATTTTATGTTTCTTATTAAAATCCTTAAAAATATTAATAATAATTGCACATAAAATTAAAAAAAATCGTAAAAATTTAATATTTAAATAGTTTTGTTATTTATGTTGTAGTGACATTTTAATCAGTTTTATTAAAATGACAAATTATATTTAACTATACTTTTTAATTATCCTTATTTATACAAGAAAATTTTCCTTTCCTTATTTAAAAAAAACAAAAAAACTTAATAAATTTATTGTCCAAAAAGTATAAAAACGAAAACATTGCATAAATTTTTTTCATAAATCTCATTTTTAATTACTCTAACTTAGCCTTAACTAATTCACAAAATATTTATTCATTATATTATATAATTTTTTTTCTTCTGTATAACCATTTCCTTTAGATACATCCCGTGCTGGAGATAAATTTGAAACAACATCAACAACTCGTGATTATCAAAAATTTATGAAACTTAAAATACGTAATGTTGGTCCAAATGATTTCGGTTCATATCGTTGTGTTGCTAAAAATTCATTAGGCGAAACGGATGGCATCATTAAACTAGATGGTAAGTTTAATATTTTTTTTTTGTATAGTTTTTTTGTAGTTTACTAACTAATACAAATAAAAAAAATTACAAATCCTGTTTTTATCCTTATTACTATTTAGTAAAAAAAAGATATATACTAAAATTACAACAAAGATAATTAAAATGAAACATAATATAATTACTAGTATGCAAAAAAAATTAAAAAAAATATCCTTATTTTATTTATGTATTTGTGTATATGTCATTACAGAAATTTTGGCTCCAACGACAGCTGTAATATCAGAAATCAACATGTACAATCGCAGTTTAGGTTTGTATATAAATATAGAAAAAACAAAAATTTTGAGTAAAATCCTTGTTTTCACAGAAATTTTCTATGTAATTTTTTTTTTTTTTTTGTAATTTTTAACAAACAAACTTTTTTTAAATTAAGGAATATAGAAAAAAAAAAAATATCCTTTTTTTTAGTTTTGCTTACATAAAAACAACACCAACTACCAAAATAATTTCTATACTTTTTTTTTTATATTTTTTTTTAGTTAATGTCGTCCTTGGAAAAAAATCCCAAATTATAATCCTGTTTAGTCCTTTGAAATGCATTTAATAAATATACTATTTGGTTTATGTGTATGTGTAGAAAAACAGAAGATATTTTATGTTATTAGATTTATATTGTTACAGGCAAATAAATGGTAAAAAACTTAGATAATTTTATTAGATTTATGATTGTCGTTTCCATATTTCAACATAAATTAACTTATGGCCGATTTCACAGTAGAATATTAAGCATAAGCAAAGCTAAATCGATTGTGCAGTTAACAATCGCGACTTAAGATCACTGGGTTTCTCAATCATTTTTTTTAAGCTTCACTAAACCAAACAATGTGATTTATTGTGAATGATAGCTATAAATTAATGTTACATAGAAATTTTTGAGTTAGTGGAGGATTATGGAGGAAAACGTAGCATTAATTTAAGATTTTGCCTAATAACTTTTATTTCCTATAAATTTATATTTACTATTTGAGTTGAGTTATAATAAGAAATGTCAAAAGTGAAGCTTAAGCTCTGCCCACCTGCAGCTTAAGTTAAATCTCACGTTAAGAAACGCTTACCATTAAGATTATACTTAGAAACCAGAAAATAAGTTAAACCAAAGCTTAAGCTCTGACAAAGGCTAAAGCTTCCGCTGTAGAATATGTCATTATTGTTTTCGCCGTCATGTTTATGAAGTCTCAAGATGTATGAATTCGTGATGGCCATTCGGATATTACCGATGATAAAATAATTATTGATAAATTAGAAAAAAATCACGTTAAAAATTATGCTATTCAATTTTGATTCGTCGGGGATTGTAATGTATACATTACAACGAGAGCTAAATATGTACCATTTTCATCATGACTGCATAATCCGTTTTTGTTTCGTGAGTATGTTTAACATGGTCTTGAGCTAATTGGTCAGTTTTGTATGACTTATATGAATTTACATTTTAAATTACTACTGGGCGATGGAAATTATTATATGAATAAAATTTTGGAAATCAGAAAATATTAATTGCCTGTCTAGTTTTTCTAAATAGGAAGAAACGTTTGCGATTATTATCGTAATATAGCAAGCTTACGATTTTCTAAATTTCGCTGATAAAATTTACCGAACAACCCAAACTATCTTTAACTATGGTCTATAATTTCAGCTTGTGTAATGAGTACTTATATGAGATATCACTAGCTTATTATATAGGGTACATTATTCTGAAAAATTAAAATTAAATTTTGTTTTAATGAAATTCGAAATTATCTCTATGGTTTTTTTTTTATTTGGGAAAGTATAAATCTAGAAAAATATATTATTAATCAAATCATCAAATTAGATTTTTCAATATAAATTTAAATATAATCAATATCAGATGAACATCAGCTGGTTAAGGATATAAACCTAAATGATCGGTCGTCAAAGAAAGTTATATATAGCATTATGAGAGTTACTTTTTCCCCCACTCTTTAAGCGTTAAAAAATGTGTAAAACATACACAATTGACAGATCAATTAAATTTGTTGAGAAAGAGAAAGAATTTCACAAAAATTATGTACACGAAGTTTACATACCAGCGCTATAACTATCGCTATCACTGTCACTGGGTTTAAACGTAAACGAGTCAGGAATAGTAGACTTCAAATATCAACGACTTCTGACAGCGCTGTCTTAATTAAAAAAAGTAGGGGTTTACATTGGACAATAGAAGATAATTATAGAAATAGTCCAAGTATTTAAACGACTTTAATTTATTTCAACAATTGAGTTGTCTTTGTCATGTAAATAATATCTATATCTGTTATATGCTGCTATAGCTGCTTGGTACTCTTTTTCTAAAACAAAAGTATCATTACAACATTTAATAATTAAATAATTTTTTCTAATCAATAATTACTCAAACTAGAAAACTACTCAAAATGTGATGAATTTAATTCTAGTGTTGATAAGAGTTGGTTAGAATTGGTTCAAATTATTGACTTTATTAGTCCGTCACACTTATTATTTTTCCATTTTCATATCCTTATTTCCGCCACATAACAAGTAGAATGGAAATTTTCTATTAATTTAATATTTTTAAATATTGTTATAATTTTTATTTTTAGTTTTGAAATTATTTTTCCCTTATTAAAGATGAAATTTATCATATATTTATAATCTGATGTAGAACATTATTATTATTAGGACATTATTAATATCCTTAACAAGTAAATTTTATATTTTTATCCTAATTGCAATAAAAAATTAAAAAATCGCAAACTTTTTAAAGTCATTTTGCCTAACATTATTTTCCTATTTTATACCGAAAAAGATTTAAATAATTTTCCGGACTTAAAAAATTAATTCAATGGTTAACGAAAAACTCTTCATTTTAATTTTAATTTTCTATATGTTTTTCTTTCAAATTTTTTTTTTTTTTTTTTTTGTGGCTTAAACAATTTTGTTTTTCAGGAGGCAAACGACCCAATAGAAAATTCGATTCAAATGCATTGCCTGATTATGGTGTCGAAGAATGGAAAGATGGCGGTAAGTATTACTGAAAAACAAAAACAAAAAAATGTTAAGAAATTTTTTATTCTTTTAATACTAAATGGAACAAAAATAAAAAAAAAATGACTAAAAAATATTTTAATTTTAAACTTTTTAGTTAGATTTTCATTTTGGTTTTAGCGTGTTAAGCTATTTTATTATAATATCGTCATTTAAAACATTTTGCACTTATTATTCAAATGCATTTTTTATTAGTTATATAGTTATTATTATTACTATAATTTTGGTCTTGCTGGATAATTTTTACAATTTTTAACATCCGGTGTTCAAAAATAGTTTTTAGTGGAATTTTAATATACGAAACTGCAATTGAAGTGGACGAAAAAATCAATTAGTAATTTTTTTAATATATACCACAAAAAATTATAATAACAATTTTTAAATTATTAATTGAATTTAAATTTGCAATATTGTCAGTTTTTTTTAAAGACTTTTAGAACTTTTACAATGCCGGAAGTTATTGAAATTTTGTAATTTTTTCTTACTACGGTAAAATGATAATTAGTTAACAAATTGTCATTTTTATTAAAAAATTGATAGAACTACCAAATTATAACTACGAACTAATTTATAAAACTTAACTGAAGATTAAATCGACTGATAACAGAGAAACGTAAGAACTAAGACCTAAAATTATTCAAATTCCAACGTACAAATTAGGCTACAAAAAAAAAAATTAATTATTAATATTTGTATATAACTGAGAATTTATTAGAAAATCCCAAAATCAGTCGGAATTATGTGCAATGCATTAATTCGAACACCAAAATTCTCATTAAATCCATAAAACTTTAAGGCTATATGATCAAAATCAAAGAGATTATTAAAGTTAGAGTTTTATTTGATACATTAGTAGAAGAAAATTTAATCAAATTTTCAAATATTAATCATAAGCTAATCGAAATTTCATTGGCAACATCGAAAATGCTACATTGATTAATTTGATTGATTGATTGTATGGGACAAACACTTGGGTTCCATGTACTTAGGCTGGAATTTGGTATGCTAGAATCATTCATGTAATATTTGACACCGTGGTTGAATGAACTAACAATTCTTTCGATCAAATTTTGAATTATTTTCCATCCAGGAACCCCTGCTTCATGCAATTCGTTCATGTAGTAGGAACCAAAACATTTGCGTTACAGTTGCATGAAACAGGGACAATGACACAAAAGGGTTTTATCACATCTTTTACATATGTTTCCTTCGGATCCCTGTTTGTTAAAGGCATGATCTCTTAACATTGAGAATCGTATCAAGAGCGCATAGTCGCTATGTAAAGCAAGCTTTTTCTACCTCGTGAATATTTCTTTGGACAAGTTCACTTAGGACTCTTTAAATCAATATTTCATAAATTTTCATTTATATAAATTAGTTATACTTAATTCCACGAATTATTTTCCATATTAAATTTTTTCTATATTATTTAAAATTTAATTTAATATTTATTTTATTCTTTTTCAATTGAACTATTTTCTTTTTTATAATAATTTTTATGAAATCCCCAACACGTTCTACTACCAAAGGATATTTTTTTCTATTAAATAATCCTTAAAAAGAAAAATTAATTTGCATATTATTTTCTTTTTATTTATTTCATCCTTAATATTCTCTCCAATATAAATTCCTTTAAAATACACACTATAAATACACCAACAATAACAGATAAGATACCCATCCTTACGATGGACATTTTGCGTTTGTTTTCTCTTGATTGTATTTATTTTAATTTTATACACTTATTTACGTATAATTTATTTAATTTGTTACAATTCTTTTCTTTTTATTATATTTATATATTTAATATATCCTTAGGTGACACAAATCAACCGCCATCAGTACGTCATCCCCCAGGTGCTTTTCATAATAAAGCTTCATCAAATGGATATAAAATACTGACACATAATTATTTAATACGTTTCTTATGTACATTTTATATATTAAATATATTAATTCAATTATCAACATTATTAAAAATGTTTATGACATTTCTTAAATATATTTATCATAAAATATATTTAATAACACTAGAGACCAACAATAATAATTTCTTTATATTTAATCATCATTTAGTTGAAAATAATAAATGTCTTAATATTATTACAAATAATATAAATAAATACAACGAAATAATATATAATAAAATTAATATAATAAAAAAATATATTAATCACAATGGCAACACTAATATCATAATTTTAATAAATTCTATCATCATACAAAAAATTAATAAAATCAAATTTATTATAAAAATTATTTATAATAATTTTCATAATTTTATTATATTAGTTATAAAATTGATTAGTTGTTATTATAATAAAAATTTATTAAGAATATTATTATTATGTAAAATGATTAATTCAGCTAGATTAATAAAGGCTGGATTACAAATATCAACTATAACAACGATACAACAATATCGAATGAAAAGATGAAAAATCATTCCCAAAGGGTCAACAACAAAAAATTATTAAATAAAAAAGATAAAAAATGAAAAATAAAAAAATAAAATAAATGAAAATGAAAATATAATAAATAACCAAGAAAATTTATTTACATTTATATATAAAAAACAAAAGAAAAAGGAAAATTCTATTAAATACTATAAAAAGAAATAAAATATATAAAAAATAATTTCAGTACCAAAGAGAAATGAAGGATTATCCTGGGATATCCTTGAACAAAAATGAATAAATAATTAAATTATAAATATAATTGTAAATATATATGTATGTAAAAGAAAAATATAATTTAAGATAAAAAATTACTTAAGATTTTAGAGAGTATTACATAAAAGATAGAAGAAAATATGGAAACAAAAATTTTACTTTAATGATTTTTTTATTTTTAATAATTTGTTTGATCAAATTCTAATGGACTTTACCAACCTTTCATTTATTAATAGGAAAAATGGTAAATTTGATTTAATTATATTAAAAATTTAAATTTTAAAGCTAATTTTTAATAGATTACCAAGCGACAAGTTGCGTATACTAATTTAGAGATTGCTGTGGCCTATACATGGGGTCATAAATGACTTTAGTTTTCAAAGATTATAATTTTTGTTATTATGTTAATTAATTAATTACTAAATGGACATTAAATACATTTACAATAAATAAATGACCTCAAATCTGTAAATATGACTAAATAGTAATTTCAAAAGATATAGCCATAAATTTTGAAGAAAAACATTTTCAATCAAAATATCAGGATATTTTTTAGTAATAATTTTTCAGGATTAAATATTTCTAATTATAATTTATTTGGTTTCGAAGTTACCATGATTTATATCAGTATCATTTCAAATTAATCACAAATTCAATTGATTTTCAATAGGCTTCATCTGTAATGGCATATAAAATCTTTAATATTGTATTGATTTAATTACTTCTGTTAAAAGCTGATTTTATACGTAATAGAAGATGTCATGCTGAAAAGTCTTCAAATGACCTCAAAACATGAGATTATCTCATGTAATATAATTTTCTTCTTTCCGAATTTGAACAGTAAAAACAAAATGGTTTAAATTATGTTACTTCAACTGATTCAGCAGATTTTCATTAGTTTTTTAGTTTCGTAACATTTAAAACATCTGAGATCGTTTTGACTTTTTCTTATAAACTAAAATCAACTTTCTTGAGGTTAATTTTCTTCCATTTCCCTAACTTGAATGCTTAACATTCAATTTTATTACTGGGTATCTTTTTTTTCAAATAGACTTAAAATCACTTCTAAATTGGGTCATATAAAAATTATAATATAAAAATCATACAAAATATTCAATACCAGGTCAAAATTTTAAGGTTCGATATTATTTTCTGTCCTTATTTACGCGAGAACGATTTTTTTTTTTGTGGATATTAAAAATGGAGATTATGACACTTTTTTTATCTTGTAAATTAATAAATTTAAATAAAATATATTTTTAAAAAATGTTATATATAAAAAAATAAATAAATTTGAAAGAAATTTAATTTTTATTTCGTATAATTTGATAAAAATTGAAATAAGGAAAGTAAATTATGAATATTTTTTAAAAAAATCAATATTTACTATAAAAAGTTAAAGTAATTTTTTAAAATTATAATTTAAATTAATTTTGATTATTCGTATATAAAATATAGAAAATTGTTGACACATTAACTGACAATATGAAACAGAAATTCAGCAGACTTGGTTCAAAAAAAAGAGTATTTTTTATTTTATATTTTTGACATTGTTTACGAGTAATCTATATAATAAACAATGAACTATTGTCTATATATAAAAGTCGACGCGTAGACAATAATGTAATCTACATCACGTTCACGTAGTCTAACTTACAAAACACTTTACGATATTACGATTAAAAAATATACGTAAATCGACCACAATATTTGACATATCTTCCGACAAAATCAACTAAAAATTACATTCTATTTTTCGTATATTTTAATCCTATGTAAATTTATGTAATTAAAATTATTATGTGTTAAAAAACAATTCCATATCAAAAATATGTTTTAAGAAAAATCTAAAAAAACAAAAATATAATTTTTAATATTAAATGTATGTAAAAAATTTAAATTAAACGTGTAATTTGTGTAAAAATTGAAATATTTAAAAACTAATAATGGATTGCTTTCTGTGAAACTTTTGCAAAGTGATATTTAAATTAATATTTAAAAATAATAAAAAGAAATTAATTAAAAATAAAAATAAAACTAAAAAAAAATATTTATATTTAAAATATTTGCTTGCTTTTGTAAAAAAAAATATTAAAAATTATATTAAAATTTGTAAATTTATAATTTTTATATATTAGAGAGTTTTTATTTTTGTTTACTGAAATTTTGTAGTTATTAATTTGTAAATTTTAATTATTTATTTAAAAATAATTATAAATAATTTATTAAAAATCAAAAATCATTATCAAAGTTGTGGGAATGTTGATAAAAATATATAATAAAATTCATGACAAAAAATTTTTATCACAATAATTTATTAAATATTAAAAAAAAAAAAAATAGATTTAAATTATAGTTTAAAAATATATAAAGAAAATATAAAGAAATAAAATTATATATAAATAGTTAAAAAGTTATAAATTAATATATATATAAATAATAAAATTATAAATAATAATAAAAAACAAAAATTAATTAATCTTTGATTAAAATGATAAGAAAATTAAGTTCAAAATTATAATAAAAAAATTTACGTAAATCAGAAAAATCAGGTGAAATTACTATAATGTTTAAAAGAAATAAAGAAGTAAATATTGTAAGAAATATAATGGAAATTTAAATTGTTTTATTAAAATTATGATTAATTTACTTATTTAATTACTTATAATGTCATTAGGATCCTTAAAACGATGGCATTCAAGATTATTTTCCAGTGTGTTCTCTTATTATCATGTAATTTTCTTGTTTCAGATGTTGAGTTTCTTAATTTCGCTCTGTAGCTCAATTAAGAAGCCGCAGTAATAATCTGTCATGCTTTCTTATTCCAGCTGGGTTGAATGCAAACACTTTCCTAGCTGGAGCGTTAATATTCAACCTGACAATGTGTCTAAACTAATCGCAGCATTTGAATTGTAATGAGTTTGACAACATAAATGTGTCCGTAAAGTTTATATTGCTCATCGTTGTAGCAGCGTTTTCATTTTTATGTAAATGCCATTATAATTAAATTGATTAATTTTGTTTAATTTTTATTTAAATTGATTAATCAAGCGAGTAGTGATTAATTAATATAATGATTGTGACATGAGTTCAATTTAAGTTTTAAAATTTTACACGATTTATAACATTTGAAAAAATTGCTAACCTAATCGCAATTGGAACAAGTTTAAGTAACTATCAGACTATAAGTTCATTATTTACAATTTTTTATGATTTCTTTCAGAGTTTCTAAAGCGACCATTAGCCGCGACAAATGGTGAGGTTATCTTAAGAATAATTGCAGGAAGTACCACTAAATCTTTTTGTAGAACATTCTTAATATGAAAGAGTTCTGAATGTTTCCATGCATCGAATTATATTACGCTATAGCATTTATCACTCTGCAAAACTTACATGCATTATACAATAAGGCATCCGCAACTTGTAAAATCAAAATAGGTAAAATTCTAGCTTAAACGATCGCTCAATATTTAACATTGGATATTATTACTGTCACCATTGATCCATTTAATCACCAACAAAAATAATTTTAGTTTCGTGTATTCTACTTTTTGTGGCTTGACAATATGAAAGCTTATGTAGTAGAAGCTTACCTCGGAATCAAGCTTTAAACAAAATAATAATTTAACTCATAAAAAGTCTTCAAAATATCATTATGACATGCACGAACAATGTGACGTTATTAGTGGTTCTACCAATCTCTTAATGGCACTAAGCATAGTACAACGTCAGCACCGAATATACTGGCATTCTGTATATAGCTTTAGTCTTTATAAATCACATTGTCACACACAAGCTTTTTGTATATCGTTTGTATCATAAATAATTATATTCAGCTAATTGATTGATAAATTTTACGACATTAAATTTCCTTTCATTTCAGTTTTCCTTTTTAAATTTTATAATATGCCATCATAACATGAAGAATTAATACTCAAATAATTTGAATTACTTATCAACTACTTCTTATTAATTTCTATCAGAATTTCTATTTTCAATATTACCACAAACTAAAATCTAAAACATTGAATAAAATTTATCAAATCTTTTGACTATACATAAATAAAATTATAAAATTGAAGAAATTGTTTAGATTCAAATATCTTTCAAATACAACAATTTCAAATGTATAGAATTAAAATTAACGTAAATTACTTGAAAAACTTATAAAATAATTCTTGTTAAAACTGGATTACTTAGAAAACTTGTATCAATTTATTCCACTTAATTTATCCTAACCAAAACTTCAAATGCAATTTCTTCATTTGCAATTTTCATTTAATTAAATTATTATTATTCCTTTTAACGAATTTGTTACAAAATTTTCATCATTTTATAAATGAAAATCTAGAAATATTATTAAAAAATGTTATGCTTTTTCCAAATATTAAAATGGTTTTAAAATAAGTTTTTTATATTTTTTGTTTCTTTGCAAACCAAATTTCTCATCTATAAATCCTTAAATTTATTATCGATTTTAAAAGTTTTAAAAAAATTTTTTTTTTTTGGGAAAATTCTTATTGGATATAAATGTTCAGCATAATCACCCTCTAACCCTCAAATTGTCGTATTCAATAAAGAAAAACAATTTCTTTTGGTTATTCAATTTTAAGTGAATTTTCATGTCACCCTCAAAGTTAGCACCAATCTATATTCATATTAATACTCGTAGTCGTAGCTATAATTTTTTTTAGATTATTATCGACTCGAAATTAATTATTCTATGCTTTCAGTTTTTTTCGTACTTTATTGAAAATATTGAGTTTTTTTTTTTGTGGAATTTAACTGAAAAAAAAAATATTTCAATTTGGAAGAAAATGCCCTCACAAATCTATAGATATATTTTCTTTTAAATAGATTTATACGCAATTAAATTAGAGAGAACACAAGCTAAAAAATTGTGAGATTATATTGACGAGTCAATTTATCATCCAGGCACTTTTGTACTTCTGAAAAAAGTAGGAAGCAGTTGTCAAAAATTTGTCGATTCCTTTAACCGTTTCAAGACAACTTAAATACAGCGAGCAAAAGCTATTTACAACCTTAGCACACTTGCTTATGAAAGACTGTCAAAAACTGAAAATTAGCTTCAAACCAAATTGTCGATATTGCAGTTAGAGACTGATAAAGAATAAATTTGGATCTTTTTAACCTATTTTCAATGAAATCTTTCACATCAGTCCCTTGAAAAATATTTGTGTAAAAACATCCTCGAAACGGTTAAGTGTTAAAACGGTTAAAAATCACTTCCTACTTCAACTCTTTGAAGTATGCATGTAATTTAATAATTTGAAATATTTAAATTTAAAACATATTGGCTCTTCTTGGTATTAATCAGTTAATGTTACTCATCAATCGATGACCTGCATCATCCCAAACATACAATTGTTTATTTTACGAAATTTGGATATTAAGTGGTTTAGTTGTCCACCGAAAAAATAATTTTTTGTGAAATTTTCAGTGCTTATAATGAAATACCAAGACAAGAACTCAGATTCGAAGTCTGATAGGATCACTTATTATAGACTTTTGTCTTTCGAATGAAGTTTTTCTAGTTACTAACCCTTCAATAAGCGAAGAGAAAAAAAGAGGACTACTTGATGCAGAGAATAAACGATAACCAGACAGAAAGTGAAACATTAACTCAATTTATGGTACAAAAGTGACTAAAAAATTCTATCTAGCATTAATGTTATAAAATATATCGGAGATTAATAAATTACTTTTGATTTGTGGGTATAGATTTAGAGAAGAATTTTTTGAACTAATCCGTAAAAATTGATTAAGGTTTAAATAATGATTAAAAGCACTTAATTAAGATATTTTTAGGAAAATTTATTTGAATTTTTCAATATTTTTGAGAAAATTAATTGTAATTACGTGACAATATAAAATAAATAAAATTTACAAAAATAAAGTTATAAAAAAAATACATTAAATAATTATAAATAATGAAAATTTAATTGGATACAAAGCAATAAATATTTTAAATATACCATGCGCTACGCTCTTTAATATAATATAATGTTCACGTGAAGCGTAGGGTAGTGTAGACGTTTTGTAAATTCGATGCTGTTATGAGTGTTCACCTGGGATCTAAAACGTAGTAAGTCGACCATTGCGCCTTGGTTGAACAAATTAAAACTCTACAATTATTGACAGTTGACGCTAATAAATTTATTTTAAAAAAGAACTATGACATTTGCGATTATCTGTCAAAGCTTGCTACAATACGCTACGCTACGAAAGTGTTCACATAAATCGTAGTTGAAAACCTACTCTGCTTATGATCTACACTTTTTGAGTGGACTACACAATACGCTACGTTATAGCAGTTATAGTTTTTTCGGTATTCTACTGGCTGTATTTAAAATACGCTACACATGAACAAAATATAAATTCAATCATTTATATTTGAAACAGAATCTTAAGTGTAATCATTTTCGCTAAAAATTGTCAGGCATGATTCCGATATGATTTTGTAAATCATTATCAGAACTTTCGCAGCAAAATATTTAAGTTTTTACAGGACTTATTAAGCGGAAATAGATGCATCATATCTAATATCATATCTAAGTCTGATCTATTTATCATTCAGAATTTATATTTACATATTGTGGTTAATTTTCCACTAGTTTATGTAAATCATCCGATAGTAAGCAAATACCAATTAAAAGTTAAATAATAAACTAAAATTAACTATACAAAAATTTATTGATCATAAAGTAAAATTAAATTAATCATTGATGAAATGACCTTTAAATCAACTAAATCACTCTGTCATTAAATTAAAATATAATCGTCATGTTAATTTGCACCAATTAAATTGGAAATGAATAGAAAATTGAAGCAAATAAATTTCATTTTTCAAAAGGACAAACATAAAATTTCTAATTGGCAAAATCGATAATGTATAAATTTTTACCTTCAACCAGTTCAGATAATGGTAGAATTTCTAGACTAACCAAAAAACTATGTTGAATTTATATCTATCTATACGTCCATCCTCTACTAGCATTCACTATTGCAATATAACAAATAAATAAAAAAAACTATTTTCCACAGTTTCCATATATATAACTGTGAAATATCATGTCCTTGTTAAAAGGATTTTGAATATTTTTCTGTTGTATTTTGCTTAATATATATTTTTTTAAATGAATGCCATTAAAAAATATGAAATATTTATTGCATGTCGTTCTATATTTTCAAAAATTTTAAAGTTTGCAAAAAATGTTATATCTTTTTAAATAAATTTTTGAAATAATCTTGAAAAATTACAAATGATTCAGGTGGCGCAATACTTTAATTTGAAGCAGTTTTTTTTTTTTTGTAAAATTTAATAAATCTATTTTTATTATTTTTTGTTCAAAATTGCAGAGGAATCTCATAGAAAAGTACGAGAATTCATTTATTATTATAGATCTAATCATAAATAAATAAATATTTTCCATTTGTATGTGAATTATTTACTAAAATGTCAGTCAGTTTTACATTGCAAATATAATTATAGTTTATAAATAATTTTAATTCAGGTAAATTTACATGATTACAATGAACATAAAAGCTCCATTTGATTCAGTATGGCATGATTGATTAATTATTAAAATGATAGATTGACAAATTAATCAAAATTATTCAAAGGCTTTTTAACAGATAGCATAGAAAATTCAAAGTTTTTTTAGGATAGTGTTTGTTAAATTGTCAAAGCATTTAATCTGGATGTCCCAGAAAATCTGGATTTCATAAGGCTCATAGTCCAGCGTAAATAATATCAGAGTTTCCAAATCTTACAGTGTGCAATTCATCAGAAGAAGTGAAATTAAAACTCTAGTAAAATCATTATTTATAAGTGGCACCGATTAATTTAACAGAGTCCAGAGAGTATGATCGATGCTATATGAGCTTACAAGACTTGAAATGGTAAACAAAGTGGAATAAAATATAAAATGCTCAAGAAATTTCTTTTAAAAATTTGCTAAAACAAATTATAGAACATAAATAATCTTTAGATGTCAAAATTCAGCGCAAGATTGTTACACAGATGAACAGAATCTGGAAAGCTGAATCAAAAAAAAAAAATCTAATTAAAAGTTTTGTAAGCAGTTTATTGAGCTGTTACAGGATATTATCAAAAAGATTAAATAAAAAGAGATCAAAACTCATATAAAAGTTTTTGTATCGACGAAAAATTGAAGATTAAATCCCACAAACATGAAAGCTTTTCTTTCAACTACTCATACTTCCATAAAAATAAAAGTATATCATAATATTTTTTGGTTTTTTCAAAGTATGCGTGATTGAAAAAAAAAACTTTATGCTTGTGTGTTGTGGAAAATTTTGAAATTAAATCCCACAATAAAATTTTTATATGAGTTTTGATCTCTTTCCATTTATTCTTTTTGATATTACTTAAAACTAATATGAAAAAATTAAAGGATTTAAAAGTTCTCAATTTAAAACTTGCCTTTTTGCTGTTTTTCCAGAATTGCATTTTTATGCATTTCTCATTTTCTTATACTACAAAGTAACAATATAAATAAAATCCAAAAACAAAAAACAATTTTTTTTAGATATTTAAAGGATTCGTTTTTTTTTTTTTTTTGAAAAATTGTCATAAATTTCTAAAGTACGCTTTGCTTATATCGTTTATCTTAAATTACTTTATATAAATTTTATATAATATCAAAAAAATTTTGACGCTGATTAATGATTTTTGTTTACATGGTAATTTTTATTTTTTGTACGTCATCATTTCCTTGTACTCATACAATTTTGATAAATAAAAAACGAACATAAATAAAGATTTCTTTTTTTTTTTTTAATTTTATCAAGGATTTTTGTTTACAAAAATAAAACAGGATAAAAAATTTTGAAATTGTTTGTATGTTTTGTTTAAAATGTTTTTGTTGTTATTCAAAATACAAATAATTTTTTTTTTTGCATAATATTTTTGTAAAGCTTCTAAAAGATTTCACGTATCAAAAATTTGTCGTATTGTTAAAGTAATGAATTTTTTTTTTATGATATATTGAATTATTGGTAATTCATTTTCTTTTTTACTTAAATTTGTAAAATTTATATTGTAGAGGATTCATTTGAAGCGTATACAATTCAAGTACTGATTTTTCAATAAACAAGGAGTACAATCCAAATCTATATTTTTGCGGTAGTTTATAGTAATAGAGCCAACAATTGAATATCATGGTACAAGGTATACACTTGTAAGAAATAAATAATATTCTAATTGCAGATAACAATAAAGCTGATGAGCTGGCAAGAATTGGGGGATCAGACACTTTTTATAATTCTTATGAATTAGGTTATCCAGTTACTACAACTAAAAGATTAATAGATCAATGGTCAGACAAAAAACCATACCAAGGAGTATATAGGAAAGCTGCACTCTTGTTTTAAATACCAAACTCATGTAGGATAATATAGGCACAAAGAATAGTATTCTAACAATGAGTCATTACTAAGACTTAGGTCTTATTACTAAGAAAGCACGCGGCAAAGCTTAGTTTGACACATACTTCTATGTTTATGGGGTGTGAAAAGGAATATGAATCTTTGAAGTACGTTTTATTTTTTTCCCCGCTGTCAGACTTAAAAGATTTACGTTTACTAGTTTGATTGAAGCAGAGAAGAAATAAAATCAGAAAAATTGGTGACCTTTATAAAAGAGGGACTGACATTTTTTTTAAAAAATAACTCAAACGTTTTAGATCGTAGATGTTCAGCATCCCTCCATTTAAACCAACCAATAATAGTCACAAATATTCTGCAATAAAAATATATTAATTATTTGTAAACTGTAGGGCTTCATGACGGTCAAGATTGACAATAAAATAAATGCTATATTAGACATTACCTTGCCAATACAGGTTCATATGGTTGACTCTAATTTTAATACAGATTCAATTGTGTTGTAAAATAGAATTTTTAAAATGGCTACATTAGAAATTGTAAAATTTATCCAAACTGTTCACACATTCTGCCTTCATAAGTGACTTTAACAATATTTTGAATCCAGTATTGAAATTGCTGACATATAATATTCAACATAGTTCAATCTCGGCTGTAGCTTGTTTTTCCTTGACGGTGACCACGAGCATTACATTTGATTTTATTGATTTCCATATGTTTTTCAATGCTAGCGTGATCGGTTTGCGCTCAAATTGAAATTGAACGTTTTAATAATTAGAGTTATTAAAATATTTTCTAAATTGTTTCAAAATATTTTACTTTTAAAATCAAAAATATCTGAAATTATACAATTAAATTTATAAAATAATTAATTATCAATAAAATAATTTGAATTTATTTTTTGATTATTTTGTAAAAGAGATTCCTCAAACAAAATATAATAGAATCATACATAAAACATAATTATTTTTTTTTAGAAAATTATCAATATAAAAATATATTTATTTGTAAATTTATGTTCAATTCTCTATGTTTAATGCCAAATATTGTTTGCATATTCACTGAACTTTAAAATAATTTCAATATTATATCAGTAACGCATACGAATAGTCTATCTCTTAAAATACTCTTTTAATACATAAACTGATAGCATAAGCCATAAGGTAATTGAAAAGATTCTATATATAAAACATAAAATATATATTTCAAATTTAACATTTATACAAATATATTTATATGTATACTTTAAAAGGAATAAAGTACAATGCATTTTCAAGGATATATGCTTCAATTCAAATCATTTTATATTTCTATATACGTTTTCCAATGATTATTTTACATTTATATAGAGTAATATTGACTTCATTAATGTAAAATAATAATATAATTTTTTTTTTTTGTATATAGAACGAAACCAAAAATTTTACATTTTGTAAAATTACCTTTGTAAGGAATCATTTTATACTCAATACCAAACCTAGGAAACATTACTTAAACAATAACCCAAAGAATATAAAATATTGATATTTCTGATGTTATATTTATGATATTTATAAGGATATCATTGTTAATATCATTTATAATTATTTGAACAAGTAAATTGGGATCTATACATAAAAAAAGGAATATTTTCCAATCAAAAATTATTTTTTAGTTTATTTTACATAGTTTTTACAATTTTATTAGGATGGATTTCCAAAACAAAACAAAAAAGTTGATATACCAAACGAAATGATTATATTTCTTTGGTTCGTGATTATTTGATATTTGAAGTTCTTGATTTTAATATAGTTTTCTATTAAAGAATAAAAATATATCAAAATTATCAGAAGAAAATTACTAATCAGATTCTTACTAACCCACTTAAGATGGAAGTTAAGTTCTGGCAGCAAACCTGTGTCATTTACGTATTGAAAACTTTAAATTTCAGAGGTAACAAGTATACAGATGTTCTGCCATTCTACCACCACATGAATCCTTTTTCTGGTTTAGTATGATGTTAATATCATTATTTTCATCTGGTTTTTAAAATGTTCATCCTTTATAGGCCTTTAATATCGTACTCAATTTGCAACTCAGTTGATGTAATTAAAATCTATGTTTACGTTTTTCGACAGCCATAGTTATCAATACACAATTCCATATTTAGTATCCTTCTCACTTGACTGGAATCGCTTTTGTGGCCCATATATTATCATTATCAATATCTTTATTTTAGTTACATTTCTGTTCTTAATAGTTTACGTATATTGCTGGAAATACTGAACAATTAGCTAATAGTCAGGCTCTTATGCAATCAAACTCCAATTTCATGTTTATTACATTTATTAATTGGGTCATCAGGGCTCATATTTTACCAATATCCTTTTTTTCTTTACCTAATCTATTCTGTATTTGATAATACTAGTTGGTGAGCGTGCTGCACAATTGATTAAAATTAGTAACGATACTTTTATTAAAAATCTGTCGGTAAAGCTACAGGTGTAACCTAATAGTGTTTTAGATCTTATGAGGAGCCATAATTTAAAATTTAAGTTCATATTGCAATAATATTAAAAGGGTTAACTAATTTTGGAATTAACTATATAAAAGTTAATATTTCAAGACATAATAAAACTCAACAAAAGGGGCATCTGCACTCGAACAGGCGTTTTGGTAGGACACAGCCCTTTGAATTACTATACCTAAATAAAATGATAAAGAAACGACAGAATACAATCTCTGCCAATGCGAGACAGTCGGAAGAAGAAGACAACATCTTCTGGGAAACTCACCATTGAAGAACTGGTCTATATGCACCCGTCACAGATCCTAGGTTTCTTTAAGTTCTAAATTGTAGTAAGGAAAGGATCTATAAACGCACTTTAGATCGATAAAGTTACAGTTTGCAGTGTTCCACAAATGAGGTTTCTATATATTAAATGATTATATAAAATCCTTTTTTGCTATAAAGCCATTAACATATCAATTTCTTCTTAAATTTTTTGAATTAAATAGCACACACTCCACAATAAAAATATTAATTAAAAAGTTTAAATTTTCCAATTTTTCCAATAGTTTTTAAGTGGAAATTCTAAACCCTTATTGTCCAAAATGCAACAAAATTTACTTACCATTTATAAAAAAAAATTATTTATTTTTATTTTGCTATAGTAAAACTATTTGGTAAAGAATTTGTGTCAAAATTCACAGAGTTTTATAAAAACTTTTACATCATTAAAAGTTTATAATATTTAATTTTTTTTTATCGAAACGAAGAAGAAAAAAAATTTTTAAACTTTATCCAACTTAATATAAAGTTATTCTGCACTTTTCTAAAAATGCATTTAGAACAACAACTAAAAAAAAAACTTTAAAAAAAAAAGGATTTCTTTTATCTAACAATTTTTGTGTACCGAAGATTTTTAAAAGAATTTTTTGGATAAGTTTTTTTTTTATTCGAATAACGACTAAATTGACAACTTATTTTTATATTTATTTGGAAAATAATCTATATTTTTTTGATATCCTTCCAACAAGAAAAACTTTTGACCACCGCCAGTTTTACGTACAACAAAAATCATCAAAATTCTTATTAGCTCATCAAAAAAAATTTGTTTGGATCTTTTTAAACAACAAAAAGAAAGAAAGGGGAAAAACCAAAAACATTAAAATTGATTTTTTTTTTGTTACTTTTGTTGAATGTGTGTTACCGGAAAGGACGAAAAGGACTCACTAAACAAAAATTAAATTCCAAAAGTCAAACAACAGAAAAAACCACTTAACAAAATATAAACTTTTTGTTGTTTTTTTTTTTTTTTTTTTGATTCTTTGGAATTTTCTGAATAATCGAATAACACGAACCCCAGCATAATTTAAGTATGTAAAGTTTTAATAAGCATAGAGAAATTTATATTTCGGAAGTAAAAAAACACATGGAAAATTATGTTTTTGTTGTTATTTATATATATAAAAAAAGGGGGAATTTTATATTTACTTTATTTTAAGGTTGCTTACGCATCAGATATTTTATTTAATTTAAAAAAAAAAAATTTGTAAATTATTATGTACCAGCATAAAAATTGTGGTTTAAGGTAATCACCAACATAAGAATTTTTTGTATTTTTTTTTAGTTTACTTTCGTACTGAACTCTGTTTATTTAATGTAATCCTTTAAATAACAATGAAAATTTAGGCCGGGAAATTTAATTAAAATAAAGTTTAAAAAGTTTAAAAAACGATCAGACAGAAATTTTCATGTCGCGAACTGAAGAAAATATAAATATGTATTAGTAAATTTTCCAAAAATTTTAAAACTCTATGGAAATTTTTAGGGTAAAGTTGGGAGATATGGCACCCATTTTTTTTAATTCATAAAAAGAGAAAAATGTTATTTAATTTAATTTTAAATAAGAAAAATAACAATAAAATCATTACCAGACCCAAGTATGGTGATGATATGGCACCTTTCATATTTTTGTTGTCTCATATGTTACAAGTATTGGCAAATGAGGTACAACTGTCAAGCTACCACTTCTTTTATAAATTATTGGCGTTTTAATGAATTAAGAAAGGTTTAAATTGTGAGGGAAAATGCAATTTCATCTAAATTCGATAGTGTCATTTCTCTCATTTGAGATATTTTTTATTAAAAAATTCATTCCGGTTTATTTAAATGTAAAAATAACAAATTATTCGTTAACAACTTCCTGTAATACACGAACAAGCAGAAATTTGACAGAAAATCTTTACTATTAACTCGACCTGGTTTACACTGTTCGAATCTTGCACAATACTGAATGTACTTCATTTACAATAAATTATGATAACAACGTAAAGGAGAAATTGAAAGAGTGAAATTTCACTTCCATCGTCCTTTCTGCCGTTTTTACCCTATATGAATATACCCTTAATTTTATTTTTCACTACTAAACTTATGATAAGTCTTTCAAGTAATTTGGAATGAAATTCCGATATAAAAAGAAATTAGCTAAAATACTCGCTCTGTCCTCTCTATTGAAACGTATATAAATAACTATAATAATTTCAATGTTGATGAAGCTATTCCAATTATTAATTAACGCAGGAACGTTTTATAGAAAATGAACAAGGATAACAGCAAAGAAAAGATCTTGTCGACAAAATTTGATATTATACAACAATTTTTTTTTTTTGCTTTTTATCTTCATTGGTTTCTAATCCTAAAGATGCAAACGCTTACATGATCAGTTAATCACCATAATTTCCTGGACTACATTTTTTTTTAAGTTTATATATTTAAATTTAAATTAATTTCAGTATATAAAAATTATCCAATAAAGATTAAAATAACTTTCATAAATTTGATAAAAACAAAATTCTAAATAAATTTTTAAACCCCATAACGGATGTAAAAAGAACAGTATATAAAAAAAATTAGAGTTAACAAAATTTAAATGTTTTTGTATAAGTTTTGAGGTCGTCCTTTAAGTTTTTACCACAGCAAACAAAATAAAAAAGGATTTCGGAAATTTATGATTTAAAATATCATTTTAAGATAATTTTTTTAATGAAAAATATTTCGAAATTAATTAGAATTAATTAATTAACATTTTTAAGTTGTTTTTTTTTGTAATCTAAATTTGGTAAAACTAATTTTTTTATATAGTTTACGAATCAAAAGTTTCTGTATAGTGAAGAAACATTTAAATGGAACAAGCTAATGCCTTTTACTAGTCGAACATTTTTGTTGTCAGCTAATGGAATTACCAGGAATTACCAGGCTTTGTTTAATTCTGGCATATTTGCTTTTGGATTGATTAAACTTTTTAGAAATTTGTAAATAAATAGTTTAAAAATTTCAAAATTCGTTTGTCACAAATGAAAACATAGCTTATATTAAATTTCTTACAAATAATTATTGTTGTAACTTATCAAGGATTTTCGTATATTAAAAAATGTTATTCATCTCTTTTTGCTATCGTAATCAATTCTTATCCATTTCTTATGTCCATAAGTTAAATATAAAACTATAAAACATAAATTATATTTTAATATAACATCATTAATTCAATTAATCATTTACAATATTTCATTAAGAGGTAAACATAATTCGGTTTTTCTACAAATCCTTTTATTATTATATTTTTTTACCATGAAACTATTTTTCAAAATTTGAAGGACTCTCTTAATTCTGGTGGCTAACCTAATAATTACAATTTTCATATTCTAACTTTACAACACAATATAAAATATATTAACATCGAAAAATATAAATTATTTACATTCGTATAAGTAAAGGATCATTTTTCAAATATTCGTAGTAAATTTTGTAACTACGTATTTTGTCTGTCCTGGTAAATAATTTAAGTTACAGTGGACTACTAATCTGCTGATGGAGTTTATAATATGATCTTTAAATATTTATTAATAAAAATGAGCTAAAATCTGAGCTACTCCTTAATTAATAATATTTGAATTTTCGTGTTATAAAGACCTGTCCTTTTTGTTATTTATTGGATGCGATAGTGAAAATTTGTATTCGTTCATTTATCTATGAGGTGTAAGAGACCGATATATAAAGCTTGTTCAAAATTCAAACAATATTAATCAAAAACCATCGACGAAAGCACTAAATTTCAATACAAAAAGTTTAAAAACCTTGCAACAAACAGGAGACCTCAACATTAGGTAATTAATATAATTCTACAAAACCCATTGAAAAACTTAAATGGATGTAACAAAAATTACAAGTTAGAACGACATTTTGAATGCTTCGGTGTGGCAGTTTGAACAAAAATTAAAACGTTCAATCCAAAGCATCGATGTCACTCTAACTTGTATCAATATCAATGTAATAAAAATCTAAGAGCTACCAAAATTATGGTGTTAATTCGATTTTCCAAAGAGTTTATCTTAACAAACACTTAAATTTCAAATAAAAAATAATTTTCGTATTTCCA
This sequence comes from Rhamphomyia laevipes, assembly GCA_963920725.1. NCBI lineage: Eukaryota > Metazoa > Arthropoda > Insecta > Diptera > Empididae > Rhamphomyia > Rhamphomyia laevipes. The sequence continues at coordinate 51,263,170 of OY987258.1, read as the reverse complement.
CAGAAATTTCATTCCTTTCACATTCAAGTTAAGGATCCAAAAAAAGAAAAAAAAAGAACATTTAAGATTAGACAGAAAAAAATAATAGTTAACAAAACAACAAGAATTCTGAAGAAATTTTAATATACAAAGATGTTAAGTATAACTCTTCAGTATTCTCCTAGCAAAAGGACACCTCCTAGACAGATATAAATAAATGATATATAAAAAAAAAATGATTCTTTAACATCATAAAAACAAACACAACAATAAAAATTCAAATAAAATTATACACACTCAAACAATATAACAAAGAAAACAGAAATTCGTCCTTTTTTGTTATTCTATGTAGGATTAGTGAAATGTTGCCTAATTAAGATGATAATAAACGATGTAGAATTTTTATAATTTTTTTGTTTTTTTTTCCTTTTATATTTCCATTCTCTGTTCGTTGAAAACGTAAGAAACGGAAGGACGAAAATTCAGAAAGTTAAGTTTGAATAGAAAGAAAATGAGGAGTGCGTAAAAAGATGTTGCCGGCATTATTGTTGGATGAGATGGTGGGGTAAAATGAATGTTTATTTTTATTGGGTAAAAGTCAGAATTTCGTGTCAATGTTTATACATATTCTTTTGTTGGGTGCGCTATCCTGTGTATTGTATGCCTTGATTATTATGTACGTTTCGTCTTCTTGTAAAAAAAATGATAATAAGATTTTCTTATTTATTATTATTTGCGGTTGTGAAAATGATGCTCTGATGAGTTTAAGTTGGGATTTTTTTTATTTATTTTTTTTTTGTATGTTGTATGGCACAAAGTTAAATAAAAAGGAGTGAAAATATGGGATTTTATTGAGATCATTAATTATCACATAAACATAATTTGTAAACAAAAGATATTTAACATTTTATTTTTGATATAAAGATTCTTGTTAAGAGTGTACATAAGCATTAAATATAAGAAGAAGAGTTTTTTTTTTTTGAAAGATTTTTGAAGTGATAATTTGTTTAGTTCATTAAAGTTGTAATAATAATAATTTATAAGTGTTATTGTTGTTTGAAGTTTATATCGGAGTTGTCCAAAATAATGGATTTAAAATAAACCAACATTTTTTTTACATAATTCTACAAAATGAAAATTTGTGTTTAATGAAAATGATTAACAAAATCAAATACAAAATTAAATTAATTATTTCTAGAAATCTATTTTAATGATCATCAGTTTTTTGTGGTTTTATGATTAGTTTATCAATTACCGTACTAGTAAAATTACTTCTTTTAAATACTTTCGAACTGTGGTACCGAAATAGCTACTAAAATAAACATTCCAAATTATATAAAATTTGTAATTTAATGCAGAATTAATAGATACTTAGCCATATACACTCTTACGAAAACATGCTACACGGTTGGGTATAACCACGGTCGCGACATACAGAGGTTGTGAAGTGAATCACTAGAGCATCTTCTATGTCATTACCCTGCAGTGCAACAACGGAGATTAAGACACTTAGATTTTTATTTTCTAAATAATCTGTTAGAGGCGGGTGTAAATAAACCTGCCGACTTGATCAGGTTCATTAAGTAGGTAGAGGATGGGTTGATTCGCTGTAAGGAACAATTTCAGGCATCGACTGGGGTGTACAACGGGCCAAAATTGAGGCTTCAATCCTCTTCCTTACAAACCAACCAACCAACCAATAGATAATTATATTTACGATTTATTTGATTAAATATATTATTATCATTTTCCTGATAAAAGGACTCAGAACTCAGTATTCCAAGGAGCTCAAAAATTAATTTATATATTTTTATTATTTTTCAGCATTTTTTGAATAATTATCGATCAGTCTTCATTAGAACATGTTAAAATGTTAAAGTTGCGGAATATCTGGTGTCCACATGATTCCGTATAAAGCGATTCCATGTAAAGTGACTTCATTAAACTTGCCAGTTACTTATATACTTGAGTAATCCAATAAGGATTATTTTAAAATATTTATTGTAAATATATAATTCTTGGCAAATTATTATATTCCTATTACTGAAACAAGTTTTTCAACTTGCTGACTCAAGTAAAGTTGCTGTAATATCATTTTTATGATTATTTTCATAAATATTTTCAGACACCAAGGTTTTTTAATGATTGTTAATTATTATAATACGAATTAAAATATAATTATTAGTTTTTATTAACATTAATGTTGACACCAGTCTACATTTGTAGTATATTATATCAGCTTTTATAGTTCAGTAAATTATTATCTAAATCAAAATTAACTATTTAATTATTAATCATCATATATCCTTTTTTTTTCTAAGCAGCAATTCAAAATTCAATATTTAATTTCAAATTATCAATAAACGAATCCTGATCAAAATATAAAAAGATAAGTTACTAAATAATCTGAAATCAACACTTAATCAATATTCCAAAATTATCACAAAATTAATAAAAAATAAAATAAAAAATCCTTTAAATGAAATTTCGTATTCCAATAAACACCCACTAATAATCAATCAACAAAAGCAAACCAAATTTTTCAAAACATTTCCATAACTACAGATAGTACCAACCAACAAAAAAAAAAATGAAAACCAGAAAACCTTTTTTTTTATCCATTGAAAAGTATTCTTTTTGAAAAATGAAAATCACTTAAAGGAATTTTCTTTTCTGTTTTACCTTATTAGATAATAAATTGATATTCTTGTACACGTACCTTTTATTTAACCAAAAAGCACACAAAACGTGATCTATTCCAATTCAAAAATTCCAAAAAGAACCACTTTTTTAACATTGCCAAAAAAAAAAATTGTTTCCTCATTTAATGATTTTCTTACGTTTTGTAATTTTCTTGTGAAATTTTCCATTTTCCACAATATTTATAATATATAAGAGCAAGAAAAAAAAAACTTATTATAAATAATATTTTTATTCTCTTTGATTTTTGTGTAAATGAATCCATGATAAAAATATGATTTGGCTAACAATTTTTCCGTATCCTCCAGGAGTCTAAGTTTTTTTTTATGTACTTAATGTTTTATGTATTGTTCATTTCTGAATTTTTCCGCGGAAAATGTTAAAAAGTTGAAAAAAAAAAATGAAATTTCGGACAAGAAACATGAAATATCAATGAAAATAAAATTTGTTGCTGGGTTTAGAAGGTAAATAATAACAATTTTTTTTGTAGTAATATTTCATTCTTTGATTTTAGCAATATAGATTTTTTTTTGATGACTAAAGGTATTAAAGGAGGACGAATATTTCCACTCTTTCGGAAACAATTTTTTTTTTGTTTAGAAGCGAACGAATTTGAAAATAAAATAAATTAAAGTAAATTAAAATTAAGTACAAGGTGTTTTGTGAATTTCATTGTTTTTAGTTTGATTTAGTGAGAGATCTAACTTCAAAAAGTAGATACGCAGATTCGATCAATACTACAACAAAACAGCGGAACACGTACTGTAGGCATTAAAGGCTTGATGACTTTGATACTTCGAAAGCGAATTTATCGCTTCTTTAGAAGGGTCACTAAAGCATTTGTACTGTTTTATGAATACTACGGGTTGACGAATAAATTGAAGGATTATCATAATAATAATTGATTAGTTTAAAGGACTGGGACCTTCGAGATTGCTCCGTTCGTAGGCCAGCTTCTTGTGAACCCGTTGGACCATCTAGTCGAAAGCTGAATCATCATTACTGCATGTCGACCCATCCCACTTCTTTAATGAATTATATCATTTTAACCATAGGTTTTTGTATGCAGAAACCACCCAATTTTTTAACTGCAGGACAATGACACAATTAACGTTCCATTGTTTACAATAAGCCAAATGGACTGTTTGAAACACCTTACTCTAAACCTAAGTTAATCAATGTATATATCGATTATTTTCTAATAGGATTATAACAAACGATTTATTCTTCATTATTGATGCTGATCTGAGCCTAGCTACCTTTTTTCAATAAGATTTTATTGCCTAGCCTAATTGATAAAAATATTTAAATTTAATATTAATCATACTGCAAAGGTGGTTAATTTTGTGAAATGCTATTGATATAATTAATGGTGAGTAGTTACATTCATAAATTCATAAGATAAGTGTTGCTATTTGATAGATAATACTTGTTCGGATCGTGAAACAAAATTACTTACATTTTGCATCACAACAAACCTTGACAGATTAAATACTTAAAAATAACGTCCTTTTTTCAAAAACCGTGGACAACCAATTGTTAAAAATCAAATTTTCCTACTATTTTTTTGTACACTGTTAAATATTTTCAATAAAATTGTAGAAAGATCAAATGATACTGATCAAAAATGTTGAGTACGATTGATATTTCGTCAATAATTTCAACTAATCATCTTTTTTACATCCAATAAAGTCTAACTACATTCCAACAAACTTTGCTTCGCTACAGAGGTTTGACACTACCCCATGGTGTAATTTATATATGGTGGATGAAGTGTATATGTGAAAAGAATTATTGACAGAATATATCAGGCTATAACTGAATTAATAGCAATGGCAAGAATTGTGTAATAAATCATCGTTTATCTGTGAATTAACACTCGATACTGATCTTCATTATTCTCTAAATTTCAAATCAAACTAGCAAATATATACAAATTTAACTTGAAATCTTACCATTTCGGAATAAAACACCCTGTAAAAGCTTAAATATGAAAATAAAAAATAAAAACTTTTATATTTATTTGCCATAAATTGTTATCAAGCAGCAATCATTTGTCACGGAAGTTATATTTGCCAGAATTTTTTCTGTTTTTTCTTTTTTTGTTGCTGGTGAAAATGCCTTTCAGACCCCGGTACAAAGTTTGCCAGTTTTTTGCTAGAAGGAATATGTTTTTAGATATATATAATTTTTTTTTTTCATCCACATTTTTTCATTTTTCTGTTTTGGCATTATGAACACAGGAAACCCATGATAATTCAAGACGAAAACCAGAAATGTTAAATTAGAATTTAAATGTGATTTTTTGTTGTTGTTAATATTTTCATTTTTTTTTTTTTTTTGTATAAATGTACTTTTTGTTGTACCTGGTGATAGATGCCGGGTAATAAATTCCATCTGGGATTTCAGTTTTGTCTGTACATATAATAAATTTTTATATGAGATGTGATGTTTTTATTGCAATTTTTTTTAACAACAGATTAGTTTTGTGTATAGTTAAAACAAGGATTTTAGTTTAAAGTAAATTTTTAGAAAGAATTTTAAAATACATATGTGTACAATAATTAATGACAAAATGCAAAAGTTTATAATAAAGTTTTTTAGATGTTAAAATCGTTTTGATTACGAAAATTAATGTAATAAATAAATATAAAACTAATAAGACAATTTGTTAGAACTATAGAGTTTTTTGTGAGGTAAAGGATTCATCTAGTCAGTGAAACATTTTTTGTAATTCTGAAGGTTAAATTGGTTATATTTGGGTTTAAATCTCGAATTTCGATAGAACTAAAGATTTCATACTATCAAAACTTTACTTTATGTGAACTTATGATAAACTTTTGAAAGAATCTTAACTTTATTTAAACATAAAACACCAATAAATTTTAAAATAATGAAAATAATTAGAATAAGCATTAAATAAATGTAACAAACCATTCAAAATATTTTACTATTGAGAGAGAAATTCAAATTCTGAATTACAAAATTGAAACAATTTTACTAAACTATTTTGATAATCCATAAAAGATGAATTTTGCGATATTGACCATTTCACGTTCGTCTATCCGATCACTTCAACAAACAAATTTTAATTAAAAATATAGCAATTTGACATATGCATCAAAATTGTCCATATACCAAACATTGGAAATAAAATAAACGTAGAATAAAATTTAAATTAAATTTGTTGCACTAAAGGCTTTAGCTTGAAAATGGAATTAACAATTTTTTTTATATATCTTCTGCTAAGGCTTAAAGCAAACTACTAAATTTTAAATACGTTTTCTTAAGTCTTTCTTTTCTTCAATTTCTTTTTCTATAGTTTCAAAGTCTTACAAAAAAGTAGCATTATTTACAATCTAACTCTCAAATATTCCCATTATTGAACAAGTATTCTATGCTTTTGTTGGTTGGTAGTAGCGACCCCTACTTGTGACCAATCTTGTGACCATTTGGTTTAGGTAATATATTGACTTATCCCTACTTCTTCTAAAGTATAAATTTAGTTAAATAAATGAAAATCAATTTGTATATTTCGACAATTCTCCTCAAAAACTAACTAACTCCAAAAATCTTTACTATATTTTAAAAAATCACTAAAATATTTTATATAATAAATTGAAATGATTTCAAAATTTATACAATCTAACAAGTTGTACGAATATACATCAAAATTAATCGACATTTAATGTACTTCAATAAACTTTGAACAACTTTTGCTATATTTATATAAATTTATAATAAAGTTGTTTATTCTTTTAAAGATTTATTTACAACTTTTATAAAGTTTTAATTTTCCTTTTTTAAATATGATAACATAATCAATTTTATACTTGAAATTATATGAAAATCCCTCTCCTAATTTATATTGTGAAAATGAAAACTTTTCAAGATTCGGTTATGGTGGTGTGAAAAATGGAAAGTTATTACACCTTCAAAGATATTGTCTTAAGGCTAATTTACATATTTACACTATATAAAGAATATTTACGATATCAGTTTTAGATTCATTAATTGAATCATATTTTAATGTTTTGTTTATTATGAAGATTATGATTAGTTGGTATGATTTTTTTATAACTAATTCTATTAAAAATGGTTTGAATACAAAGCCTAAAGAAACAAATTTGCAAAAATATTTGATGTACAACTTAATTGTTTCGTTTTTGGTAAAAGCAAAACTTTGAGGTATCAAAAGTTTTAAATGTAAACATAAAATTTGATTGCTTTAGAATATAAATGATAAATTAATTTTGTAAAAGTGCGGATGGTAATTTCAATTATATTAAAATTGCCATTAAAATCTACTACTCAATTAAGAAGAATGTTAAAAAGATCATTTATAATATTTTTAGATATGAGCTAATTTTGGTCGATTCAATGTCACTCGTTCCGTTGTTAAAAGTATATTAAATTATTACTGCACAGTTTCCTATTGCCTCCTTTCTCTAGATAGTGACTAATTTTAAGAGTTCTTTAAAATTCTTGAAATAATTGTAATAAGAAACTTGATTGTCCTTAGAAGCATGATTTTTAAATCAATTTTTTGAATTATTTATATTAAAACATTTATTTAGGATACGCACACTTAAATAGTTGACATTAAATATTTAAAGATTTCATATTATTTATTTAAACATATTTACAAAAATTGCATGCAACAATTTTATATATAACTATACTATAAGAGAAATTTATATGAAGAGAATTATTCACTTCAGACATAAAGTATTCAAGTCCGGGGGTAAATAACTCAATCTACAAACCTGAATACTATTTTTTAAGTGTTATAAATATGTCGGAATAGAAAATTTTGTTCAAAGATTGTTGAATTACATACAAGATTTTACATATTTCAAATAAATTTATATAAAAACAGAAATTATTATCAATCCACAATCCATAACTAGACAAGTCAATATTTTAACAATCAATTCTGTTTTTTTAATGTATTTTTTTACACAAAAAACAAAAATATTCTTAGAAACTAAGCAGTTATTTAATTATATCAATATTTTTCTTTAGAAGCCTTTAGTCGTAGGCATGGCTAACAAAATTCCCGCGGGCCAAATTCTGTCCTTCATGTATTTTTATGTGGCCTTTTACATGATTTTTATTCTTAATCAAATAAATAAGAAATATTAAGTGTTGATGATATGATTAAATATACATATCTAAAATATATTAATTAATATTAAGATTTACATTTGGCAGTTTCAGAATTAGTTAAAAAAATTGTAAATTTTCAGATGAAAATAGAAAAATCAGCAATAATTGGAAGGACAATAATTGTTTCGTTATATTACAGAACTCAAAATTAACATTCTAAAATTGTATTTAAGAAATACAGTATTAAAAGACATAATGAAAGAATTCATATATAGCCTATGGAAACTTGTAGGTCTCCATGGTGTCCCGCAAAACTATTCCGGTTCGCCATACCTGAATTTAGTGGCAAATTTTTATGAATAATTTTATTATAAATGAAAAAGTGATCAAATTTATTAGAATTGAGGTTATATTTTAATAGTATTGCAATAAATTTTTAAATAGATCACTAAGTAGCACGTATTTACTTAACTAACTCGCTTCTTAGTCTACTACAATCAAAATTACTTTATTTAGGGTATAGTAATTTATTAAAAATACTTAAAAGTTTTGAAATCACTCACTCCCGTGACTTCAGGTAATGTTATTTAGTAATGAGGTGGGGTACTTTTTAAAGTCACCTTGTGGCATTCAGAAACTTGACGGTTACAGTAGACCATTTCGCTTCAAGATCTCTGAGGTCGTTGAAGGAAACTTAAAAGTATACAAAAAAACATTAATTATATTTTTTAAATTATTGTAAAATTTAAATTTCCTTTAAAATATTTAACATTTTTTTCAAAATTGTCATATAGATGCAAATTTATTCTCTATTCTAATGATTGCAATTAAAATGGTCCTTAGTGGAATTAATACAAAAATAACCTTCCAATTAAATAAAACAAAATTTTTATACATTTTTCAACCAGAAAATAATCCGAAACTAAATTGTACACAAAATATTTTGTTTAACAAAAGTAAAATACAATTTTACATGAAATTCATGAAAATCAGTGAACTTGCTCCTTTTATGGAAAACATAAAACCAACATAAATATGCTCTCATAATCCTTTAAAAAAAAAACGATGTACAACAGTTTTTTTCTCTTTAAAAAAACATTCATTAAAAAAATCTATATTACCTAGCGACATAATAATAATAATAATAATAAAAAAAATATCCTGAAGTTGTTAAAAAATTGCTGACAAGTCAAATGTGAGCATAACAAAAAAAAACAATCCTCTGACGAGATGATTGTACTATCTAACAAGCCAGAAAAAAAACACTATGTAACAAGACATTATATATGCTAAAACACAGACTGTAGTAAAATAATAGCGCGATAGTAAAGAATTTATAGCAAAAACATAACGATCTAAATAAAAAAAAAATGAACGACATGGTGAGGACTTTGTTCAGCCAAGTCTAAAATTGAAATTATTCTCATCTTTTTTAAACTTGTGTGACATGCAATTTGTGGAAAATTTACTGAAAATTTTCTTTTTTGTTTATGTTACTTTAATGCATATCATATTTTAGTGTCAGCTTTTATGAATTTAACATAATTTGCAGAAAGTAAAGTGATATAATTGTGAAATTTATTTGAATCAAGTATTTTAAAATTAAAAATAGAAAGAAATGTTAGGTCAAAAATAGATCTATGTCTAATATTGTGCTATCTTAAGCAAATTAAAATATTAAAATGGATTATTAATTTTCAAAAGAGTTTCAATTTTTTCTATTTATTCTTGTTATAACTTCGAGCTATAAAATTTTTTTTACAGATCGGAACAAAACTGTGTAACGAGCTTAGTGAACTTTAAAGTTAATTAACTTTGGAAATCCTAAAATAAAATTATATATAATTACAAAACAAAACCTGATGCCTTTCTAATTATTAACACTAAATATTTGATTTTTATGGATTTATGAATTATAGACTTGATACTTGAATACGTTTTTAACGTACTTACGGAAAACTTCTTAAATAAGTAAGAAAATTTTGAACAAATATGAATTTTTTGAAGTTATATCCGTAAATATAAATTCTTTATGATGGCATTGCTAAAGTATGCTACTTTAAGGATACTATAGATCTAATCTGCAACACTACAATTATCTTGAAATCTTGAAATGGGCCACTTGTTATCGATTAATGCACAGAGTTGCATTAAAAAAATAATGTAGTAGCATTACCGAGTAATGGTAACATTATACTGCAATAATTTCTAAAAACTAATTTGTAATTCAAATTTAAGTATTTTGTAATTTAAAATATTTTGTAATATTTTTTTCTTTTAAGTCACTCTAACTAAACGAAAAAAACTTGCCAATAATAAAATTATACAAGTATTTTTCATACAATAAAAAACAAAATTTTTCCAATTTTAATTGTTGTAAATAAATTTTAAAATAAAAATTGTATTTCATTGGGGCCTATTTTTCATAAGTTGTCTTTTTCACCTCTATATAATAAGAAACAAATCTTTTGCCAATAATTTAACATTTTTTCGTTACTTTCTCTATTCCTAAAAATAAAAACCATTTTCATCTAATTGCATTCATAAATCATCATCTTTTCGTCATACCTCCCAACAAATAAAATCATTTGTATTATAAATGAGATCAATACATTATATTTCTTACAGTTTATATTATTAGAATATTCTACAACTACATAATGTTAAAAATGGACTTGTATCAGAAGTTTCTGCGCAGTACGAAGAGTTTTTTTGGTACCGATTAGTTACATGCATAGACCTTTATTCTACAACAAAACATTAAACCGACTTTCCACGCCATCTAGTGAACTCAAACAAAATAATATCGCCGCCATTTAATTCTACTCTATATTAACTTTCCAATTCATGACTAGTATTACAAGAACCGTAATTGCGTTCAATCATCAATCGATATCGATATTCCATATCTCTGAACGATAACGATTGATCATTACGTATCTTATATAATATTTTCCCAGTTAAATTACAATTTACAATGAAGCAAAAGACTGACAGACCAATTACATTAACTTAAAAAACATATTTTCTTTATAAATAACGTCTTTTAAAACGAAATTTTCTATTTGCCAGAAAATGAAATTCGAAATTCGTTAAAATTATGTCTCATGGGAGAAATAAAAAAAAATCACAAAATATTCTTCGAAATAGATGAAAGTATAGAAAATTGGTAAAAATTGAACGTGCAAATATAAAATAATAATAAATAGTAAAAATATGAGAAAATTCAAAAATCATTTTAAAATTATCATCAATATATCCTGATGAAAAGATACATTTGTCATACGATTCATTTTGTATCAGTTTGAAGCCTCCAACAGCGTGATACCAAAATAATATGCTTCAGGGCATTCTGCTGTGAATGTTTGGGGCGACATGGTGGAGTAAAATTCTTGTTGATAGCTAACCATGCCAACTAGAAAATATATAACCAAAAAAAATTGTTTTATTATGGATAACAAAAAAAATTAAACATAAAAAAATGAATTTTCATTGATTTTCTTTTTCTAATGAATTTTCCATTATTGATAATGATATCCAATATCAGCATCACAGCCTGTGGCATGAAAAAATTATATTATATTTTAGTTAAAAAATTATATTTTTTTTTTGTGATTTTCCTGATCATCATTTTATTTTGTAAAATTTTTATTGTTTCAATTTTATTTTATTTTTGTGATAAATTTATTTTCATTTAATTTTTGGGAAATTTTATGTTTTTTTTTAGTACATATATGTGAAAATTTTTATTATTATTTTTAAAATTTCGTTGATTGATCATGAAAACAAGAAAATTGATTAAATATTTTTAATTGATTAAATATCTTTGAATTTATTTTTGTAATTTTAATTTGTGTTTTATTAGTTTTTACTCATTTTATATAAACTATTTTAATTTTAGGTGGTTAAATTGTTTCTTAATGTTTTATGTAATCTATTCATCCATTCCGACCCCGTGTCATATAATTGTAAATAATTCACGTAATTTTATAATTACTTCACACATCAAAGCTGTTACCAAAATTTGGTGATGTTGATTGGTCAAATTAACGTGTAATTAATTGCTAAGTCAGCAATATTAAATGTAGACAATAATATATTGCCTACCTATTTCATGGCCTACGTCTACTATGAAGATAATGAAAAATGATAGGAAAAACTGTTATTTAAATACTTATTTTCCGGAATTATTTAAAAAGTCTGTTTGAAATATCAAAACCTAAGATTAATTTCATTTATATGTACATTATTGACATTACTCCTAAGAATCATCAATTTTAAGTCATCAATTTCAAGTAATCAGAGTAAATTTACGTAATCATGTTTTATATCTTTCAATGGTCAATAGATTTCCAATTGATGAAAGAACAAAATTAAAATCGACATTGTCTATACCAAATTCTTTGTCTACTACGAAATACTTTACTAAAATTATCGCGTAGGGACATCTGCAGCTGTTATAGTGGCATCTACAACTGTTTATACGGGACACTGGCCGAAAAGCGACACACGTCTCATGGCTAAGTACAAGTAATCGTATCGTAAATATATTGATACCAACGAAAAAGAGGTAATTGGACACTACATATACAAGTATGGATATATATGGCAAGTCTACTTCAATGATAACGGCCGGTCTACTTCCACCTTAACGAATTAAATGATCTAGTTAGAAAACGGCATACGAAAACCTTTCATTTTCTTAACGCCACGAGGTTGATCTAAAATAAACTTAAACGTTACTTATGCAGGTTTGAATAATGTGTGTTTGGGGCTTACCAATGGAACTAATCAATCAACAATTGCGGTCTATTCTAAAGTGTATACAATGAAAGTCTACGCTTATAGAAGCTACACTAATTTTATATAGTCGAAAATTTTAAATTTACCAACTTTCATTATCACATTTCTATGTAAATTTTAAATAATATAAAAAATACTGCATTTTATTCGTATTTTAAAAATAAAATTATAATAATATCAATTTAAAAAAATATCATAAATTTATTTCCTATTTATATGCAATACAACAAAAAAAAAAAAAAATAATTTATAGTTCTCCATATCTTTAAAGAAACATAAAAAAAATTGTAATATCCTTAATAATATATTTTAAGGACTAATATTTTAAAAAGATAGGACATAATGCAAGGCCCAGTCAGATATTGTGCTGCAATACAATTTTCATATTTTAAGAAAATTATATAATAAATATGAAAATATTGTAAATTATTATACATATATTTCATATTTTGAATAAATTGTATACAGGGTGTTTAATACTAAGCACTATTTTTGAAGGGAAGTGTATAATGGGAGCTAACATTATGATGCACCGAAATACTTTTATATAAAGACCAAAATAATTTCGAATTGACAAAACACTAATGGGAATAACGTAAATATATCGGTAACTATCAAATTAATAGTATATCCTTAAATAAAGCTGATACGGTAATAAATCCTGGGAATCGTACTTAATTATGTATTTATTAATGATGTTCATCATATTTAAAAAAAACAGTCAATGCTATTGTAGGTCTTATTAAATTTTGAGGTATGTGTTAAAATATAAGTTTATTAATTTAGTTCGTACCCTTTTGCAGTATGCATTTCAGGTGCGGTTGCTCAATTATGCTTTTCATGTAAATTGAATTGAGTCTGTTCAAAAAAGGGTACATGCATTTTGATTTGCATGAATTTAATCCACATGATTTACCACTTTATCAGGAAGATTTACGATTAATTCAACTATCAAAAATTGGAAAAATGAGGGAAATGTTTGTGGTTTATATTTAAAAACAATATAATTAATAGAAATTGAGATTCATCAACTTTCTTGTCTTAACTTTACAATTCTGTGTATCTTTAAGAAATTTCTGTCCATTGTCACTGTACTTCCTATACCGCATTTATACAATTTGGCCAATGTCATCTATTATAATAATATCAATTTAAATATATTTAAACATTAAAAGTAAAACATTTTTCATATAATTTTATGTATATTTAAATATTTTTAATATTTTACTGAATTGTAAGATTAGTGGATCAATCAATTCCAATTTAATTAATCTAAATTTAGTAATTTATAAAATTGAATATTTATTTGTTAAGTTATTTTTTAAACACCCTGTCACTCAAATTGTATTTTTAATATACAATTTTTTTTTTACTCATAATAAAACAGGGAATCCCATCTTACCGTATTGCCGTTCAAATGCCAAATACCTCAAACACCTTGTACAGCTAGTTAGAAACCAAATATATACAAAAATATAAATAATATTTAAATGGAAAATTGTATTAAATGAAAATTGTTGCAAATATAAATCAAAAGTTTTAAAAAAATATAATAAAAATTCTATTTTTTTTTTTACAAAATTCATACAAAATAAAAAATGGATGGTTAAATAAATAAATGTAAAATTGAATATTTCAATTCTTCATATTTTGTTGAAAATAAGGTCGAGGTTAGACCAATAATAACAAAATTAATAAAAATATATCAAGAAATAAAAAGTATATAAATTTAGTGGTGATATAATTATATGATTTTATTATACTTCATTACATTTAAGGATATTTATATAAAAAAAATATATTATCAAAAAAATAATGTAATTAATTTTATTATATAATTATATAATCACTTTGCATATTTTATTGCAACAATTGAGACAGTGTAAAATAAAATAGTGTAACTATTTTACACTTTAATATTTACACTATATCAATTATTGCATGCGATTTTTTCTATCACAATTCGACCGAATCAGAAACATTTCGGCAACACAAAATGGTTTAATAATAAATAAAATTTAAATTACATTATTTTCTTTAATAATAATAATTATTTTTCAGTATTTTTTCGATGATTCCTTAAATAAAATGGTATTTTATCATTTTTAATATTATGATGAATTTGTTGTGGTTTTGTATATTTCAATTTTGATGATATATTACCAATTTTAGCATTCCTACCAATAACATCAAATTCTTTATTATATTCAAAATAATATAATTCAGTTTGAAAATCAAAACTATTAATTAATTCAAATTTCCCAGTATCAGTATTGGAATTATTTGGCCAATCAATAACAACTTTAACTAAATCTCTTAATACAGCTGGACAGATTTTAGCTGTAACACATGTTGATGCTATCATTGATGGTAATGAATTAACTTCAATTAATAATGGTTCATAATATTGATCTAACATAAAATCACAACCATATAAATCAAATGTATTTTCAACTAATTCAGTTTCTTCTAAACTCGCCATTATAACACCAATAATATTTTTTTTCATACCAGGATAAATTTTATTTTGCCAAACACCAGTTTTTTTAATACTTTTCAAATATCGTTTAAATTCAATTAATGGCCACATATTATGTTCTGGTAAATTTTGATTTCTTGGACCATTTTTATAACGTTGTTGTATAGCACGATTTGTAATATGAATTGATTCGGATAGATTATTTAAATTGTATTCTTGTGAACAGAATCGTAAATAACAATCGTTATACATCCAAATATTGAATCTATCATTTACAATTGTTATTAAAATATGTTGTCGAATATCAAATTTTGTATTATAAATAAGTAAAGGATGTTCTAAAGGAAGAAATTAATTAATTTATTATTCATGAATTAATTAGAAAATTTCATTTTTCTTACCTATATATTTTTGTATAATGTATTGTTGTTCTGGTCGCCGATCAACAAAATTAATAATATCATGAAAATTATTCTTAACGCAAATACCTCTACCACGACTTGAACATCCTGGTTTCAATATCCACAAATTATTATAACCTTCTGATTGTATTAATGGCCAAAATTTCTTACATTTATCAGTTAATTCACGGCATTGACTCCGTACACTATTTTCTATATCCAAATTTTTTGCTTTTATTTTTATAATTTTTTGTATTAACATATTTACAGCTGAATAAAATTTCGGCCATTCTGTATCATTTCTATATTCATCACCAAATGGATTTTTCTTACCTGTAACATTTATATCAGTCACTGTTCGTATTGTAATTTCTTTTCGTATTCTATCCATTGCAAATTCAACAGTTGTTAATGGTAAATCACCAGTTCGACTAAACGTTTCTAATGGATGACTATCAAATATAAATTTCAATAAACTACAACAATACGTTGATCGATAGTCACGTAAAAAATCTAAATGTTCATCGGGATTTGATATGTTATGATGACGTGGTGCCCGAATTTCTGACATACCTTCAACTGTATTCCAATGTGCATTTTCAATGCAATTAATCAAACCCTGTTTCGTAGTAAAATTTAAATTTGTTGAACGATGTATACCACTTCGATACGGTTTAACTCTATCTCTATGTTCAGTTGTATTCATATCAGAATTTGGTTGCCATATAAAATTTGCATTATATTGTTTTGCAATTTTTGATAGCGTTACAGTTTCATAAATATTACCCGGTCTCATTAAACCTTTAATTATTTCATCTGGTAAAATGTGAATATTTTCTAAATAATTTGGTGCACATTTTTCAATCCAACCACGTTTCAGTAATGCATATCGAATTTCTGGAAAACCATCGTAAATTGTAAAAATTTTACGATTTAATGCAGCTTGATGAACTTTATCATTTAATGATTCCGTATTATTTGATTGTTTAGATGTGTATGTTACTTGTGAGTTACTTCGAAAAAAATTTAAATTTGAATTTGTTATAACGAAACTTCTGTCCTCAAATGTTGTATTTGTTATATTTAAATGTTCAAATATATTTTCCATATTTTTTCAATTCTATTTTCTATAAAGGTGTTCATTAATAGGCTTATATAACCATATTTTTGAATTTACATTTTTTAACTAGTTTTGTATGCATGTTTAACCGCCCAACATATTTTTTTTGGAAATAATAAAATTTTGGAAATTGGAAAATTTTGTAATAAAAATATTATTTGAAATATCTAAATCAAAATCAATAAATAACATAATTTATGTCAATTATGTTTACTTTGTTTACATTTTCAAATTAATTTATTAATTTGAAAATTTATTTTTATTTTAAAACTAGCATAATTATCCTACACTTCGGCACACTATAAAATTAAGACTTCGTTAGAACTATTCGAAAAGGTGACTGACTACACGTCGTACTCTGAATATGATTCTCTTTTTGCACCAAATTCCATATGCTTTACTAAAATATATTTCCATTTTTTCTCGACCTCACCAGTTTTAAGAAATGTTTGGTATCTTTAAGTTCCTTACAAGATTAACATTCCACAGAAAATTTGATCTTTCTCTGCTATGCCTACCCTGAAATTTGGATTTAAAATTAGTTTTGGGATGGGGTCAAGTGAGCTAGCTACTGAATACTTTAAACTCGGCATATTTTTTGTCATTCGGTCTTCAAACACTATAATAAAGTTCATACCATTCGTAATTACAGAGTATTAACATTCCGACCACATTAACGTTCACGTGAACAAAGAAATTGCCTTTCGAAAGATGAACAAATAATGGGCAAGAGATTAGGACTCTGATAGGTAAATTTTTTGTAGATTGTGCTACAATTTGTTGTAGACATAAATCGCAGGCTAATGACCTACTTTATCTTCGAATTATATATAAATTAAATAATAAACAAAATTTTATTTTCATAATTTCGATTTTTTTTTTAAATATTTTTATTTTGATATCTGGGAATAAAACTTCATTACATAAAATTTATGAAATTCATAATACAAGATTGATTATTCATATATATTTTTTTCTACATTAATTAATCATATCATGATAATTACAGTAAACAATGAACTGAATCTTTGATAGAAATTGTTCAGTCTATTAAAAATAAATATAACTACATCAAAATTTTACTATCCGGAATCAATTCACTGTCAACTGTAACTATGAAAATATGTTTTGGTTAAAAATTTTGAAATAAAAAAATATTTCAACATTTTCATATGATGTGCAGATTTCTTATGCTATTTATACAGTTTTATGTATCAAACCAATCGAAATATAAAGTTTATGTTTTTTTGGACCTTATTACTTAAAATCTAAATTTTTTTCCAATTATTCTGTTATGGTAACACTCTTTTTATATTCATAATTTAGTTCTGATGATTATTTAATATTAATTCAATTATTTTATTCACCTTTACGTCGATAATTTCTTAAATATTTTGGTATATTCGAATATGTATTTGGTTTTGTTTTAATCGTATTTTGTAATTCACTTGGAAATTTTGTAAAGTCATTATCTAATTTCGGAATATTTATAGTTTTACCTCTTACCGATATATTTAATTTACGATTATTTTTTATTTGGATTTTTGGTTTTAAATCAACACTATAAATTAATTCAAAATTACCAATATCAGTTTTATTATTCATTGGTAAATCAACAACAACTTTAATTAAATCATCTAATACAATTGGACATAATTTTGATGTTACACATGTTGTTGCTGACATATCTGGTGATTGATTTATTTCAATTAATATTGTTTCATATAATTTATTTAGCATAAAATCACAACCATATAAATCAAATTTATTATCAACTAATTCAGTTTCTTCTAAACTAGCCATTATAACACCAATAATATTTTTTTTAATACCTGGATAAATTTTATATTCCCACATATCACTTTTTTTTATTAATTTCAAATATTTTTTAAAATTACGTAACGACCACATATTATGTATTGGTAAATTTGGATTTCTAATACCATTTTCATATTTTTGTTGTACAGAACGATTTGTTAAATGTATTGATTCGGATAAATTATTTAAATCATATTCCTGGGAACAAAATCGTAAATAACAATCTTTATATACCCAAATATTAAATTTATTTTTCATAATTGTAATTAAAATATGCTGTCGAATATCAAATTTTGTTTTATAGATAAGTAATGGTTCTTCTGTAAAATAAAAATTATAAAAACTTAAATCAATATTGAAAAAAAATGAAAAAAATTGTTACCAATATATTTTTGTAGAACATATTTTTTTAAAGGATGCCGATTCACATAATTCATAATATTATGAAAATCATTTTTAATATAAATACCACGACCTTGACTAGAATAACCTGGTTTTAATATCCATAAATTATTATAACCTTCTGATGATAATAATGGACAAAATTTTTTATAATTCTCAATTAATTCAATACATAAATTTTGTATTCGATTTTGTATTTCAGAATTTAATTTACATTTAATTTTATTTTTATTATTTATAAATAAATCAACACTTGAATAAAATTTTATCCATTCAGATTCATTACTACATTCATCACCAAATGGATTTTTTATTGTTGATATATAAATATCAGATGTTGTACGTATTAATAATTCCTGGCGTATACGATTCATTGCATATTCAATAGTTTTTAATAATAATTCACCATTTTCACTATACATATCAGATGGATTACCATTAATAATATATTTTAATAAACTGCAACAATATGTGGTACGATAATCTCTTAGAAATTCTAAATACTCTTCTGGATTTGAGATACAATGAAATCGTGGTGCTAATACTTCTGATAAACCTTTTTCTGTATGCCAATATGAATTTTCAATACAATTATTAATACCATGTTTACTAGTAAAATTTAAATTTTCCGAACGTTTTATGCAATTACGATATGATGACATCATATTATTATTATTATTATTATTATTATTATTACTAATTTGATGATGATTACGTCTTAGCCAAATAAATTTTGGTGTATAATTATGTGCTAATTTTGATATTGCAACTGTTTCATAAATATTACCAGAACGTACAAGTCCCATTAATGTTTCATGTGGTAATGATTGAATTTGTGGCATATAATCTGGTGAACATTTTTCAATCCATCCGCGTTTCAATAATGATTTACGAATTTGTGAATAACAACCATAAAGTGTAAAAATTTTTTGTTCTTTAGCAGCTTTTTGGAATTTCTCTTGACATGATGCAATATGAGATTTATCTAATTTAAATTTCGGTTTTTTATTTATAGTTTTAGTTTGTAAATCATAAAGGTTAACAATAACAAATTTATTAATTGGTGTAATTGTATTTAATTTTTTACGTAAGATTTTATTTTGTGATGCCGGTATAAAATTAATCATCATTATTTTTATTTTTATTTTTTTTTTATATTCTTTTTCGTTTGTTTGGTTTTTGTGCAGAAATTTTTAACCCAATGCCATAATTTTTGGTAATTCGATTTTTGTTTGTAAATAAGTATAAATCGAAAATAACTATTATAAAATTTTTGAAGTATAAAAAATGACAAATTATATAATATTTTATTAGTCAAGTTTACTTTGGTGTATTTTGAATATAAAAAAAAAAAATTAATCATTTTTAATGTCATATTTTATATATTTTTTGGAGTCCGTCCAGGTCCGTCCATTAAGAGATAATTCGTAACATTATTATTTGTTTATACAGGAACCGAAAATAAAGCTTGGGCTGCAATGTATCGAACAGTTCAGTTTTGAATCGATTCGTGGAGTAGTCAATCGACTTTTTAAGTAGACTGAAAACTCATAGTTATCGATTGCAATCAATTAAATTTGTCAGTTCATTATATAATTATGAATAATATTTAATAGCTTCTATACAAATTTTCCTCACACATTAATTTTTTTTCGAAACTCTTTAAATTTTCTTCAGTTTAGAATCATTACAGTTCAATCTTTCCAAAGTCTTTTGATTTCAATCATATCTATGTGTCGACTAAATTGATTTTCTATACAAAATATATGAATTTAAACTTATATTGAACTGATCGATATCGATTGTAGACCGAGCTTAATGATTTTTATCAAGGTTCTTTACTTTGAAACTTGTACGTTATTGTAGGTTATTTTTACGCGAAGTGTCAAGATGACATTTATACACAAAACTCGGCTACTACATTATAATTCCATATTGATACAACATAATTTCGTAATTACTGGCATTTAACTCTCACTTTTTATAGAACGTTTATCACTCTACATTTGAACCACTATTATGCAATGTATAGACTACGTGATGTAGAGTACATCATTGTGTACGCGTCCATATTTCAGTGTAAAAATGATTGGAAACAGTTTCTTAATTATTATTTTTTTTTAAATTGTTTTTAAAGCTTCATTTATACAGGGTGATCCGTAAATATCGGATACGATACTACGGTATTCTTTCATTCCTAAATAGTCAACTTTTCTCACAAAAAATATTTAATTAATTACATGACAAATATATTAAATATTGTAGGCCAATGAAAGTGGACGTATAGAATTTCCGGTATAGTTTCATATCGTAAAATGTAAACACAGAAATTTAGCCTGATTTTAATTGGATAGGAAATTCCGTAATATCTGTACAAAAAATACTTATAATTTAAATATTTCAGTTACAATTACAGCTAGCTATTTTAATACGAACCTGAAAAACATTTTAATATAAATAATTACCTATAATTAATTATTGGCCATATTACTTTATTTTTCTATATATAATTTTTTCCAATATTACGAATTATAATAATTGGATATCCTTTAATAAAGGAAATGAAATAATATTAAATTTAAAAGTGAAATTCTGTGTACTGACTAGATTACCAATAATTTGTATAATATTTTTTTTTTTTTCATTCTTAAGCTTCATTGATTTTAATTGTGATAAAAAAATAAAATTGTTACTGATTTTGTATAATTTATTAAATGATAAAATTTTCAACAGATATTATTTTTCATGCCATTGAATATTAACACTCATGTTTTCCACAAAAGATATTATATTTTATCAACAAAAGTTTAAATAAAACAAGGATAATGTCGACAAAGTATGAATAAAAAAAAACAATTTTATACTGACAATTTATTAAATGGTCTGGTCGGTCACCCCAACCCATAGAATAAAGAAAAAGTTTATTTCAAATTAATTATATCAAAGTTTAAGCTTTACTTATAAATTAAAATAACGAGGTACGAATATTATAGTAAAAAACATTTATTGTCAACTAAAACTTTACATTAACATATTCATCAGTTCGTCAATCAGGCTATGTGTCTGCTATATAAAGTTATATCTTAATTGACACGGTCCACTTAAATTGTTCGACAATTTATAATTTCCCGGTAAGCAAGTCAATTGCTTAGGTTATATTGTAGGTTAGTATGGAAAAGCATTTAAGAGGCAAAACAAAAATGGGCCAAAAAAAGTGGGGCAAAAAAAAGTTGGGCAAAAGAAAGTGGGGCTAAAAAAATTGGGCAAAAAAAATTTAAAAAAACAATTGAATTTTTATTGATATAATAAACTCTGATAATATAAATAATGGATAGCACTAACTTTTCATAGCACTGCAAAGCGTTTCAAAGTTTGTTCTACAATATTCTATGTAAATCATAAATCATTTTCCATAATACTACCTGTGGCCACTAAATTTTCGCTGCATATTTTGTTTATTATATACATAAATTTACTTTACAATACAGGTAAAAAGGATTATCAGAAAGTAAGAGAAAAAATGAAGAAAAAAACATTATTCCAATATTAAAATGAATGTGTGTAATTAATGATTTTAAAATATTGAACTTTTAATTAATAAAAATTTGCAATCACAAAAAAAAAACGATGAAAATATAAAGGATAAGTAATTAACATTCAAATTAATTTTTTTTTTTTGTAAATTTAATCCCTGGATTTATCACATATATTTAAGGTGTTTAATAAATTGTCCTTGCAACTTTCATATTGAATTCACTGATTTTTATATGAATGACCAACACAATTAATTGCAATTACAAACCTTAAATATTTGTGCAAACTGAAAATAAGAATTAGGTAAGCTTTTGATGGCCTGGCTTATAAGTTCTTTGTTTCGGTAGTACTCTAGCATACAGAGTATTTTAAAATACATCAAACACACAAGGTGATTAGCAAATTTATAGTTTCAACACAATGTATTCTAATCAACCGACGGAGGAAGCGTGCTTGCTAAACAACCTTAGTTTAAACATTTCTGAAAAACTAGTACAAAAATACACTATTCAAATGTTCATACTGAAACCTAATCAGTAACTAATCGGTGCATGAAATCCTGGGTAACTGAGCTACTTCTATTTTGAGGTTCAAACCATTTGTTTAACTGCAGCAAAAACTTGTCAACATAATGTATTCAATAGAAATAAAAGCCACCCAAACCATTATTTATAACAGGAATAACTGGTTCCTGAACCTTAATACTTTTATTTACATTTACGGTATCCCGAATCGGTATCGCAATATCATTAATTTAAATAAACATTTATATCGTTTCGACTGCCATTATTTTTACATATTAAATTTTTCAATGTTTACAAAAACCACATTAATTTGTATAATTAAATTTTTACATTAATTACCAAATTAAATAATATAAAAAAAATTAAACTAATAAATATGTTTTACCTGTTTTGGTTGGATGATTTACAATCAATAAAATATTTAAAAAAAACCGAACATTCGAAAAATCATTTTATCATCATAAACCAGTAAACCATTCTACCTGAAAATTATATTCTGTTACAATAAATTTTCTTAGTTTTTTTTTTATTTTCCTATTCGATAATTTTCCAATAAAATTTTATTGGTTTGAATTTGAACAGAGGAAAATAGAAAATCTTCTTTACAAATAATGTATAAATTTCATTTAGAATGAGTAAATAAAAAGGAAAACAACAAAACGACAATGTCTTTTTGGTCTTAATTTCACAGGTCATTAGTTTATTTTAATATTCCGAAAAAAACAAAGTAGAAAGAAATATTTCAATTCTCCCCTGTAAAAGGATAAGATTCCTCCATATTAAGAGTAAAGGAAATCGAAAAATTTCGACAGGAAGAAATCCATATTTAAAACAAAAGAAGAGATAAAATGAATTAGAAAATGTTTTTAGGGTAAAAAGTCATTTATTTCTTGTCTTATTAGATAACAAATATGATTTTTTAAATTATTATTATTTCAGTTTCAATTATTTATTTTAAATTAATAAATTTTAGCAGGTATTTAAGTCAAGGAAACCAAGTGAATGTTTTCAAATCTTCTTATAAAACTATTTTACAACGAGCAACACTGACACTTGACACGTCAATATTGTATTTAAAGATCACAAAATTTATTATGTACTTACTTATATTAGCTTCATCTCAACTCTGTATTTCTCATCTTTCATGATATCTGACTCATGGTATCTGAATTTTATTGTTTCCATCTTTATGGACTTCTTGTTTAATCCAAGCTTTCTTGTCTAGACTCGTTTAATATCTTTAAATTTTGTAATTATTTAAGGCATATTTATAATTTCGGATTGCAGTTAACGTTCCGAATAGATTTTATGTATATAGAGTTCGAAACGGGTACGGAAGCCATTTGCAGTAGCATATAATTAATAGTAAATATAACTTAACGATTTTCTCAAATGGAATATGGGACATTTAAAAATTCTCATATTATCTTCTACAAAAATTAGTTCATAATTATTTCATTATAATTAGTCATTATCGGCAATCTATATTTGAACCTCGAAACTTAAAAGATAACAAGTTTTATTTTCCTTCAATATTGAAGAAGGAAGCTGTAAATTTTTAAATTGCAAATTATTGTAACATAGGCTGATAGAGGTTAAGTTAAGAAAAATGAGTGAAGAGCTGTGAAGATGCTATGACAGGTTTCAGAAACTAAGCACTAATTCTATCTAATATTCTACTTTCCCTTATAAAGAAAACAAGCTCTTCACAAAGGTATTATTAAATGGGCCGACAAACTATTCAGTACGCAGTAACATGAGATGCTCCATTGTGAGGTTTATAGTTTCATCCACAAAGCGGAATAAAGTATCAAGTTAGGTACTATCTTTTCCGACAACCGTGACCAGTAAGGTGGCCGATTAGTTCTATTCATGAACATAATAAATTTCGATTTCTTCCTTACTGACTCGCTGTCAACATAATTTTGTTTGCTATGACACTGATAATATTGACTGATATCATTTGTGAGAAGTGTATTACTGAATTAGCTCAAAATAAATGAAACTCTTCTCTCTATCTGGCTTCTCTTAGAATTACCAGTTTTCCTGAAAACCATTTGGATCAGAAAATATACTCTCATCATAATTAATTCTAACCAAAAATATAATAGCAAGAGTAATGAGGCTACATAATTTAAACATTAATGTAAAGCAACTAATTTAATTCTAAATCTAATTATACAAAAATATTTTGTTTTAAAAATAAACATTTTTTTCCTATCCATAAAAAAATGTAAATCGCAATTAAAATAACTTAAATTGATATAATAAAAATAATAATGTGATATTTAAAAATATTTGTATTGTAAAAGAAAATTCCTAAAAATAAACGTTCATGACACGCGCAACAACAACAACAAAAATACTAACTAACAAAAAAAAAATTCCATCATTTTCTCTGATGGATTAAAGACTTTATAACAACAGCAACAACAACCAAAAAAAAAAAGTTTTCTATATCGAAAAATATTTACGAAAAAAGAAAATGTTAACAACAACAAAAATACACTGTATTTTAATATAATATGAAGAAAGATTTTCCCTGGGCTAAATAAAAATTTCGTGACAAGATTATAGTTTTTTTTTTTTCATTTTTTTTTTACCTCCTTACCTTTCTTTACCTTATTTCAAGTTTTTCCAAAATAGGAAAATTACTATACAAAAAAAAAATGTTCAGGAACTTTATACTAACACGAAAAACCTAAATAAAAGTTAAGAAAAATCTAAGTATACTTAATAATATTTTAATATAATAAGGACGTGAATAAAATTACACAAAAAAATATTAGAAAATGGAAAATTCATATATATAAGATGCAAAAAAACAAAAAAGAAAAATATTGGAAAAAGCACGTGATTCATTTTCTTTTTGAGAAATATATCGCGATATAAATGTAATATGAGCGCGACATTTTTTTTTTATTAGATACGTTTTCGTATCAGTTTGTACGATGATGATGAAAGTTTTGTTTGGTTATAATTTCGAAAGAGTTTTTAAAGATTGTTAAGTTTTCACTTGATAAAAAAAAAAGTTTAGTTGTTTTTATTTTGGTTGTGTATCCTAGCTATATGAAATAAAGTTCGTGATAATAAAACTTTTTATTACTTAAAAAAAAAATATTTATATACTAAAAATTAACTAAATTTTTTAATGTGAGAAAATTATAATTAGTGTTATGACTTGGATTTGTAGTTTCGTATAATTTAATATCAAAATGCAAATGATATGATAGTTTTAAAAGCAAATAATTTGACAGTAGGGATTATTAAAAGAAAATATAATGAAAATTCAAGGATTTTTTGTAGACATATTTTTATATTGTTTAGGAGGATTCTTAAAATAAGAATGAGAAAATTTCAAGGAATTTGTTTATTTTTGTTAATTTTGTAATTGAGATTTTTTGAATATTAAATGTAAATGACTTCCAGTAACTTCATTTGATTGGTTGATTGATTTATATAGAGGAGATACGTTAGGAATTCATATTCTTAGATTAAAATTAGGCCCATGATTGTAATTTCTAGCTTAGACAGCGACTATTTCGATCAAAACATATAACTGATCCAGAATAATTATTTCATACAGTTTGTTCATATAACAAAGAACCAAAGCATTACCGTCAAAGTAGTAAACAAAATAATGTTCAATCGTCTCGAATTTGTCTTCGCATCCACTACATTTATGTCTACTTAGGACCGCCAATAACTTTATTTAGATATATTGTTTAAAATCGTTGGTGATTTTAAGAATGAAAACTGATTGATTTTTATTTTATCAAATTGATGATTTTAAATTGATATGACCACAGTTTTACTTCTAATGTAGAGAATTGATATGACCCTATGGATTATATTTTGTAATTAGAAAATGTATGAAGGATCTAGAAAATTTTGGTATGTTTGTTCAACCCAAAGTTTCTGGTGACCAACAAAATAAAAAAATTAGCTTTACTATTAGCATTATAAGGAAATATTTTAAATAGAAAAGGTTCGAGTTCAAATATTCAATATAATATAATATTATTGGATTCTCTCACAAGATTTAATACCATTTCAAGGTCTGACAATAGCTAATATAGCTGACACATGATATTTTAGCTAAATAATGTCATAAATGTCAAATGTAGAACCAAACGTAATAATTATTTAATTAAAACTAAATATTTTGTCGAAGAGATGATATGCTTCTTGAATGACATTAATAAAGTTCTTGACGCTGGAACACTTTTCACTTTTTTCCTTACCGAATAATTTAATTTTTATATTTTATTTATAGTTTTTGAACTCCTTTAGATCTAACAATTTTACATTGTTAAATTATGGAATTGTTCTTTTCAGAATTGTGAACCCCAATGTAAGTGGTAGCCTATATCATCAAATTTTACTGTATTTGTTTCTTTCATTTTTATTATATATATTTTAATTTAACTCTTTATATTAAGCAGTCAGTGTCTTTATTCATGAATATGTACTTTGTTTCAAGTGATGGAAACATCAAAGTTTACTCCATTATAGATAGTAATTTAAAAAGTATAAGAAATCAAGCTTAAGGACCAAAAAATACTTTCATTCATTTTATATGTTTCCTTTTCTCGTTTTGCTTGTTTTTGCTGATCCAAACAAATAATCGGCGGTATCTTTCTCAAGTCCTAATTTTCTTTGTTAGCGGGAAGATGGACCTTGTATATCTGTTCTAATGAGGATTAGATACTCGATTACTAATAAAAATAAATTAAAAAACTTTGTCATCATTATCAGATTTCTAACAATCTAACAAATTTAATTTAAATGTGCGGAAATTATTTAGTTAATTATTACACAAATAAAATTGTGTAAGTTCCTTAGAAAGGATATACTAACTTATTAGTGTGAGTGATGTAATATAATTTTAAATTACATATTTTTTAATATATATTTTTTTATTTATTCTAATTTTCCTGGTAGTTTAACTTTTCAAAGAAAATTTTATAATGTCGTTTATTATAATTATATTAGTTTATTATATTAAATTTTCTTATAAAACTTCAAATATGATTGATGGATGTAAAAAAAAATTATGTTAATATTAAGTAGTACGACATGTGTCCAACATGACAACCCATATAAGTAAAAAATTATATGTTATTAATATTTATTTAAGCATATTAAGCTCTACAAAGCTTTTGACATCAAAAATTTAATGTTCTAAAAATGAATTATATACAAAAAAATTGTAATTAATTATTAATTTTTCTATAAGAATTTGTAAATTTTAGTTTTAATTTAAAACTGAAATTGTATCGAAATTTAATATAAATTTTAAAACGTTCTTTATTTGTAATTTAATCGAAACTCTATTAGCATGACAGTAAAATACTATAAGATTTCCACTTCCAAATCAAATATTTAAAAAAAAAGTAATGTTTAGAAGTGGACTTGGTGTCAATCTTTATTAAATTTTAAAATATCTATCAAAATTTATGAACATTTATTTCAATATTTTGACACATTCTTGATTTTTATATTGACATTTGACAAATAGGATATTAATCACAAAGAAATGAATTCTATTTATCTTCATTGTCATTGTCAAGCGATCCATTTTTAAAGATTTATAGGCTTTTATATTTTCAATATTATACCAAAAAGTTATTTTTAGTTTAACAAAATCCATATTTACACATTACATAACAACTAAAATAGAAAACTTAAAGGATGAAAAATTTTCGTCATGAAAATCGGCCAAAAAAATTTTTTTATTGTATTTACCAAAGTTTTTGGAAAGAAAAGTTTTAATGACAAAAGTTTTTTTTTCTTTTTTTTTTTAGGTTTTATTTGCTATATGATGAGGACCATCGTAATTTGAAAAGTATATTTTGTTAGTATAGTGTAAACTATTATGATGTAATCAATATTAGTAATATGGATAACAAATATTTAGTTGAGACGAAATGATCGAAAAAATAGCATTTAATATAAATTAATTGAGACTAAATAGACTAACTTTTATTGACCAACGAAAATTTATATTTCTATACTTTTATAGTTTTTCCTCTTAGAAAACTTCAAAATGTTTTTTTTTTCTTTCTCAATCTTTAAAATTAAGCAGAATGTGTTAAAAAAAGGATAAATTACAGATAGAAAATTGTCCCAGAGGAAATTAACTTTTACTTTGGTCAAAGCATTTTATGAAAAGTTAAATTGACTTTTAAAAATGTGGAATTGTTTCATGATTTTTAAGCTTAAAAAAATTAATTACGGATTTTTGAAAACTTGTACTTAGAATCTATAATTTCTGCTGGTACCTTTGGAATCGAATTTTCAATTATTAATTATTAAAATTTAGTTGAAGTGAAAAGGAGAATCGCTTCTAAAAATCAGGTTTAAACTCTCTCTCGTCTTCAAGCCTGTTTTATGGAGAGTGAAGTATCAACTCTAAAAAGCAGGTTTAAACTCTCTCTCGTCCTCAAGCCTGTTTTATGGAGACATGTCGGTACGGTAACTTAGTCATATAACTAATTATTAAAATTTAGTTGAGCTGAAGAGAAGAATAGATTTTAAAAATCAGGTTTAAACTCTCTATCTCTCTTCATCTCAACAAAATTTCTCTCTCTCAAGGTCACGTCTGTTTCATGGATACAAGTCGGTAATTTCGTCATATTATTAATTTTTTAAATTTTGTTGACATGACGAGAAGAATCGACTTTAAAAATCAGATTTAAACTCTCTATCTTTCTGAAGCCTGTTTTATGGAGACAAGTCGATAATTTCGTCATATTATAATTTATAAGATAATTAGTTCATTTCTATACATAATTTTAATCCATTTCTAAAATATTATTGTAAGTTATTTAAATTCAAACTTTTTTATATAATTTACTATAATTCTATTATAATATTTTTAACGAATTTAATTCTACCATACAAAAATATTTCCAAAATATAAAATCCTATAATAATTATATAAAAATTTTCTTTTCTCCCCCGGAAAAAAACTATTTTAATTAAAAGTTTAAATAGTTTTTCAATATTAACTAAATTGCCCTATTTTGGTTTTAATATTATTTTCCATCTCTTCTATTCTAAATATATTATAATAATATGAAAATTTTGTAAATCCTCTGTAACAAAAATAATATTAAAAAAAAAAAATGGAAAATTTTCTTTTTTATGTTAATTTCAAAATAGTATTACCAAAAAATTTTCTATATATGGGAAAAATACAGAATTAAAATATATTTTTAAATTGCATATTTATAAAATAGAAAATTTTAGTTTTTGGAAAACTTTTCCAATGAATATCAAAACATAAAATTTTATATTAAATTTTCATTTATCAACTATACATATAAATATATATAAATGTTTGATGGTGTAATTATATAGAAACAATTTAACACCGAAATAATAAATTGCGACAGATTTTACCAAAACTATGTTAAACTAATTCAAAAAAAAAAACATAGAAAAAACATAGAATTTACCACAAAATACAATAAATATAATTTTGTGTAATATTAGAACAATATTTAAATTAATATTTTATTTATAAATTATATAAATGAAATAATCTGAGTTTAATTTGAATTTTTCATATAAATATTATGTTTTTATGTATTATGAAAATTTTACAAACTTTTTGAATGAATTTGTTTATTTTTTTATGTTATTTTAAAAGTGAAATGTCAAATTTGGTAATAATAAATTATGATTAAAATGTTAAAGAGTAAAACTATGGCCAATTTGTCATTTTATAACTTCGTATATTATTTATTATATTTCAATAAAATATTTCTTTCTTTTTATGGATTCGTATTCTGAATAGACCAGGGACCAGGGTTGAAAATTTGAATAATTGATTTTTAATATTTAAATAATATTTTGTTTTTATTTAAAGTTTATTTACTATGACCGCATTTCTATTTAATAGTCGTTTTAGAATATTGAATAAAATTTGTTGTTATGCTGGTTAAAAAATGTCCTAGCTCATATTTCGATAACTCTTTGATTTTATGTATATTAGTAAAATATTCAAAATTGAAGTTGTTTCAAACAGAGATGCAAACTAAAGAATTTTCGGAATAGTTCGGGTTTGGTTGGATGATAAATTTATTAAATTTGGTTTACGTTCGGTTCTGATTCAAGAAATTCAGGGTTGATTCATTTTAAAAGTGGTTCAATATTGGTTCCGTTTTGGTTATCCAAAATAATGAGAGTGGTCTTTTGGTTCAATTCAAGAACTGGTTTACATCTCCTCCTTGTTCCTAGAGTTATTATAATATTATAATGCTGGGGGTTAAATAATATGAAATCCTTATTGCATAATTTTAGGCACTTATTTTAAATATTTAAAAGAAATTTATTAATTTTGAATTAAGTAATTTCCTTATTTAGAATTATATTCAAAAACATGTAAGGATTTGGCAAAGTGACCCAAATAGCTCTGCGGCCAATGATACGCCTATTGCAATAATCTTAAATCTTAGAGCTCACTAAAGAAGCTCAAAATGTTTATAAATTTGAGAATTTTCTTAAGTGGACTGGATGAGATATCCAAAGGTGTGGGAAACCAGTGACACATTCGCAAAGGAAATGGGAGGTTTTCACCTTATCATCATTGCATATTCTGCAAGTAGATGATATGGACCTGTCAAATTTACTCAGATGGTAGTTCAGATGACTGTGTCCTCTGCAGAATTTTGTTAGGAACTATCGGATGGAAAATTAAAAATGTAGTGTAGTTTAACAGAAGAATCGACTAAAATTAAGAGTTTTGGTTCCTAATCCATTGTATGTCTGAAATTTGTTAGATCTATAAGTTCCCTATTGGTAATACTTCTTTAAAGGGTTCTCCTGTCAAAATTTTCAATATTTGGATCAGTAATTTCAATGAATCCCTATCAAAATGCTCGAATGTTTTATAAAATACTTTTTTAAAGTTTGAACAGAAACACTATAATAAAAACCATATTTACAAATGACTGTTTTGTTAACAAACTCTTATTTTTATGCTATTCCTATCCTACTTAATGTTTTAAAATTGTCTATATACTTTTCCTGCTCATATCCAAATTCATATCAAATTCGTTTATGAATATTAGAATTATTTTTATAATTTCCATTTATTCAAAAAAAATAATTTTCCAACATTTATTATTATTATATAATTAAAATCGTAAATTTCCATTTAATATCCAATTAATTTAATATCAAAAAAATTACCGCATTATTTTTTTCTATATCATTTTTGACAGAAGCAATTAAACTTTTCCTATTCCTTTTTTTTGTGTTATTTTAAAAAATTTCCTAAAATTTATTTTCCCAATGGAAATTTTCCCATTTAAGCTTAATAAAATATTATATAATTTTCTTACAAAAACAAAACAAAACTGAAAACTTTCTTTACTATATACATTTTCACCTCTTGCACAACATAATTTATGTTATATTATGTATTTGAAGTTAGATAAATAAAATATATTATTTCATTTTTTGATATTATCCGTACATACATTTTTACAATTACATACCAAAATATCGAATAGAGAAATATGTAGCAGCATAAAATATGTATATGCTTATAGCTAAAACTTTTCAAAAGCAATAAATCTGGATTTTTGTATAATATTTGTTTTAATCCTTATTCCCTTGGTGGTGGTGAAGAGATAACAAAAAAAAAATCATTTGCTATTGGGATTGAGGCTAGACAATTTTATAAGTTGTTGTTATATTTTTCTCATTTAGGTTTTCATTTAAACATGAATTTTTTTTTTGGTTGCTAAAATGAAAATTATATTTTTATTGAAAATGTTTAAGGATAGAAATGTGTATAGACATTAAGGATAATCATACACGATTTAAAGGTAATATTGTCCACATTGAATAGACATTTTATTTGCAGAAAAAAAAAATTAAATTAAATTGAAATCAAAATAAAAAATGTAATATTTAAAGGTAAATATGTAAAAAAACGTAAAGAGTTAATAAAATATTTAGTATTTGAATAAAATATTATAGAAATTTTTTTTTTAAGTTATTTCTTACGAATTCTTTATTTAGTAACGAAAATATTTAATTATTTGGAAGAACCGGAACAGAATTAATAGCAATATTGACACTGTAGAATTTCTACCGAGGCGGTAATGTAAAATGTAATACCGTCAAGACGTAGAAATCAATCTGAATTTTACAGTCTTTAGTATATTCCATATATAATTTCAAATATTTTAATTAATTAATTTTTTTGACAGTTAACAGAACTGAACGGCTTGAGCCTCTCATGGCTTTAAAACTTTCTAACCTTAAAAATATGTAAATAATTTGCTTTTATGTTTTCAAAATTTCAACTGTATTTGATTCCCTTTGAGATTTTATGATTTATTTCGTCTTCTTCGCGATAATTACAAATTAGAAGAGCAGTTTAGTTAATCAGCATTACAGCATTAAGTCATTATTGAACAGTATTAATATAAAATTTAATTTATTTCTCAGATTTATTAATTCAAATTTACATTATTTTGAGTTAACAATTTACATCTGGAAATTATACTAAGCACTAAAGAACTGTAGAACAAAAATTGTACACTTTAAATAACAAGAAATTGATTTTACTATACCAAAAAATATGAAGTTATACGATTGGGAAATTATACTTAAAAAGTAGAACCTTTAAGATCTATATTGGCAAACATATTATAAACTTTAAGGTTCGTTACATATTTTTTGCAATGGTAGATTGGCTTCACCTCAATTCCTTGTTGCATATTCGACCTCAAATTTAGTCTACTAAAATGAAAATATCGTCGGCGGAAAACTCATATGTTCTATGAGAATTATGTATTGGTAAATTTATCGATATATATAAATAATTTAGGTAATTTTACCTTTAATTAATTAATCACAAAAGTTCTTAAAAATATATTCCATAAATTATTATTGCGATCAATCACACTATGAATCCTACAGTGACCAGGAGAATAAATATCAATACTAAACTTGAAATTTTAGAGAAAATTAAAAGAGGCGAGAAAAAAAAACAATATGTTCATAAAAGAAGATAAAACAAAATAAAGAAAATATTGAAGAATTTGCAAAACAAAAAGTTTAAAAATAAATTCCAAAAGAAAACAAATCCAAAATGGCAGGTTTACAGATCTTAAGGAACTGCTATTCACATGGTTTTTACTACAGAGGGTGAATTATAATATGGTGGTAAGCAATATTATATAGGAAACACCTTCTATTGCATTTCGGTTCGGGTGATGTAGTAAAAAATCTCAAAGATCTTAACTTAAAATCAATAGTTTACAATTGCAAAGCTGGATAGAAATTTTAAAATACACGACTGTAAATGGATTTAAATATTTATTCGATTCGAAGGATACAAGAAAACAATTATCTATAATTTACTCACATATCATTTTAATGTCGAAGATGATATTCCATTAATCCGATTATATAACACTGTAGTACCAAACTCACAATTGATTGACGCTGAAATTATTAATTGGGGAAATGGCGCTACCGAAAATGGAGCATTTCCTACAATTAAAGAACTTTTTATATGAGTTGAAGAAATGAACCATCTGAAAATGACCACACGACTCTGATGTACATAAATTGGAAGATGTCATTAAATCTTTTAATATCATTATAGAATGGGCCGAAACAGAAAATATTACACTTGAAAAGTTATTAATGTTAAGAAGTTTACGCGAAATCGCAATATTTGAATTGTATAATTCTAAAAATAGATAGGCTTTGTTTATATATATTTTTTTTTTCATTTTTGGCTTTTTATTTTACAATTATGTAAATTAATCATCCCAATTCCTGATTTTCAAATGTTGTAACTTAAAAAAATCAAATCAAATCTATCTTCCCAAATTAAGCAACTATTCGATTTAGAGAACTTTTTTTGAAAAAATATATATAAAACACAAAAAGAAAATCATAAAAATTGAAGATAGAACACATGAGTCTCCCACCGACGACATATAGATCATCTGTACAATATTGAACCGTATGAGGACGAATTTCCAATTTATTCACTGATACTTTTAATTCTTAATTTTGAGTTGATCATAACTTAAATTGCTTATCAATGATTGATTAAATCTCCATAAATATTTAAATCCTTTACAATTACCTAATTAATTTCACATTTTCCATATACAAAATTTATCTCTCAATTTTTATCCCTAACAACAAAATCATCATCTAAATTATTTATCCATATTATTATTATTATTATTGTTTATCTCTTGTCAACACTTTATCACATTTTATTGGCCACTAGAGAAATTGTTAGATACAATTTTGTTATTTTTTTTCAAATAATTTATATTATAAATACTTCTATTCAAAAACGACATAATATTATCCTTTTTTTTTTGATAATCTTTATCCTGTGTATCTATAAAAAAAACTAAGCAATCCATAATGATTCGCCATCATCATCGTCATTGCAAAAATATCACAAGAAAAAAAATGAATGTAAATCCATTTTTTAGCTGCTCGACTTTATTTCAAAAAATGAAGATAAGAAAGTAAATAATTTTTTTTTTTTGTATAGATTGCCTTTTAAAATATAAAAAATAAAGATATCATAATAGAGATACAAAAACTGATTCACAAGAAGAAGAAAAAAATGATGAAGGGATAATAAAAAATCTAAAGGATAATATGTTAGTATAGAAGGAAGGAAAAAATTTAGATAATGTTGATACCAAGAAATATTTATATATAGATTTTTATACTTTCTCCTTTTTATATATAGAAAAAATATACTATTAACAATAAAGTGGAGAAAATATCCTTTAGGCTTAAAAAGACTCTTAGCATTTTATCAAAATCTCCAATATAAAAAAAAAATTCTATCTATACATGAAAGATATTTATGTTAAAGAATTTATGTACAAAATTTGTTTATTTTACTAGCTATTATAACAAGGAAAAAAAAACATTGATGTAAAACATAAAAGACTTCCGACAAACCTACTCAATTTTTTAGAATTTGCTTTGTATATTTTGTTGCCGAAGGATCTTTAATTTTGTAATATCGTATTTTGATTTAGTATTTTATTTTATATTTTTTTATAAATTTAGTTTTTAATTTATTGTTTGTCACCTAAAGGAAGGAAAATCTAAATAAGAATTTTCTTTTGCCAGGGATTTTTTGAAATATAATATAATAAATAATTAAATATTTTAACAAAAAAAATATGTCAAACATAATCAAAATCACACAAATTTAATTTAACATAATTTTTCATTAGTATGTTATTAGCCGCCGTTGTGGCTGTTAGCTTATACGTTACCGGCTGGGCTTGAAACTGAGTTTATACTGCAGAAGTCTTAGTGTGACGACTGTTTCCTAACCTCATTTTTAAGTTTTGGTGAAAAAACCGTCGCGGTTGATAAGGTTTTACTAATTAACTAATTAATGTATTTGTATATACTAAGCATTTATACTTTATTAAACAATGGTTGCTGCAAAAGACATAAAATCCATTAGTTATTATCCTTTCAACGAGGGCCAATTTTAAAAGAGCCAATTATAGTTAGTGCCATCTTCCGATCAATATTCAAATTTTCTTCACAACTGCTTAATTATATTATTGTCGAATTTTACATTTTCTAGATCTGTATTAGTTAAAAACTATTTTCTTTATGCTGGAGTTTTACAATATCGTTTTCATTTCGCTATCAATTCGCAGATTTACACAGTCTAGAAAAACAGTAGTCACAATTGAGAATTTTAATTTGTTCTTAAATGTCACTTCTGTTTTGATGAGTTTAGTTTTAAAATTATAAAATTGGATACTTTTTAACTTATTCTATTAAATTTTCTATAAACATTGTATGATAAATTGTAACACAAAAAAAAATGAATTTTGTAACACAAAAGTTTAACTTATATTGACAAATCAACGCGTACTACAGCGAAAAAGTTGAAATTTTTCTGTGATTGCGAAATGAGAACGAAACGGTTGCGATTAATGTAACTACCTTCATACAATTTCATCCATTTCAACTTTATTTTAACACCTACTGCGTATTGAGAGAGAAATATGAAACCGAACATTGTTAATCCAGGGTTAAAAATATAATAAATTTTACTGTTGGTACCAAAGTCATTTACAAATATATTTGATGCAATTCAGAAATAAATTTGATTGAAAAAATTAAAGAGCTAAATCTCAATATTTTTGGAAGGTTTTAAATTCCTTCTACATACTCACATTTTGAAATTGGTATGAAATTATTGCTACATTAAACTTATTATTACTACACATCACATCAACATATTTTAAATATTTTAAGAACACCAACAGATTTCAAAATATTATTAATTAATTAAATCCCTCTAATTGTCCAGCAATAAAATCTTTTTCAACATATTTTCATTATGCATTGTGACTAAATAATAAAAGTTTGGTATGTTAACACTTTAAATTCAAATTAATGAACATATTTATGATATAATCGATTCAATTAAATTGACTAATTGCAATAAGCCAATTTTAATTCAAAAATTTCACGTAGCCCACATCCACATAAATTTCCATAAAATTCAATATTACTAAAAGTTAGCCATTTTATTTCTATATTGTCAATATTGATGCCCACATATGAAAATAAAGTCAATTTTTTATTTAGCTTTAACTATACCCACCCACATTTTCTGTCGATGGCATCCATTTTTACTATATTAATACGAATTCGATTTTTGGTTATCCCCCCAAGCAAATGTTATAAATCTTGACTATATGTAAAGCCTATTATTTAGATGACTTTTTAAATTTCTACCACCTGTCAGTTAATAAAATGATAATAAAACAAAACAGCAAAAACTTTTTGATATCAACTGGTTCTGTTCTCTCCATATTATTTATATATAAATAAAAAATATTATTATATAATAAATATAACATTTAAAGAAAGAAGAGAACTCAACAAAACAAATAACATTTCAGAAAGTATAAATTTTGGCAGGCATTAAACCATAAAAATTACAAAGGCAAATATAGAATTTACCCCCTGGAGCTACAGAATATAATATTTCTTAATAAGTTAAGTTTTTTCCGTTTGTATTTCACAGTATGACCTGCTGGTATATTGCATTTAACCTTTTTATTTATCAGACATAGAGTGTACAATTATGGGGTATAATTAAATAAATTATTTAAAAAACAACCCCCCAAAAAAAATGTTTTCAAATTTATTCATTTGTTTATTAACTAAATCAGAAATTTGGAAACTATTTTTTTTTTTGTGGGGAAGATAATTTATAATTTTTGTATATTATAAACAGTAGGATACTTTTTTACATTTCAGAGGTTTATATTTTCAAGGTCTAAGTACTAGTTCCGGTATTATAATTCAAGAATTTTACACTGAAATAGCTTTAAAAGCAAATTTTTTGCCAACCACAATAAAATATTAAATTTGTAATTCTTTAATATTAAATTGTTACTTTGTTTTTGGTTGTTGCTTTTGATTTGAATATTTAAAGGACTTTGACTAATTCACAAGGTAATTAAATGATGAAAGCATTCCATATTTAGGACTTTCTATTTTGTCAATTTATGAAAATACATTAAAGTATCAGAATTGCTAATCATTCAGGTAATGACTTATTACAAGTAGCGCATCAATCCTTAATTCAAATTCTGAATAAATTGAATTATATTGATTTTTATAAAATTTTTGGTAATATTTAGGTATTAGTCTAAATTGAATCCAACTAATTCCGAACTAATCAAACTTCTAATGCAAAAAACAAAAAAAGAAAATCTTTTATAACTTTTGGTAACAATTTTCATAAAAATTACTTTGTCTATTTACACATTAACGCCACCAAATAAAATATTCTTCCTTATTTCAAAGATTTGTTGATATCCAAAAAAAGCTAAAGAATGAAATGATAAATCTAATAAATACAGGATTATCGTAATTTCTCTTGTGACTTAAAATATAAAGCCAAGAAAAAACTAAGAACAAAAAAATATAATAATAATAATAATAATAAAATAAATTTGCAAATGTACACAATTTTCTTTAAAAACATATAACAAATATTATAACAAAAGGAGCAGTATAAAAAGAAACGGAATTGACACCTAAGGGATTTAAGGATTTATGTTCCAAAAATAAAATAACAACAATGTATTTAGACATTAATTGGCATAGCCAAATTTAAAAGGTAAAATTACATATTCATTGTAAAATTACAATAATTTTATTGTAAAATTACAATAATTTTATTGTAATTTTACTAGTCATAATATAAATTTTTACATTAATTGCAACTATTAGTTTTCATTGAACCTAGAGTTACATTTAAATTTAAATTGAGGTTTATCTCTATAATTTGCATTGAAAGAAGATCTAAAATTACAAAGTTGAATTAACCGCAGTTGGATTTCAGAGTACTATGGAGTAGTTCATACAATTCTGTTCAGTTGTGAGCAACATACAAGATATAATTCAAAAATTCATTCTCATTCAAAACTCTTTTTAGCATCATAAGTAGAGTTGCACAACACCTACAACAATCTACGTAGATTGAATATTGTTTTTCATTATACTTTGAAGCAAAATTGGAAGCTAGTTACCATTAAATTATGTTTCTAATCTTCATTTAAGTTTGGTACAAATTGGGTGTAGTTGTAAGATCTTGATCTCATTAATTGCAGTAACTTAGTATAAATTTGGCGGGCACTAAACTGTAAGAACTTAAATTTTTTTGAGTATTGATGTAATTCAATTAATCAAATTGTAGGACATCGACTTCTTTATTCCAATTGAAGTAACTCAGTTAATATAATTTTTAGGAAATTCTAGGACCTTAATTTCTTTAATCCAATTTATTGAAAATTGTAGGAATTCAAACTTCTGAATACAATCTAGAATTATACCATATTTTATCACTTGCTTTATATAGCCCTACACCAAATTATTAATAAATAATTAACTACAATTCTCCCTAGATTAGTTCAAGTTAGTCCGAATCCGTCAATTTCTAACGACAGACAGACAAATCGACATAATTAACTACAAAATAAATTTTAAAATTTTTGTTTCTTATTTTATTTGATTAAAAATGAATAAAATAAAAAAAAAAATTATTATTTTGAAAAGTGATCTTTTAAATATTCTGAAGATTTTTGGTTTAGAATTAAAATT
Organism: Rhamphomyia laevipes; assembly: GCA_963920725.1. Taxonomy (NCBI): domain Eukaryota; kingdom Metazoa; phylum Arthropoda; class Insecta; order Diptera; family Empididae; genus Rhamphomyia; species Rhamphomyia laevipes. The sequence continues at coordinate 51,223,132 of OY987258.1, read as the reverse complement.
TTGTTTAGATACAACAATGAAAAAGTCTATTAAAGTATCTTCATTTCTTACAACAACAAGAAAATAAAATAAAATAAAATTATAAAATCACATAATAAAATTGTTAGTAAAAAGATTTCCCAACAAAAAAAGAAAATATTTAAAATTCTTGTGGGAATATTTTGAATTTTCCAATTTTATTTATTTATTTTTTCTTTAAACCTGATTAGATCAAGAGATTGATTTATTTATTCAAACAAGATTTTCTTCTGGCTTTAAAAAGCAAAACGTTTATTTATTTATTTTTGCCAGATTGTTTGTGTGTCAATTAGGTCTGTTTTTTGTAGTTGTGTTGTTGTCGTATAAAAAAAACCCTAGGGGATATTTAAAATATTTCTGTAAAGTTTTTAGCCCCGGAATTTCACCCTTATTTATATATCCAACAAAGCAAGTTTTTTTGTTATATGTTGTTATGTATATATGTTGTATAAAGACATTTGTTTAACATATTTTTGACAAGTTCTTAAGTATCACATAATATGTTTTGAAAAAAAAAAAAAAATATTTAGAATTTTCTTGAATAAATATTTTCTTTTTTTTTTTTATCTATTCATATTTTTTGTTAAGGGATGATTGTGATAAAAGGTTATGAAGGGCAAATCTAACTTCAAAATAGAATATATATAAAATATTTTATGGTATATATCATAAAATAGCTGTAGAGATATAATCGTTTAGGATGATTTTTTTTTTAGTTATCTTGTAAAATCATTTTTTATGACACAAAAATAAAATCAATCTACACTGTTTGAAATTTTAGTAATAATTTGTAACCAATCAAATTCGATGTACATCAATTAGCTATGGAAATACATTTTTTTTAAAAAAAATTTTAAACTATAATTATCAGAATTTGTTCGTTAGTTCATTTGGACCTTGTACTGGGTTCGTACTAACAATTCAGGTGATGACGTTCATTGTACTTATTCGTTTTACTTACAATGCAGATAATCATGCAATTATCAAGGTGATACCTAACTCTTCCTAGAGCACATACATGCAATTCACCTCTCTCATGATCGCAGTTACTCTAGAGTCTAGACAGTCTTAACTTACGCGGCTGTCAAAAAATGATGTTCCAAGTGTTTAAGTATTTTATATCATAAGAGAAAAGGTATTCTATTCACCTCTTCCCCATCATCGTATACCGATTGAGTTTTCTGTTAAATCTAATCTCCTGACATATTGCCTGAGTAGAGAATGACCAGTGGCTCTTAAGATCATGATTCTAGGCTTTTTAGTATTTACGTCCCTCAAAAAGTTTTTACATGTTTAAATACAAAAATGTTTTTCAAATTTTGAATTGTAACTTTTTTTTAATTCACTCTCCAGGGGTTTCTTAGCGGTTGCTGAGTTCTACTTAGTATATTCGAAAGGATTTGTCCCATTTCTTCCGAATTCGTCAGCTTTTTCGTTGTTTTTATTTATGTATATAAAATTTAAAAGATAATTTCTAAAATTAGTGCTATAGAAAGTTGAAATATTTTCCACCTGAATCGAATATCATAACTGAAAAAAATAATTTTATTCCCAATTGGATAACGCATCTTTATCCTGAATTTAAGCTTCTATTTCTCTGATATTAGTACCAGCTTTAGTGAAAATGTTCTATTTAACTTTAATTGAACAGATGAGTTGAACTTTTGCTTATGAAAAGAGTAGTATCAAAATTAAAATAGACCACTAAAAATTCATTTTTCGGAGAAATTAAATGATCTTTATAATATGTTTCAGCTCAAAGCACGAAATTAATTAAGTTAAATTTGAGCTGTCCATTATAAAAATAATGTAACTATTGAAATAACTTAATTAATTTAAGATTTTTAGAATTGTCTGATATTTTGACGTTTTAAGTTTTAAAATATTTGCATTTGCATAGAAAGTTTGCAGTATTTTTCATATTTATGGTTTTTAGAAACCATGTCCGCAGCAACTATAACCTTTGATTTTGGATGTTCAACTGAACTCCTACACTTAGCTCAGGCCACATTAAATTATATTGATATAGTTTCACCTTCATCACATTTGGTAATGCGATGAAGGATCTACCCAACATATTAGATGCACTTTCTGTTATATATTCCAAAACCAACTATTTAAATATTAATATTGTAATTTAATGATTTCAATAACTCATTCATTCCACTTCTCAGAATTCTAAATCAATTTGAAGCTATTAGTTCGTTGCGATTACATTGGTCGAATGTGTACTAAGTTCTACTATATTTTTCAAAGAAACAGTGTACTTACAAAATTACTATAACAATTTATTCACCAATATACCAAGTAATTTTTATGTATATACAATTTAAAAGATAAAATATCCTAAATAATAAATTACAACTGTTTTGATATGATGGGTTTGGCAAAAAAAAAACTATCAAAAAAGGATATATTTCATTTAGTTTTTCTTTATTTTTTAAATTTTTGTATCCTTTCGTATTTGTTTATATAAAAAAAACTGCCCTAAAGCAATGTTTTGGTAAAGAGTTTCGATGTATAAAGATTTTGACTTCAATAAATTATTCATTATTTTCTATTGCTTTAAAATTAACTTTGATTTTTTATTTTATATGATTTTCTTGAAGTTTTGTACAATTAAAATGAATTAAAAAATTTAAAATATATAATAATTTTCAACTCCAGACCGAGGCATCGATTTCGTTCTAAGTTTAATCAGCTATAAATGAGCACGCATTAATAAAAAAAAATTCAATAAGTAATTGTGATTGTTAAACTGTGAAACATGATAGAGACCCTATGCTAACAACAAATGTTTCACAATTAAAAAGACATTAACTAGAAAAAATAATTTACGACAGTTTTCAAAAATTACTTTGATCTTACTTAAAATTCGTATTTACGAAAATTTAGTTGACCAGCAAAGTTTTTAAAAACATCATAAATAGCTTACATAAAATGTATTCAATATGCACTTCAGGAAGGGATGAATGTCTTTTGTAAGGAATCTAGATTTAGGCTTCTGGCTCAGCGGAAACGTGGATAATTATATAAGCTTATTGTGTTAAAATACACATCTCTGTAATAAATTAACCTCATCATTTCTAGCGGCTTCATATCAGCTGACTTCATGATGTAATTTAAAAAATAGCATTTAAAGTTTTGTAATCTTCTACATCGTCGAGACTTGCATAGTCGCATGTTGGTACCCAGTATTTTTGAGTTATGAGCAATTCAAATATTAGCTTGCTGGAAATTATATTAAGCATTTTATTTGGCTTAGTCTTGCTTTACAAACACCTTCGATTTAAAATAATAAATTATTACATTTGAATGTGCTACTAAACATTTTCAGAATACTAGGATTAGATGACCGTATGTACGCCTTTCTTCTTATACGTTTGAGGTTTACACGGTCGTTTGTTAAACAAATTAATAAATGGTAAATATACGCGCTAAGTCCTAATTTTTTTAATAATTAAGCTTTACGCCTTTAATAATTAAGCTTTTTCATCCATTTCTGTTAGTTTTACAATCACATGGCGAGTATACTTACCATTTGGCATCTTTAACTCCGTTTCTGTTTTTTTTTTCATCATACGACTATGCACTATGTAATTCTCAACTGACATGTAAATAGTTAAGGCACGTTCAGAGTTACGCTATGAGCTGTGCTGCAGCTGACCTACATTGGTAACTTTGTATATGCTAGCAATCTGCTCCCATATATTTAAATGAGTGTGCACAGAAATGAGCAAAGCTGTTTGCTGAGTGAAAACCTTAATGCTATTAAACTCGTCTGGCATTGAGCAATATCAGTTTAATATAATATGTATTCTTATTCCTTATATTGCGGCAAAGTAAATCTACCATCATAGCACAGCTTCAACACCACTCAAATAATTACCATAACACATTTAGACAATTAGATTATAATATCGTCAAGTCATAAATTTTAAATACTTAACATTTAATTCTAAATATTTCATTAACAAATTAAAATATCCTTAAATTTCACTTTAATTTATTAAAAAATTAAAATACTTGATCCTTTTTAATATTTTGATTGATATTCTCTCTCTTTCTATGTAAAAAAAGAATATTCTAAAAATCATTGAAATTAATGAAAATCATTATTCATTGCGCGAAAATTTCATAACAATCTTGTCACCACAAAAATCATTAATCATTTTTTTTTTCCTCCTTTTAATCTATATGAAAATTATGGGGTTAATGTAATTAAAATGTATAAAAAAAAACATTTAAAATGAATTAAATTATTATAAATCAAATTAGAAAATCTTTAAAAAAAAATATTAATTTAACTTTTGCGATTAATTTCAAATTTATTTAATTGTATTCATAGAATTAATTAGATTAGATAAAATTAAATTTATCGTTAATTTAATGAAATTATAAACCAATTAAGTATTTAATTTTGGCAATTAAATTAAATTCAAATTTTCTTGATTCTTAAATGAAATGGAACATTGAAATTTAAGAATTTGGAAATATTTCAAATAATTTTTTTTTTGCTGGCAAATATATTTTGATTGGGTATGGAGAAAATTTGAAAAGTTTTCAAGTCTCAAGAAAACTTATTTTTTTTTAGTTCGTTTTTTATCATATTACCACATCTACAAAAAAAGGACATTATTGAAATTGAATTTGTTTGTATAAAAAGTCGAAGCTTTGGATTTGTTATATTTTTTTTCTGCTTCTAAATGTTGTTATCTGAAAAGTTTGTAACCAACCAAAAAAAAAAATGTAATTTACATAAATTACAAGCGCAAAAAAAGTACAAAGAACTCTTAAAATGTAATTTAGTTTCTTTTTGTGGTGTTTGCTATTTTTTAATCTAATTTTTTTGGGGGAATTATCCTGCGATGTAGTTAATCTTTTGATCAACAAAATTATTTTACACTTTGAGACTGGAGTTTTTTTTTCAAATTATACTTTAAAAAGAACACATTTTTTAAACTGAAAGTTAAAATAATTTGGAATTTTGAAAAAATATCACATATGAAAAATATCATATGAATTACCTACACACGCTGCGATGTTACAACTGGTGAGAGGGGTTACGGAACCGTAACCAATGAAAAACTCTTTATGATTCAGTTAAATGTTGTATTGGCCTGTAATGCCAACAAAGCCTATATTTGACTGACAATTAACTTGAACCGATCAGTAAAAACCTAATAAACTGAAACTTTTACTGGGGTTGATTGAGAGTCTCATAATAGAGATTTTTTTCTGAAATTTGTTTTCTCGGTTGTAATGTAAAGTAGTGAAATAAATATTTTTCATTCAGTAATTTACGTCAAAATGTATTCATTTGCTACACTCTTATCTGAAATCAGTATCACAATTATGCAATGTTAAAAGTTATATAATTTCATAATTTCTTTACCACATCTTGCTCCCATCAATTTTTTTTCTTTCAGTTCACAACTTTATATAATCAGATACGGGAGCCATAACATAACAACATCGGATAACGTTATAATATGTATTGAAATTTAATTTTTCCAAATAATTTTAACGATATATTTGTTAGCGCTTATAACGTTATTAATATAGCGATAACGAATTTAATACCGATTTCTTTTATAAACAATTCAACATTTCGATTATTTTCTTTTTATGAAGGAGCTGACTCGTAGACATGTTAACAAAAATATGTTAAGAAGAGGTGATTATTACAGACAGCATTATTACAAGGATTTGGTAATGTATCTTACAACAATCATAACATTTCATTGAAGAGACTGTTGTTAAAAGTACCAATTGTCAAATATAGTTGTTTTTAATATTCAGCGTTATTACATATTTAAAGCTGGGTTTCTTATCTTCCTTTCATTGTGAGGGGCCTGTAGGAAAATTTATTATAACAAACATAATTTACCTGTCTGCTAGTTGTCTGCTATATTGTGGGTTAACCGCCGAATCAGTAATGTCTCTCAAGTTGATTTAATGCCAGTGCTAACAATATTCAATCATGCTTTTATTACTCCGAACAATGCTAACACTTACATCATTATTTGCTGATCAATCTGTCAATAATGATCCGATCCCTAATTGTAATTTATATACAGAATATATTTTGATGTACGAACAATGAATCATTATAGTTTCTCAATATTGAATCATAATTTTAATTTATAGAATACGTTTTATAATCCAATTAATTATATAACTGCAAATTATTAAATTATTAAATCTATATCTTTGGTTGATGGCAGGATATTCGAAACTTCGACTTAAATATATAAATGTATGACTTATTGAATTACCAATCATTAATTATATTAACCTATATTCATAAGTCGATGACTTTATTTCGTAACCAATTATATAAACTAATCTTATTTCAATATTTTCAAAATCAATACTTCAATTTCAATTCAATTCTTCTGCAGAAATTTATACAATTCATTGTTGATTTAACACCACAATAAATGTTCATGTTTATCTTATCAAAATATGTATTTAAATATCAAAGTTTTGTTTTACATAGAAAAGTAAAATTAATTTTCGAAAATTAGCATTTAAATGTAGTCGGATGAGTTCTGCAAAGATCCATTTACGACAGCAATGCAATTTCAATGCAAATTAATTAAAATTATTATCAGATTTTAATTGTAATTAAAGTTATCGACAATTTTAATTGTGGAAATTAATTCTTTTGAACAATATCGTTGTTCAAAAGAATAATTTTTTGAACAATATCGTTTTTTCCAATACACGCTGTTCAAATTTCCATGTATATGGAGCACTTACTAACTTAAATAAAAATCTCAAATCTATGGAATTCTAATTATTTAGATCCACGTCCTATCCGCATGTCTAATATGAACAATAAACATTTAACAAGAAATTCCACATAAAACTTACCCATATCGTAAGAGTAGTAATATATGACGCTATCAAAGTTCAATAGAAATGAAAAGTGAAAATCGCGTATAACGCTTTTCATGACTCCGCCGACGATATATAATTTAAATGCGGATATTATTATCCAAATAAATTTTAATTTTATTAAATTTTCTCTAATTATTAAAACCTTTCAATTTACCACACATTAAACTTTTACTCGCTATTTATTTTGTATTTATATAACCTGGAAAACAAAAATTAGCTAAATTAAATTTTTGTGACCTATACAACATGCCAATACAAATTCTAAAAACAAAACGAACGCATTAATACAAAAAAAAACGACCAATCTCCCAATTTTCCAATTCAATAAAATTAATTTATTTTCAAAATATTTACAAAATATTCCACAGAAAAAATAAATTAAATTTATTTATATTTTGGTAAAATTTGGTACAAAAATCCATTTACCACAAACTAAATCAAGTATAATTAAATTTTGCATTTTCAGAAAATTTTCGGAAAATAAAAATAAATATATAAAACCATCGCCATTTAAATTGAAATAATTTTATTATAAAATAATTTTCAATGTTTTTAGAGAAATTTGTAAAGTTTTTTGTTTTAATATTGTTTTAGTAATTATCCAGGCTAATTGACCGAAAATACAATTGACCGAAGTTTGAATTAATAAATGGTAAATTTAAATTATATTTTATGCTTTTTAGAAGGTGAAATTATCTTCAGTGAAAATTGTGTTTATATTCGGTAATTTTTTTTTTATGTGATGTTGTTTCAGTCCAAGTCGACTGGAGATATTAATATTATAAGGGATTCCGAACCCTAAGTTTCTGTACATTGAAGAAACATTTAATAGCTTTTAATAGACAGACATTTAATGTCAGCAAATGGTCTTAAAATTTTCCAAGTTTAAAAATCACTGAAAATTATTGTTACTTTGTACTCATTTAAAACTGAGTCAACTTAGAGCTACATCAATGTCTCAGTCTGGAGCTGAAACTGGTACTGTAAAGCACAGCAAACTAACACAACGCCATCGTTATCCAATATTTATATCATTTATACTCGGTCAAAAATTATTGAATTATAGTTCAATTTTTATTCGGTCAATTGTGTGCATTCTGTCAATTACCCGCAAATTATTTTAGTACTATAGATGTTATATACATACATGAAAAATTTTGTGATTGATAAATAAATTAAACTGACATTAAAAAAATTTAATTAGTTTTAATTGTAATTTTATTTAATTGTTGCATTTTTACTATCCGAATTCCATAGATATTACAGATATTTATTGTTGGCAGGCCATCTGTAGAGGCTGCGGTGACGGCGTGGAAACGGTGTAGCATATATTACGTTAGTGTCCGGCAGACGGAAACATTTGGGCAAATAATTCTTGATTTATTTCTCGGAGGCTGGTACCTTAAAGTCGGCAAGACTTAGCTCTTTCGTAGGATGAAATCATATTCAGCCGCCGATAGAGTGTACAACGTACCTCTTTTGACCTTGGTAGGTGGTGGAAAGAATGCTCCCATCTAAAGGCAAACTTTTAACTATTTTCATGTTATGAGTTTTTTCGAAACAATTTGAAATTATCTGGATCATTTTGAAGACGACGGAGGTTAATCTGCATTAGTGATTTGATTAGTGTACTTTGGTATCTAAACGAAGGAAAGGATCGAAATTAAACTAGGCTTAATTTTGATTATTTCAAGAAATGTAAGTGCGGATCATTTTTATGACAGTAATTATGGAAGATTGGTATAAAGTATAAATTATAAAATAAAAGTAAAGATAAATTATAGAAGATTGTTACTTTTTGTATAAAGTTTCGCCTTTAAATTTATGAATATGGAAGTATACCTACATTAAATTTATAAATTCTCTCAGAAATTATCCATAAATTTAAATTTTCATATTACAATTTATTATTTCGGAAAGTTCGTTGTTGATTAAATCACTTTTTTTTATATAATATTTTAAAATGTTAATGTTTTTCACTCATTGTATAATTAAATCGAATGAAAACTAAAATTAAAGTAATTTTAAAACTATAGTTACAAAACAAAAACAGATTTATATAAACTGACAGCTTCCATTACATTTAACAATTGACATGAGACTGATTGTATAAATCAATGAAAAAATTATAAAAATATTATTTATGCTCCGAAAACAACATAACTTTTTTTTTAGCACTGTCAATATTGTCATTAATGTTAATTTGCAGTTTGAAATTTTTGTACATATTTATTTCATGTCCAATTTTAAAACAATTTGCTATTATGCCATTTATCTAATTTTGACATATTTGTGGTATGTGCGTATTTTGAAGGGTTTGTTTATTGCAAAAAAAATAATGATTGTCAGTTTATTATAAAAAAAATATTATTGAAATTTTGAATTTAAACAAACTTTTAAATATTTTTTAGCCATCTCAATAAATAATCTGCAACTCCAAAGTCTGGCTTGGGTGGAGATTCAACATACATCCCGATATAAAAACTCATCGGCTCACTAAGTTATATGTATTCAAATTAGTGGTGTCAGTAAAAAGTAGTCGTGTCATTCAACGGCGATTGAGTTCAAAAGTCATTGTTGGTTGGGATGAAATGACATTTTTTAAAGTAATTTTTTTTTCAAATATTGAAATTAAATTTTAATTAATGAAGTACATGCAGAAAGGCACTTAGACACACTTTGTTACATTGTAACTGTAACCAAAACAATCAATATCAATAAAATAATGCAGACTGCCAAGGTTAATCACTGAGACCACTATGAGTAGTAAGTACATTTATCCGTCGTTCATATCATGATAGCCAGCCACAACGGAACCGGTTACCATTTTTGGTTTAGTTTCTTATTTGGTTGGTTTTAGTAAACTCGCCATTGCAAAGATCCTGACTTCCTATTCTGGCTAGAATAAAAACTGCTTTCACTTTTTAGAACAGGTTATAATTATGGATTAAAATCTTGCCTCTGTCCACAACAGTTAATTGATTTTTGAATTTACCCATAATTCTAAAATTATTTCAAACTTACTTGGCTTTAAATGTAGAAAGATCAAATTTATGAATGAAAATTCATTCTTACAATAAATCCTAAAAGCATAATTAATTATATTTAAAAATATATTTTAATTAAACAGAAATTTTATGAAATGCAACCAATTACTTTGTAAAAATTAAAAATTAAAATATTAAATTATATGAAAATTATATTGATTTTCATTGAAAATAAGGATCAAAAAGACTTTAAAAAATTTACACCAGAATTATTGTAACATTTTTCGAAATAATTGGAGTTACGATAAATTCAATGACTTTTGTACATGAAAATTTAATTATAGCCAGCGTAGATGAATGTGTTCCCTACCAATTTAAATGCAATATTTCGGGTTTATTTTATAAATTCAAAATTATTGAAAATATTTATTTATTTATATACCATTGAAAATAAAAATTCAATATTTGAAATAAAAAATTATTCAATTTTATTTAAAATATCAAAAAATATTTTCATTTTAAAAAACTGATTTTTCATTACAACTTTATTGATTTTCTTTTTATCCATATATATTTAAAATGTTCAAATCAGCATTTAAAGACTTAATTTAAGTAAATTACTATAAATATAAATAAATTGATACCAATTACAAGAACTCCTTCTATCAAACTATCAGAGTTTATATTTTTTATAGCTATTTCAAAAAAAAAAAAATAGTTCATTAAATAACCTTTGGTTAAAATGTAAAAAAAAAGTAAAACTGCTGATTTATTGGAATGAAATTATTATATTTTCACAAAGAATCTATATGTGAATACTGGGAAATTCTGTTAAGCTTTTTTCTATAAAAATAAAACTAGTTTGTCATCACCAAAATCGCCATTGCACAAAAAAAAATTGAATTTGCAATCAATGAATTTAATAAAAAAATATATAACAAAGCTGCAAATTAGTTTCAAATTAGTTTAATCGAACAAAATTGTCAATATTGCAGCAGATATTGTTTTGAAGCCATATCTGGCCGTTCCTGTATGTAAATGTTTACAATTAATATTTAACAAATTAAATGACCACATCAAATTGGTTCGCATAATTTTATATATGAGTCTAGCATTGGAAAGTCAAAAATTCAACTATCGATTACTAGGTGGCTGCTATTACACCAATTATACAAACTTGATTTTCAATGAAAATTGATTTAGTTAGTAGTAAAATATATTGCGGTCAAATTATATAAATTATCCCGGACAGTAAAGATGCTTTTCTGATCTTAAATTCATTCACAATTCGATCAAAATATTCCTGCTACTTCCTTCAAACTATTTTATATCTGGCAAACTCGAACAATGTCACACTCATTTGAGTACCAGATCATACGGTTTTTGAAGGAAATGCCGTAGCGAATTATCTATAACTATAACAAAAAATGGATCAGAATTAAAATTCAGCAACACAATAACTTTCTGATGCATTAGTTAGGAAATAATAAAAATATGAAAATACAACAACACTGGAACTCTAATCAAGAAAACAGGCTTGCCAAACAATACATGCCTATACTAACTCAACTCATCGTAAGGAACTCTTAATATGAAAAATGTAGAATACGAACAAAAAACAGGTTACTTACTAGAGACTGCAAGGTGCAATTACATCAAATTACATCAAATTTGGCGAGTTCCAAATAACAATACGAAGAGGAATAGACAGAACATATTTTGTGTGAAAGTGAACACTGGTTCGATGCAGTTTTCATCATCTTGCAAACGGTTTTTTGGATCCCATAGACCTGTCGTCCTTAAAGGTATATCACAATCAGCTAATATTATTGATAATCCTACCGTATCGATATAAAAGTATGTAGAAAAAAATAATATAAGTAACATAACAATTGAAACTTCTGCCACTAGAGAGCACTTCCTAATACGTATTCAATTTAATTTAATTTTTTTGCACACAATATTTCCAATTTTGTATTCAAAAGCTTAGTATTAAAGGATTTTATAATGTGGTAAGATTTTTAAATTCACTAGCATTAAATAACATAGTTTCTATATCAACTATTAGTTACCAGCTCTATTAAAATTTACCATATCTGCTGACCAATGCTATCTCCACACAGGAACCTTCAAAATGCAACTACCTAGATAAAGATTTAACACAAAAAAACAAAATTTTTATTTCGTATTTTGAACGTGATTGGAATAAAACACAAAAATTTTATTCAGTTTTTTTTTCTATTTTGTAAATTTTTCCATTTTCCAACTAAAAACCTCAGTGTATAATAAAAAATCATTTGAAAATGAAATAAAAATTACCTTCCTTTCCAACCTCATTGCATCACAAAAAATAATAAAAAAAGAAAATCAGAATTTTTCATTTGTTCAAAATGTTGTCAAACTGAGTAATACAATTTTTTCACACATTTTAATAAATAATTCATAGTAGAAGGAGCGAAAGATAAATTCATATAAGGACTCTAAAAAAAAAAATTGGATAGAAAAATAAAATATATAACAACAAATATAATTGAAAACAAAATTACAATTCAATTTTTATATTATTTGTTGAACACAAACAGGATCAATAACTTTTTGATTATTATTTATACAATCAAAAAATATAAATTGAAAATTTTTGTAACATTTCCGCCGTGTAATAATAATAATAATAATAATAATATTTTTTATATCAATATTCGTTATATTATTTCGTACTATATAATTCATCAGGGAAGAATATAAAATTTATATATTTGTGTAAATTTCCTTTCCTTTCCTTTTTTTTGATCAGGTAAATTTTAAATAATAATAATATTAAATTGGTACAATTTTTTTTCTTGTTTCATATTACCTATTATTTATGTGTATTATATCCTTTTTGTTATTATATATAAAATATCTTTGAAGGTGAGAACGTGGAAAACAACAAGAAAATGAAAATATATAAAAAAAAAATATAGGGAAATAAAAATATATTTCAAATTAATAAAAAGAAAATCAAAACAAATTGAATATCAATTCTATAATTGTGAAAATAATAAAAAATCCATATTTATTTTGTATGTACGCATATGAAATTGAAAATTATTATATAAAATAAAATTTTTAAGGTAAAATTGGGGAAATTTTAAAATGTCAAAAAAATACAAAAACTTTTCACCAATGCAAAATATTCAATGGAAAGTATAGATTGTATATACTCTAGTTGGCCGAGACTCAGTAACGACTTAACAGAATAAAAGCAAACTGCAAACCTCTAGCATGAACCTTCGAAACAGGTTCTACTGCTATTGTAAACTGTAAAGAAAATACTAGTTAAAATAAAGCGCTGACAAGAATTATTCACACTTGTAAACGAACTAAATAGTGTACTGAACTCGACATATAAAACCGCATTCGACTTTCTTACTGAGCACTGCTTGAACATAATTTCGCGATTAGGCTTATACTTATCACAATGATTCAATGCAAGCTAAAAACATAGAACTACTCCTATGTACCTTTTCGGTACTTGCAAGACGTACAGTTTCATTTTAGATGGAATGCACTATCCAGCTATCAAAGTGGTTTCGAATTGGAGTATACTAGAAAACCCCTCAATTTACTCCAATAACGTAATCTAGATCAATACAAGTTATTCATAAAAAAGTTATACTACTATGAACACAGTGTGGTCTATATGAGGCTCTGCCGCTACAATAACGAAACTTACCCAATACTATGGCATGAATTTAGAAGTTGAAGACACAAGATGTACAAGACAGATGTCTTTATAGGAAAAACTAGGACTCGGCCATACATATTTCTCTTTAGTATCGATATCGATAGAGTAAATAAATTATTTATAGTGACGGTAGAACACACTTTTATTACTAACTAACTCTAAGTTAGTATTGAAGTGCTTTCTAATAAGTCAAACAATTCCATAATTGCAACAATCTTGAATAGTTTTCTAGTACTGTAATTCAAAACATCTTTCAAAGTTACATTTTGTAAATTTTAATATAATTTACAAACTATTATAATTTCCATTTAAATTAAACAACTTTGTCAGAAAAACCCCCTATTTCTCCTTCAAAGAAATAAAACAAATTATAATTTAAGGCTTCTGTTGTTATATTATATTTCGTTTCATTCATTTTGTTCATTTTTTTTTTGTTCTGATACAATATAAATTCTTGAAATATAAAAATATATTTAGTCAATAAGAAATCTTACATCTTCAAATTCATCTTTGGTTAGTTAAAAAAATAAAATATCAAATTTTAAGGAAATATTATATTTTATTGTTTTCAAAACATAGAAAACCCTCCACTTTCCAAAAAAGAACAACCAACCAAAATGAAAATTTAGAAACCAATACGAACAAGGATAACAAGGATATATAAAAAAAATTATTATTATTATTATTATTTGTAGATTTCTATTGAAAATCAGACAGTGTAAAAACGGAAATTTGTTCCCATCACAAATACACTACGTACAAACAATTGAGTTGATGATCTCCTTTTTTTTCATTTTGGAAAATTTTTACAAAAAAAAAATATAAATAAAATAAAAAATTTCACAAAATAAAAATGAAAACAATTTAACCACACATGAAGACACAATCATGAAAAAGGATAATGTTTAGTGTACATATATAGAGGTGTAGTGTGTTTTTTGTAGGCTGTTTTCTCTGTTCACCAAAAATTTATCGGTTTTCCTTTCTTTATTTTTTTTTTGGTAAGTCAATTCTTTTGAAAATCAGATAATCCACAAGCTTAAGGAGTTAAAAATAAAAAAAAAATAAAAAAATTTGAAGGATTTTTTTTTGTTGTTGTTGTGTAATTTTCATTTGGTTTATCTTTATTTTAGCATTGTTAAGAAATTACCAAGCGAGATGTACAATGAATAACGATACAGAAAGAAAAAGGATAATCGGTTTTTGAAAGAAAAAAAATTACTTCTTTTATAAACAAATATATATACATACTTATATATGTATGTATATAAAATGACAGGATTAATGTGATGATATGAGGAAATTGTATTTATACATAATATTATTTTATGTCTTCATATTTTCGTATAATATTTATATATATATTTTGAAAAGTTTGATCCTTTTTTCTACTTAGCGGATATTATATTGTATCCTTGTAAGGGATTATTATATTGTAAGTATATATGCTTCAAGAATTTTAAATTGTTGATTCTGTTTTGATTTTTTGAATTCTTAGTATGGAAATTGTAATTATTGATAATTCATTTTGAATATTTATTTTCGAGTTTGTCTTTTTTTTATAATTGGAACAAAATATTATTATAAAATAACTGTACTTGAATGATTTTTAAATTGTTTTAAATAAAGGTATTTGAGTACGTAATTATTTGTGAATATTATTTGTGATATTTTTGATGTAAATATTGTTTAATTGCACAGATTAGATGGGTTTTTGTTCGTATAAAATGCCATTAGTTTATGATTACATTTATAAAAATTATTAATAATAATCATTAGTTAAATTAAATAATATGATTCACAATTATTGTAAATTAAGTAAAAGACATCTATCAACCATTAGATGAAACAGCAAAGTTTCAAACCTTTTTGGGTAATGTCTTTGGTTTAAATTATATCGATTGCATTTTCTTCTATTTGTAATCGGTTACGTGCGGTATTCGGTGGAAACAATAAGTATGTATTGATGTTTTTTAATTATTTATTGATAAAACTGCTTTAAATATTAATTTGACATATAACGAAGTAATATAGAGTAAATTTGGAACAATATTTCTGTACTAGAAAGAATTCTCCAACCCTTTAAAAATATGTCTTCAATTCAAATTTCTTTACAAAGAATTAGAAGGGAAATAATTACAGATTTGGATAAAGCAAACAAATGAGAAATCGTTTTTCGTCCTTCAAATCTATTAACTATCCACGTCAACTTGTTATTAAAATTTCTTGGTTATGGCAATAATTAATTCAGAGTAATATAAAAAAATGACACAAAGTAGGGTAAATTTTAAGAGATCGGCAGATTATTATAATTATTGAAAACTAATCTGGTTTTTTTCATTAAATTGTAAAATAATTCTGAAAATGCTTATTTTCTGATTATTTTTATTGTCTTATCTATAAAATACTTTTATAAAATTCTATTTAAAATTGAAATAAAAATTTACATTAGTTCTAACCAATTTAATATATTTTAGATAAATATATATAAATATTTATTGGAATCTTGTATCTAATACCAATTTATTATTAAATGTTAAATATTACAAATAATTTTAGATATCCATAAACGCCATTTTTTTTTATATTAAGATGCTTAAAATATAATCGAATTGTTAAAAATATATAAATTCAAATTGTAATAATAGCAATAATATTTAAAGGATTCAAAATGAAAATATGTAAAAGAAAATATGTTTTTTTTTTGCTTTGTTATATAGGTTATAAAAGAAACCAGTTATATTTATCTGCATGAAAGGACCTTAAATTTATTTTTTTCCTTTCTTATCTAAATGACAATTTCTTCTTTTTATATAATATTTATAAAAAAAAAAAAACCAAAAAAAAATATAGAAGAATATTTTCCAAGTTACTCCCAGATTTATTTTGAAAATTCTTACAAAGATTGGGAAAACCAACCACCCACAAAATAGCAATAATTTTCGGGCACATAAAAGAAATAAAAAAAAAAAAATTTTGAGATAAGAACAAAAAAAAAATTTATAAAACAAAATTTTTATATAGATTTTTACAAGGAAATTTTCCACAAAAATAAAGAAAATCTAAATTGCTGCAATAAAAAACGGGTTGTCGTTTTTCCTGCAAAAAAAAAAAATATTTGTTTCAGTATGTTTTCTTATACTTTTTTCTAAGCCGTTTTGATAAAATCTACAATTTCATATCCTTTTTTTTTTGTATATAGTTGAAGTCCTTTTTTTCGGTATATTTGTATATGGGATTATATCGTCGGTGTTCGAGTTTTTCCTTTTTCTTTTTCCTTCTTTTTGATTTGCTTTGTTTTGGTGTCGAAAAGCTTTTATCTTTTTGGTTAACTTTATATAAATATTTTTTGTCTTTATGATAAGTAATGATTCAAGTCTTATTGGCGTAATCAAGTTAAAAGATTTTCTTTAAAAAGACATTGAATTTTTGTAATAAAATCAAATAAATTATAATAATTTAGACTTACAAAAAAGTAATGAAAATATTATTATTTATTTTGTTTAAATTATTGTTTGCATCTGAAATAAATAGTAATGGCAGATACACAGCTCGAGCTCGAGTTATGATTTTACAAGTAATATTAAGCTCTAGAGAAATTTAGATGCTCAAAAGATGGCGCATGTAGAATTTAGTTTAGAAATTACAGTTTTTATATAGATAAATATATTTTAATTAGAATTAAATTTTATTAAATAAATATAAATATTACGATTTTCATTACTAAAAGTGAAGATTAATAACTATTATAACTTTTTTAGCTTTAACTTTTGTGATTGAATATATAAGATTTTAATAAAGAAATCTTGTCAACGAATTCGACAAATTCGAATCAAAGCATGATTTATCGAGATACAAGGAAGCAATCCCAACTAAAAACCGTCGTCATAAAACATTATAATAATTTATAAAATTTTAAATCCAAACCAAAATGTTTTTTACTTGGTTTACATCCCTGATAATTAATAGAACAACTTTTATTGGAATCCATTTTTATATAAATAATTTAACTTGTAATATAACTAATAGTTTACACTATAGTGTAAACGAAATACAATTTCAACTAAGTTTACTTATTCTAAGGTTTAAACTCATATTGGAAAAACGATCCTTCAAAAATGACATGATCCTACAATAATTTTATATGTACAAATATTTTTACGCTTGATTTTTTCCCTTTTGATTTCAAAATATAAAAAACACTTATTAAAATTCCAGATGAGAAATTGATATTATTAAACTCATTTCATTTATTTCAATTTGCATCAAGGATCACATTGTTAAAAAAACTAAAGCAGAACTTTATTAAAAACATAGATGTAGTCTTCATAATATTTTGATTTGTTTTTGTCCTTTGTAAAATTTCTATTAAATAAAAAGTGAATTTTCATTTTGAAAAAATTCTAGAATAAAAAAAACTTAAAACTATAAAGACGTTTTGTGCTGATTCCCATCATTTGGATTCACTATTTGGTTCTTTCTATTATTGAGTTATTTGCATTAGTGTAATCTCCAGAATAGGAAACCCAAATGATATTAATTTCCTTTATATCTAAGGATAAATTTTATAAAATATTGTATTTACTTTTACCGGTATTTGTGCATAAGTTGTTTGTAATTTGCATATTTGTAATTTGGATAGCCCTTTACTTAACCGTGTTCATTTTGATATCAAATATAGAGAAATATGAAAACTACGAGAGTATAAATCAACTTCCTCTCTAACCTTTTAATTGTTCAAATCAAAGTTCTCAAATAAGGTAAATTCCAAAATTACATTACCATAAAAGGACGGAAAACTCCGAATATTATCAAAACATAGGAAATATTGTTGGTCAGTTTATTTGTATTTACATCCATTTGTTGCGAAACATTCTTATTAGAAAACTTTAGATATAATATGTAAGCGAAAAAAAATATATTAAAAGTTGGGAATACCTAAATTTAAGTAAAAGCTAAAAATGCGTATAAAATTTAAGAAATATTCAAAATATAACAAAAAACTAAGAAACTCATAAATAAAAAATTGGAAAAAAAAACAAAAATAAAATGATAAATATATTTAATGTAATAATTTACTTACCTGATATGATACAAATTCAAAATGGCTGAATATACAAAGAAAAATTATATTTTCTATAATTAACACTTTCACTTTCATATTTTTTAAATTTAAATTGTCAATAAATGAATATTTACACATACAAAAACACATAACCTATAAATTTTTTATTTCAATGCATGTGAATACATAAAAACTCGAAAAAATCAAATATTTTAACATTTTCTATACGATAATTATTTAAAAACTTTATAATTTTATTATTTTTTAATATTTAGCGAGGTAAAAAGTAAATTAATTTAATTTTAATTAAATATTTTCATTCCCGAGTACAGAAACGTCTTATTCACACCAACAATAAAATATCAACTAAGAAAAAGAGGTGTGTCCTAAATAATATTATTAAATTGATTCAAAAAAAAACTCGAAATTATAAAAGCGCGCGAAATTTGAAAAAATCGTTTGATTTTATATATGAGTGAAATTATAATTAAATATATTAAATTTAAAAAAAAAATATTAAAAATTATAAAATATTTATATTTATAATGTCTAAATAAATTTTAATAAATTTCCTGTTTTTTGTATATATATAAAATCTTTTTTTGTTTCTGTATATTTATTACGAGTAGTTAGAATATTATGAAGTGTTCTGTTGGACTTGATGATCAAAAAATTGATTTGATTGAAACTTTTTTTCGCGCCACAAAATCTCCCGAAACCGCTCTTTAGATTTCAATTAAATTTGGCACACATGTTCATACAGATTTCATCCTTTTGTCCTCCATGCTTTTAGTGGGAACATGTTTGAATTTGTCGTTTATGTGGAGAACGGTTAGCTCTAGAAACTTTAAACTACCGTCATTAGAATCCTAAAAGTCTCTATTCAATTTCCTCAGTTTTTGGTATTCAAATTTTTAATTCTTTATTAAGTATATGGACTCCGAATCTTTAGTGAGTTATATTTTTCAGAATAAAGACTATCACTAAACTGATTGACCATCTTACTTTTTAAATTAAAAATTTTAATTTGTAAATAAATTAGAAAAGTTAGAATGAATTTTGTTGAGTGAATGGTTTTTTAGCCTAACAATTTATGGCTGGTATATTTTAAAAAACGTACTTAAATTAATGTGAAAACAATATACTACATTACTTTTTTAGTAAATACTTTTATATCAGTGGAGTAGGATGACCTATAATAGTTCTAGAAGTTAATTTTTCTATAAATTTTAATTAATTTTTAAAAAATTAATTAGTTGATTGATTGTTTTGCTCTACCCTAGAGCACATCATTCCAATCCACCTGCCTGTCCCTACCATGACGTTCAACCTGCCTGCCCTTACCATGTTGGCCAAAAAATTACGTTCCAAGTACTTAAATATTCTATATCTTACCACAGGTCAGAGACTGAATGAATAGGTGTTCTAGTATTTCCTCCTCTTCTTCACATCCTATAAAGAGGTTTCCGTTAAACAGGTTAAACCCAATCTACTCGCATGCTTACAGAATAGAATATGACTAGTGGCTGTTCCAGTATATAATCGCTCCGGAGATTCATTAATCAGAATCATTTTCTTACGTTCCAAGAAAAAAAAAATTATATTATTTATAATAATTATTAAAATTAAATTATTGAAATAATAAATAATTAAATATTTTTTAATTATTAAATAAAATATAAACCAACTAATTAAAAATTGAATTCTGTTAAAGTTTAAATTTTTTAATTATTTAATTAATGTAAAATTAGTGTAGACAGCAATTTTTAGCATCAGGGAATCTTAAATAAAAATATCCTTTGAGTTGTGAGATTGATTCAATATGAGCAGGAAATTTCCTATTTTAAAGGTATATATCTGAAGAAAATAGTAACATAGTGTTTGGTATTACCTAGAATTAATGAATGACAATATACCATTACAAACAAACCTTTTAGTTTATAGCAATTCCATTAAAAATATTTTAAAATACAAAATTTCCTTAAATCAAAATGAATTTTTATTTTTGGTAAATTATTGCAACCATCCACAAAACAAAAATTACTGGGATTTCCACTAAAAAAGATTAAACATTTTGCAAATGAAAATATCTACTAAATATACATTATAAATTGCTTTCATTATCTCTACTCGCTATCGCAAAATAAAATTGTATTTAATATATTTTTTTATTTTTTTCATTTTATACTTTTGTAATAAATACCAATGTAAAATTTTCCGCTTTTCCAACCAAAAAAAAAAATTATGGTGATGTTCCCCACCAAAAAGAAAAGTGTTGATAGAATTTATTGAACGCTAACAAAAAAAAAAAAAACCACCCCGAAAGCAATCGTAAATCTGTGTTAAAGCTTTTATTAAACAGATTTACAATCTCTTCAACAATTTCAGCATACTTTCTATAAATATGTTTAGATATGTACAATTGTTGTTGTTGTTATGCACGTATCTTTTAACACCTTTTCGATACATTAAAACGAATTTTTCGATTCTATGAAGCAGAATAAAGTGGGGTATAACAGGTGATGAAAAACCTGTATATATGTGTGAATTTTATAAGGACGATTTGACAATTGCACAGGTGTATATGTAACATGGAAAGAATTATAGAATATAAATGAATCCAAATAAGAAAGAATGATTTTTTTTTTTTTTGCAAAATAAAAAGGATAAATACTTTGGGCACAATCATTTTTACTTGGTGTTCACTGAACCATAAGAAAATCTCAAATTCCATTTCGTTTCTCTGCTAAATTGATATTTTTTTTTTTGCTTTTCTTGTCTCTAAAATGTTATCAATTCGACAAAAAAAAAAGTAGATATACGATTGTCGTCGTCGTCATTCCTTTTACATTTTTACTTCAATAGATACTGAAATAGAAAAACCCTTTTTATTTTTAGTTAGATCCTTTTTTTTGCGTGAACATATTAAAGGAAAAACTGATTATACGTGAAGAAATGTTAAATTGTTATAAAAGATTACATTTTGTAAAATGATTATTTTTTATGTATGTATGTAGCTGATATTACATAGTTTTTTTTCGCTTTCGGAATTCTGAAGGACAATATTTGGTATCAGGAAAAATTTCACCTTCCTAATTTTTTGAGGTCCAGTGACTTATACATTTTAACCATAAAGTAAAAGTATATAAAAAGTCTTTCAAAATTATTTTAAACATTGAATTTTTAAGATTGCGTTTGAATTTAATTTAAGATATTGAAACTGGAAGCCTAACATTAAAAAGCTGATTCAAGCATACAAATAAGAAAGTAAATATTTTAATTTAATATTCTTAATAGAGGGTTACAAAACACTCGCACTCCTCTTAGAATAGTGGTATTTTGAGCTACTAAAAACATTTCCAAAGTGTAGTTAGTTAGTTAGTTAAGAGGTAAGGGGTGATTATATCCCCGATACTAGGCCACTAGTAGGTATCCCCTTGAATAACGACAATCTTTTCAATCTACTGGTCTTCAAGCCACCCCACATTCTTAACAAACTTTAGCAGATCCCTACCAGCTCCTAAACTCCATCGAACCGATAGTTACCTAAAATACGATACCTACTCCTGTTCAATGCAAGCAGTCACACACCATGTGACTGATATCTTCCGCTACACTCAAGCCATGACACCCTCTACATGAATTCAACGTGTTGAGTCTCAATCTCATGGCCATCTTCCCTAAGAAACAGTTAGTTATATTATGCCTTTCCAAAGTAATACGATCTACTAGTGTGAAACTAATGAGCAATATTGTGAAACTAATGACATTTATTACTATTACCAATCTGTTTTTCATATTAAGATATTCCTTATTGACTTTCTTTATAATGCTTAATGGATTGCTGTTGCATTTTATGTTATAAATTCAACGTCTTTTATTATATCTTCTCAAAATATGTTCGTAATTGTTTTGAAGTCGAGTAACTTCAAAGTTCAGATTTAAAATTAATGACTGCAAAAGTGTTAAAAGTAGGACTGTACGAATGAATGAAATAGAGAGAAGGCAGGCAAAATAAAAAATACAACAAATCCTGTCAAATTAAAAAACGCACATTATACAGCTTACAAAACTATAGGCCGGTAATTGTTAGTTTTGCTATGTTAGCTGTATATGACTTCGCTTATCGTTGTTTGCTGTTCGGCGTTGATTTTTGAATTCTGTTTAGAGCTTATTCATTATTAATAAATTAATAATTAACATAAAACATAACAGCAACATCAAATTTTAAATAGTGAATATTCCAATTTACTTACTTCTGCATTTCATATTTTCTATGCTCCTTCTACGTTTATTCGTATTTATTTTTGCATTTATCGGTTAAGCTCTTTCTCTATTTCTTATACTTTTTGTAGTCCTTAGTCTTAAATTGTAACCAATTTTTAAGAATATTAATTTGACATTCTTGCTAAGAGCAAAGTTCTTCTTTTATAGAAAAACGTTTAATATTTTTTGAACAAATAAAAATATATATAAATTGCATATATTTAGGAGCCGAAATTTTGAATACTAAAAATAAATTAAATTAACTTTTCATTAATTTCTAAATTACTTAATTACATATTTAACATAATGTTTTTATTCATTATCCTAACATTTTAAATAACCATAAAAATGATTTGATTTAATTCTAATCTTTCTTTTGGTATTTGTCAGACATGAAATTTATATCTATAAATATAGGTACATAATTATGTATATAATTTTTTCAAAATTAAACTTTTTACTAAGATTCGGTAAAAGGATTTGCTCTCATGAAAGTTAAAACGTGACAAAAATAAAATATTTTCAAACAAAATTTTTTCTGTTAAAAGTGGTCGACATTAGAAGAATCAGTGAAGCTTAGTTTTTTTGGATTTTTCTTTTTTTTTTCGAACACCAACATAAAATTTTCTAACATTTATTATTATAGTTTTCCATTTCAAAAGTTTTACTGCATTAAATTTTCATTTAATTTAATGTACAAAGCCATTTTAAAAAATAGAACTAAATTTTATTACTTCTAAAAATAACAAAAAAAAAATAAAACAAATTTTCTAAAAAAATTAAAGACTTAAAAGTTAAGTGCATATTTTAATTATCTACCTAGCTATTTTTTATAAATATTATATCCTTAGATAAGGAAAACTTTCCTTTAAAAGCAGTTTAGTATAAATTTTGATGAAAAGTTTAGAAAGTTGAGTTTATGTTAATACTTAATAATATGAAAAATTTCTGTTATAATAAAAGTTAAGGAAATATTTATTAGATAATTCTAATTAAAATTATAGATAATTCATGCCTCGAAATTCTGTAATGAAAATATAATAGCATTTGAAAATTAGTACGAGTCTAAGAATGAAATATCATAAAATTTTCGTAATTAATTCATCCTTTTTTTGTTGTATTAATTCATTAGCAACAAATTAATTCAAGTTTACGATACAAATAATTAATTTAATTATTAAGTGATACTTTCCATCAAGGAATAACGTCATGGAGCCATGGAATAAATCAATTTATTTCCTACTAAAGACATTCGTACTTAAAATATGCGCAATGGTTTTGAAATTGCGAAGTTTTAATCTGCGTAATGGTTTTAAAATTGTTTCACGTTCATATACACAACTTCTGCACTCATGTTTGCATTTAGAGCATGCCAGCTAACGATGTTACCACCCATTGTAGTTTAGTTAATCTTCATTTGCGCAGTTTGCGCAGCTAATTCTATCGCTTTTTAATTTCCAACTAGGAATGTCACCATGGATAGTAACACAAATTAGTATAATCTTATTTGTCCGAGTCAGAGGATATTAAGATTATGTTTGCTTTACTAACCTCTAGAAGTCGAAGTCTTAGAAAATTCAATTCTGTCTGATTATCTGAGCAGTTTTTCAGCTTCCTATCAATAAATACTTTTAAGAAAAATAAACGCAATTGGAAGGATAATTTCAAAATTAACAAGTGACTATGATCATTAGATTCCAAGCTAAACGACCTTGCAATAGTCATCCTAGAAAAAATTAGCTACATTATGCTGCAAACAATTTGATACAGATAACAGATTTGATGTGACTGTGTCAGGAAGAGTAAAATCATTCAAATATTTTAAATTTCTAACTGGTTGTCACTAAAAAAGATCATTTGTCGGTATCGAAATTAGTACATCTTCATCTTAAAGAACTTTTATCAGCTTAAACAAGCTTCTTTTTTAAATTAAGAACTTTTGTATGAAAATAATTTATTGTAAAAATTACAATATTTTCATTCCATTTTTCCAATCGGTAAGATTTGTGGGTAAATAGCATTCGTAGCTTAGCTTAGCCATACCATCAATTTAATGAAAACAATTTAATGTAAATTGTTTATTTATACATTTTATTTTTAAAAAAATAATTAATTAAATTAAAATTGTAACCAAAATAATTATAATATAAAAATTTTCTTTTAACGATTTTTCTTGCAATTTTTTTTTAATTAATTAGAAGATTAGAAAAAGAAAAATTGTTTATAAAAATAATCTCTTTGTGACGGTGGAAATTAATTAGCTAAACTTTAATTATCGTAATATATTTTTTAAAGAAGTGGTGAAATATATTTTTCTTATTTTAACTAAAGATTCTTTTATGTACACTACATAAGAAAAAAGGAAAATGATTAGAATTTGAAATAAAATGTTAATTGAATTAAGATTTTAAGGATTAATATAGATTTTTTATTTTAAATCTTTTTTATAGATATAATTAAAGTAAATTAGTGGAATTTTCTTAGAAAATTAAGATTTCCTAAATTGGTAATATAGTGTAAATAATAATGAAGTTGTAATTGGAAAATAATCTTTAAAACAATTATATAAATTTTAATTATCATTAAAATACTGTAAATTATTTAATTTATATATAGCTTTAAATTATGAAATTTGAAATGGAATACAATTTCAGTTTTTTCCTTAGCGAATATTTGTATTTGTAGACATTCCGTAGTACTTGTCATACTTTTAGAACTACTTAATACTTATAACTTCTATAACTAACATTTTGTCCAATTTCCGATCACTTAAATTAGTGACGACGTAGGGAAAAAGTAGCGTTCTTTTCAGAACTGTGAACCTCTATGTAAGTGGCATTCTGTCAATTGAAGCTTTAATGTTTTGTTTTTTCTTATAATTTAACTGTTCAGAGCAGCTAGTGCCGAGTCTCTGAACATTTTTTTCTTTTAGGTAGTACAAATATCTGAGCTTAATCCATTACGGATAGTAACATTATTGAACAGCATCTGCAAAAGTGCTAGAAATCAAATTATAAAATATACGTTCTTTCAACAATATTTCTCCTTATGCTCGCTTTCGCTGATGCAAACAAATTACCGGTCTCTTTTTAACTAAGGTGCTTGTGTCCGAGATTAATAAAGATTAGATACTCATACTCAATTACTAATTACTAATGTTCTGCAGTGCGAATAGTACGCAACCTCGTAATGTGCTTTCGAATGATAATTCATAATTTTACCGCCTGAAATTATGCAATTTTATTTTATGCTAGTATTTTTACAGCCCGAAATTAAGCCATGTTTTATTTACTATTGATCTAAGAAATTCTGTTACTCGATTAATGTTAAATCTCCAATCCTGATATGTTGTTCCAACTGATTTTCTCGTGCACATTTAACTAATTTATTTGATAGTTACTCACCATTCCCTGTTTCAAATTGAAACCCCTCTAACAAAACGCTGTTTATATGTCAATATTTTGTTTAAATTCATCATTTTATTTTATTTTAAATTTAAAGTAAATTTAATTAGTACAAATCTATTTAATTAATTTAATATTTCCTATTACAGCATAAAAGTAATTTTGTCTATAAATGATTTTTAAATGTTCTTTTAAACCAAAAATTATTGTTTTTTGGCATAAAATTTAATATGTTTGTATAAAATATTGTATGTACATATAATTACAAATATTTGTGATGTTAAACATGAATTTGAAAACAAAATTTTAACAAAACAATTTCTACATAGTACACAGTTATTTATGCACGAACAGATGACCATAATTTTTTTTATGTTTTTTTTTTTTTTTTATTTTGAAATGTTGCCAAAACCAAATAAAAAATTCAAATTTAATGTTAAAAGTTTTTCATTTAAATTTCATTATTATTTACATTTATATATAAAAGGATATCGTAAAAGCTTATGAAAAGTCCATGTTAATTTTATTTGTACATGTTACCAAAAAAAAAAAAAAACCAGCATTACTTTTTAAAAACATATGTTTTTTAACAATCAATTACCACGATAGTGTTGCCAATTGAATATTATTATTTTGAATATTTTGTCATTGCAATTTTTGGGTAGTAAAAGGAATATTTAAGTTGTGGAAAAAATTAATGATTATATTAAGAAGAATTTAATATCAAGAAGAAAATTTAATTAAAATTGTTATATTTTTTTCAATTTCATGGAAAAATGATAGTGAAATCGAGCAGGTGAATTCCAAACGGATATGACCCTCACTATTATCATTCAAGATTGTCTTAGAAGACAACCAGGCTCACTAACTTGAAAAGCACGAAATATGACGAGGAAAAATCACGTTCAATCTAGCATTATCTTTAACGCAATGCAATGAGTATCATGACCAGACACTGCGTAATTCATTAGCATGCGTTATTTGGAAATAACAGGGCCAATAAGAAAACTTTAATAGTATGAATTATCTTCAGCACTGGCGATAAGAAAAATACGCATTCTTCTCTAAACTCGAACAGATTTTGGGAACCAAAATCAGTATGATTCTCAAGTTCGTGGCTAGCATGTTAGTTTTATTCGAATACTGCAAGATGTTTTCCACACAAATTTTTATTTGTGTGGAAAGATTCTTTTCTTTACTGCCTGAAATTATGCAATTTTTCTTTTATTGTAATAAATCGTGCATTCATTATTTCCATCAAAAAAAAATCTTATTATCACAATATTATTGACCTATGACACATTTGAAAATGTTATTACTAAATTTCAAGTTAACACTTTCGAAGCTGAATCAAGTAATTCAGATATAGCAGAAATAATAAATTACATGATCAGCGTAACATAATATATGTGCCATTCCATACGAAAAGGTTAAATCTCCAATTTATTACCATTTCATAATATTGGTCTAGACTAGATGATTTTCAATAGTGTACATTATAACTAATTTCATTAAAAAAATAATCTTCTTGACATTATGTGACGGAATTATTAATTTGCTCTGATTAATTTCTAATTAAAATTTCTACATACCCAAAAAATATAAGCACATCTTTAATCATTCATAATATCAAAGGCAAAACAGAGTACAAGTCCACACATAATATCAAAATATTCAAATATTTTAAGGAAGTATAAAATTTTCAAGAATTAGTCTTTTTAAATGTTGAAAATTTCATATTCGGCCACTTTAACAAAAATCGTATTAAAAAATGTGTGTCTATCGAAACCTTTTGTACCTCAAGTCAAACTGAATAAAATATTTATTTCCCCACCAGTTAATTATACTTGATCGAGTCGAAATGGAAAATATTTAAATATTTTCTCTATGTTCTCTGTAATTCTTCTTATGCCAGTTTGATTACTGATAATGAAGTCCATATACAATGTAGAGTATCATTTGAATTCAAAGAAATACACAAAATGAACTTACAAAATATTGTGTTCTTGAAATGAATCTGTAAAATATGTGATTTTTGAAACTACTAATAACCATTTTATTTGTATAATTTTCTTAGTTCCTTCTAAATATATAAAACATGTAAGTCTTAAGCATTAGACGTCCCAAAATATCACAATAAAAATATTATTTATTTTAAAATCTTTGGGTATGACAAAAAGTTTTGAATTTTGGAAAATTTGTAAGTTACCATACAATAAAAAAAATAGAATGAAGTTTACATATTAGATTAGTTTTGTTTATATAATTACGACTTGTATGCATTTAGATTATTTTCTTATACATTTAATGAAAGTTTAGTTTTATATTCCATAAGGAATTCCATAAGTTTAAAAAATTTGAGCATTTAGTTTATAAATTACAAAAGAAAGTTGTAATTTTCTTATAAATACTAAGTTACAATTTTCTTTAAAATATTTCATATTTTACAACATTAATACAGGGTGGACTAAAAGTCAAGCATGTCTGTTTAAAAATTGAATAATAAATGATTTTAATTTTGTTTATAATAGAATTTCTAGTTTGTACGATTTAAAGCTCAAGTATGAAAAATAATGTCTGATAGACCTCTATGATTTATTGAGCTCTTTAAATGGCGTTTTGCAAAATAGCTCGCAAGATATATGCGTCTATAGTCCTGATTTCAGCTTCAATTTTGCATTTTAGCTGTTTTAGAGTCAGTGGGTTTTTTGTACTCTCACGCTCTTTGATGAAACCACATAGGAAATAAACAGAATCGGTCAAATCGGATGTACGGTGCTGGCCAATTAAATTTTGAGGAACTCAGTCAGTAGTTTTTAATACCTCACAATAGTATTCTCATAGCCATTAATATGTCAACCTATCTACCATCTAATCAAAAATTATTTATATATTGAAATTTTCAAAGTAATTTAATTAAATGTTTACAAATTAAGTCAAAAGCCGTGTATGTGGTGGCCCCATCCTGCTGAATGTTACTGCACGAGTTATAAAGATAGTACAATTTAAAATCAGTTTGGCGAATTCATTATTTTACATTGAAGCCACATAAATTATTTTTGTTTTTAGAATATTCCATTAAATTTTTCGAGTTTTTAGAGACCATAAGCTACTCAACTGTCGACTGTAAAAAAAGAGCTTAATGCTACTGAAACAAACACATAGTAGAGTTAGAAAACTAAGGGAGTACGAAAACAATGATTAGTTTAAATAAGGACAATTCACAATTGGCGTGTTGGGATACAAACCCTTAAAAGCTTGAAAATTATTATGCAATAAAATTATTATGCAATTTTTTGAAAATATGCTATGAGCCCTAAAATGTTCTATAATAATGTTACTGATACTTAGTTACTGAGTTTTCGAATTAGGAAGGAAGTCTGTTGTGCAGATTTTGTGTTTTGTGTGTTTTATTTTATGGTTTACGGTGCTTTATTTTACGGTTTTAGGTGCTTCTGTCACATTTATATCAGAATCAGAACTGACAACACAACAAATAAATGCTAAAATACTTTTAATTTTGCATGTACTTGAAGTTTGAAATTATTGATAAGTTGAGCTAGATCTGGTGGAAAATTTTAGAGTTAATAATTGTTCGTGGTGTCAAAACCGGTTCGAAACCTTGGTATCTGTCTATCACTGTATTTTAAAATAAAAATACGTAATATACTAGTCGAAATCAACATTTCTCTTGAATTATATAAGAAATTTATATTTTTCCAGCATTTAAAATATTGTAACATAATAAAAAATCATATTTACAAAAATTTCTCAATTTACTTTAAATTGACTATTTGAAAATATAGAAATATCTAACATAAGCAGCTGTAGGATATTTTTCAATGGAGAGTAATAGACCTTCTCAAGAACCAATAAAACAGTTAATATATCAAAATTATATACATATATATTTTTTTTCAGCTTCATTGGCTTTCAAGATTTTTTTTTATGTTTAACATCTTGCCTTCTTTTATTTTACAACATCATTTTTGTTGTTGTTATATTTATGTTCAAATATAGAAAAACTTAACTCTATTAAAAACATATTTTCCAAGGCAAAAAAGAAAAAAAAAACTTTTCTTTTTTTGTTATTGTAAGGGTAACAACAAAAGCAAAACAAGACATGGAAAAAGTATTGCCATTGATTAAGGGCTCACGAAATCAACCATAAATCAAATTTTTATATTGAAGGTTTTTATATCTGTATAAGATTTTTGTATCGTGACAGAAAACATAATTTTTTTTTAGTTGGAAAAATACAATATTTTTAAGGTAACATGTTTTCGATAAATTTGCCAAATAAAAAAAAATATCCAGCACATATTTAAGAAAAACCATTTCGTAGTTGTATGAATTATAAGGAAAATTTAAGGTAAAATTAAAGAAAACATTTAAGGATAAAATTAGGAAATTTCAACATTTTCGATAAACTAAAACGGAAGACTTCAACATTAAGACGAAACATAACAATGGTTAGTGATCGAAAACCTCCAAATTCTGGATACATGATTCTGAAGAATAAATCGGCACGATTATATACCGGAACCGTAGTAGCCAATGGCCATATTCTACTCAGGAATCATGCGAGAAAATTATAGGTTGAACGGGAACCTCAATATGAAGACATAGAGGACACACTAAAACACGACCTCTTTCACTGTCCTGCGTCTGCAGGATGATATAAAAGATTTCAACACATGGAACGTCATTCTTTAAGCGATATGGAGGAGGCGAAAAGGTTAAGACCATCTAGAACTCAAGTAATTGTGTTAACTCAACTAATTGTGTCATATAGCTATGACAAGCTATAGTATACATAATAATCCATTCATATGAAGTGTACAGGTCGAGTTCTAGATGCCTTTTTGTACCTTTCCCTACCTTCATACTATGAAATTTCATAATATTATTTATTTTTATAATTAAAAGAAGAAAATTGAATAAATGATTATAATTCTGAATCAATATTTTGCAGCCCAGCATTTTGACCTACCTAAAATGAATAAAACATTAATTTTTAAAACCTCTTACCAATATTGTTCAGTAATGAGCCTATTTTTGAAAATGACCTATTTAAATTATTCAATTTTAATGAAACTTCTGATCAAATAATAAGCTTTATTTTATTATATTTTCAAAACTTCAAACTTAATTTTCAAAAACTTTTACAATTTTCTGCACAATTAAAATTTATAACTTTATTAATAATTTCTCAGAAATTTTTTATTTAATCGAATATCATTTTTCTATGGTTTTTATATACAAATAATTTTCAATCAAAATAAATAAATTAAAATATTAATAATATTAAATAAAAATATATTTGGAAATAAATGAAAATCTCTTTGATCAATAAAGTATAAATATAATTGATTAAAAGAATAATAATAAAAAATAAATAAAAAAATAGAATATTTTTGTATAATTTTATTATTTGACTAAAAAATATCCTTTTTATCCTTTTGGCCATCCACAATTTTTATAAATTTTTAATTTTTATATACATAAAAACTTTAAATAAGTTATTTGGCAAAATATTCAATGTTTTTTTGTATGTTGATTTATTTTCAAAAAAAAAAATGGGACCAATTTTTGTTAACAAAGAAAATAATTGCAAAATGCTAACGAAAAATATTGAATTTTGTATACTAATATATCATAGTACACTGTTAAAATTAGTTATAAGTAATTAGAAAGCATAAATTTGAACATAAATTCTGATCTTGTACAATCATTGATAATATGAATCAAGCTTGTCAACCGCAAAGAATATAATACCAAAATTTTTAACATATTCAAATTTCTGAAGCTGCGAAAGTATCATTTCTAAATAGTAAAAAATATGAGAATATTCTACATGGTGGAACTATGGACTGATAAATGTAAAATTGATACAAATTTAGTAATTTTCATTAAAATGCTAAGTTCACGAACAGAGTGACGCTATGAGCGGTGCTGGAAGCTGTGCTATAGTGTATTTTTATATAAAAAGCAACAACAACAACACTACAGCACAGCTTCCAGCACCGCTCATAGAGTCACTCTGTGCGTACCCTAACATTATTTTCTTTGCGTTGTAAAAATAGATTTTCGGTTATGGAAGACATAATAAAATTCAATAATTTTAACCTGTTCTTGAGCTGCGTATGTAACCATTATAAAATTTCATAAAATTCTTAATAATCAGTAAATTCAGTACAAGTTGGCTCACCCTGTATATATGAGTGTCTCAGAATTTGTAAGGCAAATTTTATATTTACTATTACATATACTTTTGTAATTAATCGAAATCTTTCTTATGATACCGCACTTGACCTTACCCCGTCACCAGTACCTAAAGAGCTACGATATACAGTACAGACCTTGAGAGGATTCCAGAGCAGTTTAAAACGAAATTAAAAATGGTCAGTTATGTTAGATTATGATCTGATTAGATTTTGATTGAAATTGGTTTACCGAAACTGAATGTATAATAGCCCTCCCAACGCAATGATGATTTTTAATTTGTTAACATGAGATTGACGGTTTGATTTAATTCATTTCATCATTTGTTTTATTTTTTTAATCTTTACGCTCCGAAACAATTCAAATTAAATTAATTACAACGAGACATTATTATAAAACCAACATAAATTTCTGTTTGTAATTTTCCACTTCAGGGTTAAATGATATTTTCACAATTTTATGATTTTCTTCTTTTGCAACAAAATATAATTAACAGTGTATCCGATGATAAAAATTTAAATCTAATTAAAAATAAATATAGTTATACCAATTTGCAACTTTATAACAAAAAAATAAAAAATCCTTTTTATTCCATCATTTTTTGGATACTAATAATATCCATAGAGTTTTAATAAATATAATTTTTATTATTATATAAATGAAAAATAAAAAGAATTCGAATTAAAATACCAAATTAAAATTATTTTATTATTTTTAATTTGATATTGCAGGATTTTTATTAATTAAATCAAATTAAATATTGTAAGTAGTGAATTTAAAATTAATAATCTTATATTTTACACTTCAATGTTTATTCAATCCATTTGTTATAATTCTCATTTTGATTTCAAAAAACTTGCCAATAGAGCATGAATCAAGCCATGTAATATAAAAGGTTACAATATCCTTGATCATATTTCCAGTATTGTACGTAACCAAACCAAACAAAATGATACCAAATGAAAAATGACTATCTTTTTTATAAAATCATTTTGTTCAAAAGTATATAGTCCAAAATAGTTTTTCGTCTCAATCCTTTTTCGTACAATGCTATTTAATCTAAAGCCAAAATTTATAAACCAAACTTAAATTAAGATGCTCTTAAATGTAGATTTATATTTACAAATAATACTTACGAGTATAAGACTTCTTAATTAATATATGTACTCTTAAGACTAATAATTGGCGGTCTGATGCAGTTTGAAAATTTGGCAGAATTCCCTTAATTGCTGTAAAAAACGTGTAAACTATGAAACTATAAATAAATTATACGCTTACGAGTTCTGTATATTAATGAAGTTATGTTTTTTTTTTATCATCCAACATGGCCGGCTGCAATAATCATTAAATATTATCTCTATTCAGTCAACAATCATTAAAAAATATTATGTAAATTTATAAGTTTAATTTCGAAATTTACTTCGGAAACTAAACTAAGTACTTATTCAAATTATTTGAAAGTGTGGTTTTGAACCTTAATGTTTTGTAATAATCTACAAAATTATAAAACTTCGTTATAACAATTAATAAAATGGACAGAAAATATGTGTTCGAAAATAAAATATTGGACGAAAACGTATCAGACTTAAAATTACTTAGATCGAAATAAATATTGAGACAGAAATGGATTGAACGAGATTTATTAGATGAAAATATTAACTTACTATATTTCTACTTTCTATATAATATTTACTCTTTTCTGTTTACAATAAATTACTTTCGTATATAACTAATTATAATGAATGATTTTCGAACAGCATTAACTGAAACAGCAAAGCCTCGAACCTTTTTGGTTAATGTCTATGAATTCAATTATATTGATTGCATTTTCTACTATTTTTATTCGAAAACAACTCAACTATTGATGTATTTATTTAATTATTTAATAATGAAACTGAATTAAATTTTACAAAGTTATAGTGAAGCTTCAACTATGTTGATAATGGATGCATAGTTTTTTTGTGCCGGAAAGAAAACTCACAACATTTTTTTGTGAAATTGAATATTTTTAAAAAGATTTATATTTGTTCAAATATTTAAACGAATTGGATAAGAAATAATAATTTCAAACGAAGAAACGTTTGAGTTATTGATCATTCAAATCTGTTAACTAACCATGCCAACTTTTGTATCCATAAATATCGTTCATAATTTTATACAAATCTCCATCAGACCATCAATAATGAATAATTACTTATTTTAACAAAGTATTTAGTATTATTAACAAAATAAATTAACTAAATAAATTAAACATATAAAAATAATTGTGTTCTTTTAATTATATAAATAATCATAATTGATAAATTTTATAATTGAAAAATTATTAACATCAAATTTGAAAATTAATTTGATATTATTTGTATAATATAAACCGGAAAAAAATATTTATGCAAATTAACAAAGTAGATAAAAAAAAGAAAAATATTAAAATACATAAAAATTTTCCAGTTGGTAAAATATTTATCAGTTTTTTTTTTTTATGAAAAACATATTAAATATAGAATTATTTTCACATGATTAATTTTGTATAACAACATATTTTCGACTGGTTAATATGAGTTATGATATTGTAGAATATTATTTTATTGCAATTTTATTGAATAAAATAATATGTTACAATAAAACAATCTGTCAGATGAAATGTATCTGAAATGTTTTGATAATTATTAACATTTTCAAAAAAAAATTAATTATATAACAGAAATTCACATCTGTAAAATAATTTAATGTGAGATGAAAATGTTTGCCAAAAATCACCTGTTTAGTTTTCAAGTATATATGATAACGCTATCCGTCATACACTGAAGTCTTATTAAAAGCCACGTTCGATCACTCTCCAATCGATCATCATTTTTCTCACTGTTGCCTTTCGAGCCACGCAACTTCTCTAATGAATTTAATCACTTCAGTCAGATTCATCCTGCAATTTACCAAAATCCTGGACCTTACTTGATATATTTTATAATTATAAATTCTGCATTGTTCAGTGCATTGCCGTGTGTTTGATGGTACAAGCCAAACTTTTAATATTTGTGCACCATTATTCATCAATATATGCTATCTAACATGACTTCACATTATGTTTAAAAAATATTCAAATAAGTTAATTTTTATAGGCAGCACTTTTTGTACTAGTAAGGTTTCACATTGTGCGTAAGTTAGTTAGTGCCGATTTGAAATATAAAAGTTTCTAATCAATTCCTCCAGATTTGTATTTGATAATCCTTGTTAATTTTTAAATTACGAACCTCGAATCCTTGCCTCATTATAAACTTTTCATTTTCACAATGAATGGTTTTATTAAAAGCATTGAAAAGAAGTAGAAATGTGCTCGAATTCGAGATAGACCTAATCTCACAAACCTAATTTCATCTAACTTTAATGTTTTTATTATGTAAATTTATATTATAGAAATTTAAAAATTGGTTTATTTATGTAAAATTTTATTATCTGTAAACTGATTGTAACATAATTTTTTTTTTTTTTTAATTATTTCGATTTGTTATTTAATTCTGTGATAATTACATTAACAAAAAAACCATTTTTTTATTTTCATATTTTATCAGGCAAATTAAATTGTCAATAAAAATTGTTTACTCATTTTCACCCACTTATCATTTTTAAAACCAATTACATTTTTATTATTTGATTAATTTAAATTTGGTTAATTTGTAAATTTCAAAATAAAAAATATATTATAATAAGAAGAATTTGTTTGGCAATGTGATATGTTTCTGTCAGGAATATTGCTGAACACATTCAATATTCACAATCGCATATTATCAAAATTAAATAAATTAAAAATGCGAATGGAAATTCGAGTAATTCAACAGTTTTCTATTTTCAAGGGTGCGAAGGCGAAGCATAAAAACACAATAAACTTATAAAGAATTCCATATGACCAAAATCATTCTAGATTATTCTTTTATTTATAACTCTATCCATAGTTAGTTGTTTGGTTTAACTGTCGAGTCACTTACAATATGACGGCAACCCCGGTGTTTGCGCAAAATGGTGCTTGTTGCAACCACTCCCGTGATCACTAGGCATGACAAAGATGGTGATTTTTTACATCCACGAGTGCCTCGTGAAAATAGATATTGCGCTGACTGTGTCGTTTGGGGGATAGTTTTAGTAGGTTGTCTGTTTTGTTTCTGTTGTACGAAGGCCACATCTTCTTCGTCGTACGACAGGTAGTTATGTGTTACATGTAGGTATGTGGTTATGTTTTTGCGTTCGCCAAGCACAGAGTGTAGAGATACATGTCCCTCTTTTCGCTGTTTAATGGTGATCAGCTCTGCCAGTAACCCTTCCAGACTGTAGCCTGTTCTAGCTAGTTCATCTTCATGTTCACTATGTACCCGGAACCCACAGTACGTTATAGTAGTCGAAACACAAATTACTTTTTGTTTACTAGCTTGTTCGAAAACATAAAAAAGTTGACACGGAAAGTTTTATTTAGGCAATAACTCAAACTCGTTAATTGTTCTGCCCGAACCTGAAATTGCTTTAAATATATGCGTACATTCTATCTAAATAAATACAAATCTCAAGAAATACAAATCTAAATAAACAATTTCAAGTGCCGAAATAATATATTTTTCAAGACTTTGAAGAAAGATTGTTACATAAAGATTGTTTAATATCGAATGTGGAACAATTCTACACTCGGAAGGACCAATCGTTTGTACTGATAAACTTATTTCAACGTTATTTTTATGAATACTCACTGTACGAACTATAACACGATGTCGTTGTAATACCAGAAGATGGAAATAGTGTTTGGTTCATGGCCAGTGTTTAACTTTCGTTATTCTAGAACTTCTTTCTGTTCAATTGATTGATGGATAATATATGAATCACAAAAATAATTGAGTAAAATCGTATAATATACAATTTAAAATAAATCTAATTACCAAAAAACCTCATCAAATTAATATGACACCATTAATTTTCTTAATATCTTTGTTTCTCTGATGGTAGCATCACCCACATTATGTTACAAATTAGAATTCAACACTTAATAAACATAAATTTAATTAATTTTAAACATGACTAAATTATTTTTAATCATTTATTAAAGATCCTTTTCATATTATTTACTATAACATTATAATAATAATAATAAATGTCATAATTATACAATAAGAATTGTCAAAATTATTTATATTCGACCTTTTTTTAACCAGTATAATCATCAAATTTTGAATAAAAATATAATTTTCTAAAAATTAAGTAACTCCAAAATTATATTAGATACAATTACATTATTATTCCCTTTATTTTAATCATTTTATTATGTAATTTTTTTTTTCAGCAATCCACATTATTATCAAGTAGCATAAAATTCATAATCATCTTTTACTATTCTATACTCTTATGACTGGCAGATTTTGTTGGTATGATGATGATTATTATTGTTATTATGATGATGAAATTTTCCAGTTTTATTTGTGAACATCTATACAGTTTTTATCCGGCACATATGGTTAATGTGGGTTGTTCTTTTTGACTACACAAATATGTTTATGAATTGAAAATTTAGAATAATATTATTTGTATTAATCTTTATATACATACAAAATAAAGAAACAACATATTTTCAATTTTATGAATGAGCAATTATCCTTTTGTTATGTTTATTTACATTTGTGCTACTCCTAAGACAGTAGATATAAGGTATAATATTAGATCATGCATATTTTGTTACAGTGATGAACACATCTCAGGTTAATATATTGCGAATAGTAAAACTTTTCTTGGCTACATAGTTTTGATCGATCAGTTCAGTTTCGATTTGTTCAGTAAAGTTCAAATTTTACGTCTTCATTATATTTTATATGGCAAATCGATTGAGTAGCACATAGGTGTGCGAATCGGAAAGAATTGAATCGCATCGAAAGAGTTGAGAACGATTGGAATTTCGCAAATTCAAACTGAAGGACATACAAGAAATCAAGCTTTAAGGTTAAAAGATTTTTTTCCTTTTGACATTACTATATACTAACAATATCAGTCCTTTCTGGACAACCAGTTGTAAAGCAATTCATCAGCATGTGCAAAAATTCAAGAAATCAAGGATAAAATGATAAAATATATTTTCGTTCCTTATTATTATGTTTCCTTTTCACGTACAAATACTAACAAATTGTTCATATGGGCTATCCCATTAGCTTATTTTAAACTAAATTTTATTTCAAAAAGCAATAGTTTTTGACAGAATTCACCAATTCAGTATTACAAGATGAAAATCAATTAATATGTTTCCTTTATGTACATTAATATTGCCAGTTTTTTTTTTGTCCTAAATGTCAAAGCAAGCGACCAGCGACATTATAGATCTATTGTGCGTTTGTAGCCCCATTCTCTAACAACTCAATACACTAAAAGAAGTCAAAGAAGTTTGAGGTGGCCATATTGGACGGTTCTTCCGTGGTGAGGAAATCGTTTCATGGCAGATATTGTCGTTTTCCTTACGACTTTCTCGCAGTGGTAGTGAATGTGTAATGTGGCTTCGTTGTCATTTAAACAGAAACGGCATATATTTGCTTTACCTAGAACCAATTTTATGAAGGTGTTAGTTCAAAGGTCATGAGGCCTCTTAGGGTTCGGATGTTCCTTTTGCTTATATCTGGCAGTTAATATACATTCTCAAACATAATTAGTACATTCCTGTGCATGGCGCACAACATACAATCAAGTATTAATATCCATTTGGATTACTAATATTGCTAATTCCACAATATTTGAATATCCAATATATCTACAGGCTCGTGAGTAGCACAATTATATATAAAGTCAAAATGCATTTAAATAAAAAAAAGACTAATATCGTAAATCCTTTAAATACATTTTATTATCTAAAAAAAAAATACTGTTAAACTTTTATGTTGGTTAAATAGACAGAAAAATGACAGCACATATTTGAATAACAAAACATTGAAATATATACAAACAAAAGAGAACATTAATGTTTCGAGTATTATGTTTATAATAAATGAAAAGCTTTTGTTATGTAAAAATGTGTTAGAAATAAATGAAGATTAACAAAATAATTTTATTATTTTATTTTTTGTAATATCATTTCTGTATAGTATACTTCAAATTCAAATCATCCGAAATGATAACATAGATTAAAAGGAATTAACAGTATACTAAAAGCGGAATAATACTAAATTATGTAAATTATCTAATTATAAATAACATAATAAAGTATAGAAATGATTGGAAGGAGTGAAATGAATTGATTCTTGATGTATTATTTAGGTATATTGTAATATGGAAGTCTTCAATAATTAGTAGGGCAAGCAAGAAGGCAAACATTGGTAGAAAACAAATGTCGTAGTTGCGTAATATTCGAACCTAAACTGGAATCATAACTAGCAGAATTGGTAAATGTATTTAGAAATTTAGATTACGTCAATATCATTGTAAATAATCAGTAAACTTGTTATTGAAATTATCAATATCTGACCGCTTGCCTAATTCATGAAATAACGTCAATAAGGAACAAAAATATTTACAAATCTGGTTAGTCGGACAGAGGGAATAAAATATGATTTTAATCAATTTTGTTACAACTGGTATCAGTCAAAATTTTGATAAGTCGAAATCTATAATTTAGTTGCTGAAAATCCGACTGGGATATCTAATTCTAAAGCAATTTCATATATTAATTCTATACATTTTACATATTAAAAATTAATATTTGCCTGATAATAATATGCAATTAAACAAACTTTGCGGTTTGTAGTTTAAAGCAGACATTCAAGACTGACTGCTAGACAGAAAACCTATAAAGTTATAAATCATTTGTGAACTTCAAGTATTTTTTACTGTAATTTACTATAAAAAAAGTCTATTTTATAAAGGATTGCTAAAAGTTGTCATATTGAAAAGAAGTTGTCTTTAAATGGGAATTCCTCATTAAAAAAGTTTATTTAATTATATAGCTAACAACCTATAAACGCGAAAAAAACGTAAATTGAGAATTTATTACCAAAATAATAAAAGTTTTTTTTCCATCTTTATGATAAATTAAAATTCTAAACTAGGACACTTTGTGTAAAATATACAAAAAAAAAATTGTTTTATTCAAAATTTTCCATATCAAAGAGATCTGACAGTTTTCTAACAGCAAAGTGTACGCTATTCATTTTTTACTTGATTATTATTCTTGTTATTATGGTACAATAAATATTCATTTTGTCAGTTAAATTGTTTGTATTTCATTTTAAAAGATCGTTTTTCTCAGAAATATAATATTAAAACTGTTGTATGTCGTTCTGTCATTTGCAAGCTTTGAACATCAGTCAGCTTCTCAGAAGACTGCAAATGAACCACTTTATAATACCACTGTCTGAGAAAAACATTTTCCCTTGTTTAATTCTTGAGAAATTGAAGACAAAAATCTTTATTATGGGAAGAACGATTTCACCTGTAATTTATCCTCTCTCTTTTAGCACTGATACTTATAGTCTTATACAGTAGGGAGGTTTTTTGTACTCTACCCAAGGTTAAAATCAGGTTGACCTCAACTATGAATAGATTGGATGATATTTGCATTATGATAAGTGACAATACAATATTTCATATTAGTTCTTAAGCGTTGCTCGTTAAATAAGTGAAGGTTCCCAATTGTTTTCTCAGAATAATTTCATGTTATCAACAAGAAACATTTGAAAAATTATTTTGTATTCTGACAACCATCAATTTGATATTTTCATTTGAACTCCCCATTAGAAATTTTTAAGGACAGCTCTATTTGTTGGTGAAGGAAAACGTAACTTTAAACGTAAAATTTGGGAGATAATGATTATTCTCCAAAAATATTGTTAGCTACTACTTTTAAAAGGTAATAACAAATAGAACAAAATGGTTTACAATTCGTCCATTACATATCACTGCAAGATTGAAGTCATATTAACATTTTTGTTATAGAAAATTTTACAAATAGTTTAGATAACATGCTTAAAATATTCTTAGTGCTTAGAATATACTATTTAACTTTCGTATCGGCTATACTAAAAAAGCCTGTGCATTAAAAAGCTTCTGTACAACAATATTTGACTACGCGGACTCTTATTTTTTTGTGAAATTGTACAAATGAAAACACTATTTTAATGTGATGAACATTGTATATATACATTATATTTTTCAAAATATTCTTTTATAATAATCATAAATAATTTTAATCCTGAAATTTCTGGAAAAACTCTATTAATTTGAGGGAAAAAAGAAATTATTAATAATTAATAAATTCCAGTTTTGATAATGCTTCAACAATTTTATTTATTATGAATTTTATTTATGATTATAAATTTGTTGGTTTTGGTTCATACGTAAAGAAAAATGTTTTTTTATCCAAAGAATAAATCTTATGCACCATAAAAATATGATATTAAATGTATAATATTAAAAATCTATAATGTAAAAATAATCACCAGAAATGAAATATAAAATAAAAAAGTAAACTATATTTATCTGCGCAAACAAATTGTTTTCTGCGCAAAATTGAAAGTGTTTAATGTATGCTGCGCAAACTTTGATTATTTTTATTCAAATTAATGCAAACTTTTTCAAAAAATAAAAATATACAGTCGATTTGTGATATCTGAGAAAAATACCTTACGAGACATCGATATTACACTGATTTTTTGAAGTAGTCTTTTATTAAATACTTTTGTTTAGGAAATATTTGTTTGAAATTATATTATTCACCAATATTTATCAATTTTTGAGTTAATACAATAAATATGTTCAACCTAACACTATGTCACCTAACGCCATATATTCTTATATTAATTAGACTAAGCTTGATATGCCTTCAAACTGAGATTCTGAAATGAAAACAAATAATTTTTCAACAAACCCTTCACATACATTTGTTACAAAATAGTATATATACAAATTTATGCAATATGAATAATCATCTTGCTTTGTGAATTTATGTTCATATAAAAGTTCAACACATAAATGGAAAAATAAACATACAATTTTCTATTTTATTTCATTTTGTATTTGTTTGTATATTTTTTTATTATTATTATTATTTATTATTTACATCTTATATATTTTTATTTTTGAATATTATTCAGCACTATATTTAATGATTTTCAAATGAGGTCATATATATTTTTGAAACAATATATCCTTCCTATACATATAATTTAAAATGTTGAAATAACATGATACATACATAA
Source organism: Rhamphomyia laevipes (assembly GCA_963920725.1). Lineage (NCBI taxonomy): Eukaryota > Metazoa > Arthropoda > Insecta > Diptera > Empididae > Rhamphomyia > Rhamphomyia laevipes. Next base: position 51,180,332 of record OY987258.1, on the reverse strand, counting down.
AAATACATATATACAAAACCTTTTTTTTATGCGTTTTGCTTTCCAAAATTTATGCTTTTAATGTATGTCAAAAGATGAAACATATTTTACATAAATCACACAACAACGAAAAAAACAACCCAAACATAAACAATTGTATGCTAAATGTCTAGAGAGTATTTCATTTGTGAAAATAATCATGGATTTATAAAAATTATTTCGAGGATAAACCAAACTGAACAAACAAAAAATTGAAAAATAAAAAATTTACCTATCAAATAAATTACAGAACAATATGTGCAATAAAAAATATGTCCTTTTTTCAGTTTCTGTTCTACTTTGATAGTAAAATATAATATTTTTATAAAAAAAAAAACAATTTTCGATTGAATAAATTGTTTATTTTTGGGTGGCAAAATCAATTATTCTTTCCATGTTCAGTTCACGTGGGAAAACAGGACTTCAATGATAGAGTTTTCATGGCATTTTATGACAATCAATTAATTTTAAATATATAATTTTAATTTTTGTTTATATATGCTTTGAAGGATTCTTATAAATTAAGTCAATATTTTATATTTTCATCCGCTGTGTACGGATATGACCTCTTCAATTGAGTATTTTTTGTATGTATACTTAAGTATTAACGGAATGGAATATAAGACCATATACTAAAAAATAATTGTTTAAATTAAATACTGTGTGTCGACTAACAGCACCGTTCTACGAATATGGCATGCCACTGTACGTCACATTGACAATATTGTTGCTATGTTGACATATTTAAATAGGGCAAGTCATGAAATTTATCACCGTTCCGCGATGATTGGAACTATAGCTATTTTTTTTGTATTTAATATTATTTATGTGCGAATAGGTTAAAAGCTTGTTACTTTGAAGCTTTCCGAAAATAAGTGGAATTAACTTGTATTGTTTACAAAGGAAGAACAAAATTCAGAAATCTAATTTATTTGGGAACAGAAATGGTGACTATATTATAATTTTTTCAACAGATATGTACTGTAGATCTTAAATGCTCAATTTTCTTTAATGCTGAATTTTACGCTTTATCACAGATTTGTCTGTATAATTAACCATAGTATTGTAAAAGATTGTAAATAAAAAACTCTTTTTATGTCATTTCTGATTTGGTAAAAATACATCCTCAAATTAAAAATTTTCCGACTATCTGTCCATTACAATTATTATAGAGAATGATATAAAAAGAGTGGGCTCTTAAAAACTTTATTCATAACATAACAAATTAAGCCTTGTGACCTATGTAAATTTTACAAGCGAACATAATTTACAGGTTTATTCTTCACTGATCAAGCCCCAACCGTTACTGATATAGAACAGCTGCTTTAGTAATAGCCACCAACTTTCCGAAGAGCATAATTTTCTAGGTGTCTCAATCCCTCAATCAACGAACGTCACATCAACGCCTAGTCTTCTTGTTAACAAATCGTACACAGCTGGTCAGCCTGACAATCCAATTATTTCCTGACATCTTTCTTATTCATTTGAAGACCTGTAAGGAAACCGATCATTGTTCTGAGTTTCTTCCTATTCATTTGAAGAAAGCTTTGTTGCTCACTTTTTTGATATTCCAGGAATGAATAGCTTCGAGTTCTTTTCGCTCTTAACGAATGTTCAAGTGTAATTTGTAAGATTGCGCAGTTTTATCTCTTTGAAGCTTATAATGATTCTTTTAGTTCCATCTTCCATTACCTTCGAAACACACATGAGCTATACACTGCTTACACTGCTAAAAATTGTCAGTAAACATTTAAAAATATTACTGCTTAAATTCCACACCTGATGGTCAACTGACAGTCCAGTAATGATATAAAAATTATTTAAATTTATAAAATTCAAATTTCAATATTCACTATAGAAATTGAAATATCAAATTAACTCCTAATATTATTCGTGTATAATTTTATGATAAAATCTTTTAACTTTTATATTCTTTATCTTTTATAATCCTTCTTTCCCATATCATAAAATAATCATCGTCATCCTCATCATATTAGACTAGAAAAATTCCAAAATAATTAAAATTTTATATTACAAAATTTGAAGTGAAATTTTACCACCAAAAATTTAAATAATTATGGTAAATAATTTTTTTTGTTAAAATATCTTTATTATATATAATTATTATGCACCTTTTAAATATTTTATGAGTTTATTCATTTAAAAAATTGTAAAATAACATTATAATAACTAACACGAAAAACTTTTTACTTTATGCAATATTTAATTAAGTTTATAATATTGCAAAATTAATACTAGAATTTTCCGTATTAATTATAAAAGAAGAATTTTAATATTAATAAAAAAATATAATATGATCTTAGTACAATGCCAGAGGCGTGCTGGACAAAGCACAACTCTGGAAAATGTCAGAATGGCCAGTTGCTCTTCAAGATTTGTATTTATGCCGCCATACAAACATATAAAAAGAAAATGCATACTTGCTAGCTCTGTCAATGAGTAATTTCAATATATTATAAAAATATAACATCATCTTAGTACTGTAAAGAAGCGGGTTAGCTAAAGGACAACTCTGGAAAATGCATATAGAATGAAAGTACTATACTGCCATCGTAATAAGAAGGGCGTATATCCATTTTAGTATATAGTTTGAAAAAAGGATATTGGAGAAATAGATAATTTGCTGAAACATGCAAACTACTCTACAAACTTTTCTTATGTTCCATTTATAAAATGTTTATATAAATAATTGAAATAAAAAAATTACAGATATATATCTTCAAAATGCCAGGGCAACATCATTTTCCCAGCATGCCTCTGCTTTAATATAACTATTAATAATTAGAATCTTATATATTGTTCAAGATTTCTCTTAAATTTTTACAGAAATAAAGTTTTATTATAGAAATCAGTAAAATGACAAAAGGACAATGTGACATTTAACTAATTTAACTATCATAAAAGTTTAAAAATTCTTGAAAGTGTAAATTTTAAGGGACACGTAGGAATTGCAAATTTTTTCTTATATAGTCAAATATTTTACCCAATTTTTGAAAAATTACCATGAAATATTATTAAATTTCAATGACAATCTATGTACCTGGTACATAGGAGATTTATTTATTATATTTCTATGTGATTTATAATGCAATTATTTTAGATTACTTTAATTTTATTAGGAATTATTTAATAATTATATGAACTACTATGATTGGAAAGATAATTTGATTAAACAGAAATTGTTCAACATTTTTTTTTCAAAATTACCACAACCAATCTAAAGTACTATTTCTTTCTGTCAGGAATTTGTTTTTCTGTGAACTGTTAACTGATTAACAAACTTTCTTAAAATATCATTTTCTATTGGAATTCATTTTTCCAGGTACAACCCTGAATTCTAGGTACAACTCTGGGATTCATAATTCTTCTGAAACGTAGCTTAGGAACAGATTTACTTTAGTTGTTTCAACAGCTTTTACGAACTTACTAAACATAAAATTAAATGTCTATCAAACTTTATATACGATATTAAATACATTTAAAAAATATGCTATTTTAAATACAAGATCAAAATATCGACACTAACACCCTCTGCAAAATTACAAATAAGATTTCTAGTAAGTGAGAGTAGAATGGCCAAAGGTTTAGTCAAGCGGATGAATGAATCACTGCATCATATGTTTAACTATTGTACGAGTACCAATAATTTTAAGTACATGTTACTTTCGAAATGTATGATTTGCAATATACCCCGGCGCAGTTTTGAAACATTGTCTCTTTAGTAAGGTCATTTTAAATTCATAACTATTGCAATAATGAAAGTAAATCCGTAGAGGAGGGAAAGTTATGTATAAACTAATAAATTTGAATTTATTAGTTTATACGCGACCAACTAATAATACGAATCGACCCGAATCTGATTAAGAACTTATTTGACAATCAAATAAATAAAAATGTAAAACTAATCTTAACCTATTACCAAACCATAATAATATAAAGCTTCTCTAATCATCCATTATGAAAGAAGGTAATGAAAAAGCAGATAAACTAGCACAAAAAGGTACTAACGATGTCTTCTACAGTTTTTACCATCCGATACAGGTTAATATCTTAATAAGAACTTATAGGCCATAAGATATATTACTTTAAAATGGAATGAGCACGAATAGTAGCTGCACGAATAGTGTATCGAGTAGAAGACAATGGAACATTATTGTTGGGCCATTTAGAAAATTTGGTAGTTCCTTTCTAGAAAACTTCTTTGATAGTTCCTTTCGTTCATTTTCGAAGTGTAATGAGTATAACAATGCAGCCTCTCGACTAGAGGTTACAACAACCTCATTAACAGCCTATGTGCATCGTACTCATTTTGATATTAACAAAAAATATCATATAAATTATAATCAAATTTTAAAACCAAAAAAAAAAAAAAAAAATTATTTATACCTTAAATATATTTCAACAAGTAAAATTTTCTGTAATATAATCTCATTGACTTAGATACACTTCTAAAGAATAATAAAAAAATTTTTTTTTTGTATAAATATTGATAAAAGATCTTTCAGATATTTTACATAAACATGGTAAAATTTCGGTTTTTTTTTACATTGTTTTGTGTTGGTTGGTGTATAAAATATGTATGTAAAAATGTATAAACATTTTTATTATTGTTATGCTATTGATGGTTATAGTACCAAAAAAAAAATTAATATTATACTTTAAATTCCATAAAATCCTTTCTTTATTGGTACAAAGTAATAAAAAGAAAAATTCTTTAGAAACTCTTTTAACTTTTAAATATTGCTGGTATATGTAAAGCAGTTTAAGAGATTTTCATGTTGTTCTATGCTCTTTAGATACATTTTTTTTGGTGAAATATCTTTTTACGTGTATACATGACGTATAGAGTTTATTAGAAATTGTATATTATGATTTTCTTCTTCTTCAATCATAAATTTTTATGACATTAATGTTGTTAAGCGTAAATTTTATCAAAATAAAAAAAAATAATAAAAAGTTTTTCTTGTTGTCGATAATTTTCATTATCTTGTCAGAAAGAACAACAACAACAAAAATGACAATCTTGTCTCAGCTCTAAAGTACCATAAACACTTAATTTTATCACTTCATAAAAAATTGGAATTTTAATAATATTATTTTAAGTAAAACATAATAAAAATTCCAAAGTTTTTAAATTTTGCTGAAGATTTCTATTCTCTATAATAAATAATTATTAAAAAAAAATGTTTATGGATTTAATTCCGGGAAATAGAGATGCACTTTCATATAAGATGCAATTTTATAAATTATTAATTGAGTATCTAATCCTCATCAATCTCAGACACAAACTTCATTTTCCCATTTACGAAGAAAAAGGGGTCCTGAGAAAGAGAACGATTATTTCTTTGAATCAGCGAAAAGAAGCATAAGGAGGAATATTGATAGTATCTTTAACAGGTAAAATTTGATTTAAAAGGTTTACATTTACATAGGGGTAATTCCAGAAATATCAGTAGGAAACTTTAAATTTTTATCGTTACATACATTAATATGTTTACACATTGAAGGAACTTTCTATTTAGGTTTAAAATTGTTGATTTGTTCAATCTGTCCATAGTCCAATTACGATGATTTCTTTTCTCAAAAAATTTATCAAATCCAAATGTTGATAATCATTCAAATAATTCGTCTTAGATGAGATTAAGAGCATAAATTGGATATACTTTTCGTAATATATAATTTAATCTGATACACAAATCTTAACTTTTCCCCATGTTGTTATTCTTGCAACACCGCTGGCAAATTTTGAACTGACCATAAAACATAAAATTATATGGTAAGTCTTGTAACGTTCTTGAAAAAGTATGGAATTAGATTAAAGTTCGTAATCAGGGAAAGCATATGTTTCCCATCGGAAATAAATTCACTTCTCTCTAGATTTTTTTAAATAATATAAATACTTCCTATAAAACTATGCGAACAATTGCAAAATTTTTGATATTTAAATTTTCTATTGAAACATCGAACAAAACTATGTAAGGCTAGGGCTGTAATATTTCGATCAGTTTCGAATCGATTCGTACAGTAGTAAATTGACTGGTTAAATAAAACTGAGTACATATAGTTAGTTATTGATTGGAATCGATTAAATTTATTAATTTGAAGTTTTTGTCTTTTTGTCTGGTATCATTCCCGATAAAGTTTAAAATCCTCTTTAGCCATGTTTCATTACACATATTTTTTCTTTAACTATGTCAAATTTAATTTCTCTTGACATTTGTTCACAGAATGAATCAATACTGAATTGTTCGACATATTGTAGTTCAAATTAATTGAATTATAATCGAAATGTTTTCGTTGATGTCAAATTGTAATTTTCGATATTAATTGTTACCAATATGACATTTTTCATTTAATTTCTCGACTTCGGGGCTGAATCTTTTTCAATTCCAAAATTACCTCCATCAAAGAACAATTTCACAAATCAAAATTTTCCTAATAAATAATTAATCTTTAACATTTCTAATAAAACACCTTTTTTAATATCATTATTATTACCTCAACCCCCCCCCCCCCCCCCCCCCATTTATAATCTAATTCTTATTGTTATCGAAATAAATTTGATGTTATAAATTTACCAAAACCATTAAAAACAAACCAAATATAAAAAAAAAATAATCATAATATCTTTAAGATATAAAATAAAACAAATTATTTATGCAAAAACGATTTGTTGTAAGACGATATTATAATAGGATCCTATCAATAATTTATTTACGAAATATTTAATTTTTTTTTTGTTACTGAATGTATAATAAATTTTATAATGTGCGGTTAAGTAAAACCATCAATATGGCTTTAAGACTAAATATTATATCCGTCCCAGTTTTACTATACACATAACCATACCATCAAAATATTCACCAAAATTTAAATATTGACGACAATGAAATGGTAATATTTTCCAGTCCACCCAATTACTTCAAGTCGACTATATACAAATATAATGGAAGTTTAGACGTAAGGGCTAAAAATATGACGGTATATCTCCAGTTTATTTCATTTCATCTTTTTTTTGTTTTATTTTATTCTTTACTTATGCTCTTTCTGTCGTCGTACACAATCAACCGAAAGAATAAAAAAGGACGAAAAAGATTATAGAAAGTAATCTTATTGTAATAAAAATATGTAAATTTAATCGTTATGCGGACTTGGAATATTTTTGATATAATTTTATATATAAGTATAGAAAGGCTTTACTACAGACTATACAGTGATCACTCTTTTGGAAAAATTGCTATTAAAAATTAGTATTCCTTACTGTAGGCTATTTACACTGTAAATAGTTATATTTTGAATAGTAATAATATTGATAAATGGTCAAAATAGTCAATTTTCTTTCTATATCGAAAATTGACTATTTAATATATAAAATCAACTCTTCATATATTTTTGACGGCTTCACCTCGTATCATAATTTTAAACCATAAATTGCTCATAATTCAGTAGATAATTTTTTCTGCACATGATCGAATTAAAGTAATTCGGAAATTTGATTCATCGATTTTTTCTAAAACTTGCTGAATTTTTAGTACCGATTTACTCTCAGGCTGTTGCTTAAAAAGCCAAAATCACTCAAACATATCTACAGGCCCTCAGAGCTAAGTTACACTTCGATAACGTCAAGGAATCTGTGGCCAAAGCTACAATCTTGGTCATCCCTCATATCGATGGGATATACAGCATTGTGACTGATGCGTCTGATATAATCGTAGGAGCAGTCCTATAACAATTCAATAAAGAACACTGGTAGACTTTTTCATTTTTTTCAAAGAAAAAAACCTTCCCCAGCAGAACGCAAATACTCTGATTTCGACCGCGAACTCTAAATATATAATAGCTAAATATTTAGCTATTAAATATTTTCGGTATTTTGTTGAATGAAGACAATTTCAGATCTGAGCTAAACTCTAACTTTCGCAATTAAATCAAAAACAGAACGTAGCCTACGTCAAACGCGACATCTGTATGAACGCTGTTCATGTGAGTAGATTGTATAGGTGTAGTGTGTGGTATCAAAAAAAAAGCTCTCAAAAAGTGTAATACCTATCTATAGGTTTGCTCGCAAATTTCTAAATTACATAAATGTTAAATATGGTATTCATTTATGTAAATAACATAGATATGGTAATAATAATTAATACTCTTTCAAAACTTCAACGAGCCCAGTTTTATTGGTGCAAGTTGATTTGTTTGTAATAATACATATCGTTTATGTAATTTTTAGAAAAACCCTGTAGCAAAGTACGTGTTTAAGATAAGACATCCGATTCCCATACAAGGGAATCATCAATGAAATACAAGGCATAGGCAATCAGTCATTAGAATATGATAACGATAGATTTTATTATTTTTTGATATAATTACGAATTCATTGCTAAATAAATGAGCTAAAAGATATACTTAAAGAAAAATAACAGCCTAATTTGTCCATAAATCATCAGTTACCAAATCCCATTTACCTATTTAATTATAGAATAATTTATTATATGTATAAGGAATTTGGAATTTTCTTTCTCCTATCAATAAATGTTGGGTAGCAAAGGACTAATTTTGATAATATTGCCATTCCGTCTGCAATTAATTTTCGTAGTATATTCTCAAATCTAAACCATTTAGTTCCATTTCTCAATTTTTGTTTACAGTGTATCAAACAAATTTACCTATTTTCTTAGAAAATATACGACAGAATAAATTTAACAATAATACCAAAGTCTATATACAAAATTTACCCTAAAAATTAAATTTCCAAAAGAAAATATTTAAAATGAAAATTATTGATTAATATAATAAAAAAAAAACGTTGGAAAATTGAGGGTATATATTATAATGTATAGATATAGACCATAAAAGGATTAACAGAGATTAAAATTTTGATACTTTTAACTCAGATTATTATCATAATATTCACTTCATTTGAATACCAAATTTTCAAATTATTTATTCATGTATAATATCATATTACATTTTATGTAATAAATTGATTTAATAAATTTAATTTTTTTTTTTTTTCATTTTCAGAGGAAAATTGGAAATGAGAATAATTTTCATTTTCATATCATAAAAAAAAAAAAAGATTTTATATTTTAATTTTAATAATTAACATTATTTAATACAAAATAAAAAAAATCAGTAAAATAAAATATATTTTGTTATTACAGGATTTTATCATGCAGGAAATTAAAAAGTTCATTTTGTTTTTAATATATAATATAATTATCGATATGAATAATATCAAATTAAAAAAAAAAAGGATTTGGAAAAATATCAATTAAATTTCTGGGGATATAATGTAGTAGAAGCTATAATATTTATAAAATATATTAACATATTTAATACCATATAATGATGAAATTTGTAATAATTGAGGTGATGAGTTTAAAACAAAAAATAATTTAACATAAATAAATAATAATTATAGATTGAGCTATTGATATGCATATGATCATAATTATTTACTTACAGAGTGACTACATTCCGGTTTCAGCTCAAGGCCGAGACGTCGCAGTTTTAAATGCTTAGTATTAAAAACTTGCAATATGTAATTATGATTTTAAGATTGAAAAAAAAATGCTAACAGTTGAGAAAATTTGGTTTACAATAAGCAAAGTTATTAAATAATGCATTACTTTGGTAATATAAATCAGAATCGTCATCATTACTCCAGTACCAGTTACTGCATTTGAATTACTTTAATGCAGTAACATATTGAAAAGTTTATGTATGAAATACGTTGTTAATACTGCAGAAATGTATTATTTTAACAACATTAAAAGATGCATTATTTCAACAGTATTTAAAAGTAATGCAGTAATTCCAGTAATTCTTAAAAATTTATAATTGCTTTAACATATTTTTTAAATATTACTAAAATTACGATTACCACCATTCTTCACTTCAGTACCCTAATCTGTGCAGGTGCTCATCATAAAAAATATAAAAAATAATTTTGATTTACCATCAAGTTTGTCTACTTAATATCAATGCCTAATACTAATATAATAAGTACGGTATATGTAATTTAGATGAAATACAAAATCTTTTAACATTTCATAGATCACTGCCCAAGATTATAAAACTAATAGGAAATAGTTTTGAGATAATGAATCATTGTAAAAGATTGAAGTCAGAATTTCGCGAACTTATTAATGGAAAGGCAAAGTTTTCTTGAAATTATTTTCAGTATCTTTTTAAACAAATTATTAAACCATTCCTGAATAAATAATATCATATATGTATCTATCTATATAGGGTACCACCAGTACGTTTAGGATTTCGATGATTGCTAGTGTAATGTTATGATGTGATGCTTTAGAACACCACCTTCAAAATTCTGACCTAAAGCAGTAGTGTCATATTATGTTGAATAAAATTTACAATATTAAATGTTTAATGTTTCACAATTAAAATTCATTCAGCTTATTGCAATTAGTTCCTAGTTCCTTAATTCATAAAATAATTAGCTTCATAATTCATAAAACAATTAGTAGATTTTCATATCAATAAGAAAATCTCTAATAATTTTTGTCACCTTCGGTTAATTTTTATGATATTGCTCCAGTGTTTATTGACCATACAATTAATATATTATTGAAATTGATATTCCAATTATGTAAATATTAACACCCTGTATATTATAATTAAATTCATTTTACTTAATTCGGAAAATATAAAGATTTACATATTATGTCAAATTTTACATATGTATACATTTAGAATATGAAACTTTACGGTCGAGTTGTGAAGTCCTCATATAACCTACAATATTTAAGATATGATTTTGTAATTTCGTAATTAAATATAGAATAGGTTGAGCTCTTTTGCAATTACTTAAAACTGTATTCCCATATTTGCAGTAGAATGCTAATGTACCACTTTTGTAAAACAATCTGTCCAAAACGAAATTTGTTAATTTTAATTTTAGTAATGAATTTAAACGAATTCATTCAGTAAACTTCCCTAGATTCCAATTAAATACTAAAATATAAATCGAGTATTTTATTTTGTTATGAGTAGCTTAACATTAAACTAAGTGAAATTACATAAATTTAAAATAGAAGATTGATCAAAAATCTCTATAAATCAAAATTCTATAGCTGATCAGTACCAGAAAAAAAATTTTTACGAAAAGTAATCAGAAGCTATCAAATATTTCAAAAAAAAAAAAAAAAAATCAAAAAAAAAAAATTAATAATAATAAAAAAAAAATATATATTTTTAAATAATTTAAATTTTTATTTTAGAAGTATTAATTTTTTAAAAATTTACATTAATTCTAGTGTTTTTAATTTTCAAATTTGAGAAATTTTATATAAAATTTTTGAATTCCCAATCAATTTTAATAAAACTTGCAATAACGATATAATAAATAAATAAAAACAATAAAATAATATGGTATTAATTCAAAATGATAAAAATTCCAAATTATTGAAAACTACAAATACAGGAACATTAAAAAATTATGATAAAAAACCAATTATAAAGAAATTAAATAGTTTTCAAAGTAAATATTTAATACAATCATCGAATGGTAAATTATATAGAAAATTAAAAAAATTTCCACATGATAAAGATGTTTTAGTGCATCGAAAACGTACACAAGAATGTGATTATGATCCTAATTTTCCAGAAGGAAATATTTTTTTAAATCCAAGTGATTATGATTCTGTAAATGATTTTCAACCATATATTGATGTACGCCAAATAAGTTTACATAAATATAATAAACGACATCGTAAAAGAAAAAAAATTGTTAAGAAAAAGAATCGGGAAAAATCAAAAGAAAATATTATTAAAAATGATGAAAATATTGATAAACAACAAAAAAAAAATTGTAAAAAGAAAAATGAACAAATGTTAAATGTAATGAAAGATTGTAACGAAACATTTGAATATTTATTATTAACAAGTATTTTAAGTAATACGAGATATAAAAAATCATCAAAATTAAATGATTTGCATCATAAAACTCATGTTAATAAATGTGAAAAAATTATAAAAGATAATGGTGACAAAATTAATTTGAAAAGTAAATCTTTAAATAAAACTACTATTGTTAATAAAAATCTTCTTGAAATAAATAGAAAAAACGATGAATCCAAACAGTTTAAGGAATCTATTAAAAATAAATTAGAATTAAAGCTAGCACATAAGTTATTGTCCACCAAATGGGGAACATTATTTGGCACTTAGAATTAATAAATTTAACGTTTTTTTTTTTAAATTAAGTATATATATATAAACATATAAATTTTATTATGAAGATTATGTTAAAAAAAAAATATTTTGATAAAAAAAAAAAATGCCAAATATATAATTAATTCAAAATTAATTTAGTGTATTAAATTTATTTCAAGTCAAAATCTAAAATAATCTGATTAAATTAGCAATAATTAAAATTCTGACAAAATAGAAAAATTTATATCTAGAAATATAATTAATTCTACTTCTACTCATTTGAAGTATTTTTCTAAGATGCACACCAAAATGGTTTGAGTTATTGCTTATTCTGAAAAATGAAATGTTAACAAAATAATTATTTTCACACTTCTTCGCGAATACAATTATTAAACTTCATTTATGTAGTCAATGATTAAACTTAATTTATGTATTATAGTTAATAATTACAGGATATTACTAAGCCCATTAATCAAATCTCTATATAAGATTATACGAAATGTGAAATTATGATTTATTCCGAATTCATATAGGTAAACACTGCGATTAGTTTATTAATGAATTAATTGGAATTGACTAAAATAAAGTAAGAGAAATAAATATTTTCAGGATATAGACAGTATTGCATCAAAAAAATAGACTATACTGTCCATGACGACGACTCTTACGGGTTACTTGCGATCAAGAATTCAACTACTGCTCAGTTTTCGTAGTTAGTCGTTTATTAATTTAGATTTGCAGCAAAAGCAGCACTAAATTAATAAACGACTAACTATTAGTATTTCAGAATACTAACGCCGTCTTTGCAGTATAGGCGAAAATAAGCAACAACATTTTTAATTCTCAATTTTTATTTTATTTTTATTTTTTTGTATATTTTATTGAAAATGCCTGGTAATAATATTTTTCATTATTAAACAATCCACACAAATATCGACAATTTGCAGCCAGTATTAAATTTATGCATTTAATGTCTGTTTTTCAACTTTTTCAAGCTGTATAAGGTGCGCAGCGATGAACTCTTGACCGCAATTTAGATAATGATGATTAATTCAGACTCACCATGACCATAATTGTTACAGTACTGCAAAATTTATTGACACCTACGGAATCACATTAATGGAACATCAAACTCTTTATTAAAGAATCAAGAATCTTTGACAGAAAATCACTGTTAAGACCACGGAACACGAAATGTTGGACATTAAAAAGAAACTTCAATACTTCCAACGAGATGTCTCATGTTGTGAGAACTATATGGTAGCTTCACACACTTCTTAATCTTACCTAATCCAGGACCCCCACACAAACCAACTAAAAAGTATAAAAAAATGCTTGTTTAAAATTGTTCCAAAGTTTGAATGATTAAATATTATAGTTAGCTTTTATATAGCAATTCGATTATCATCAATATAGATACACTACCCTTACGGGTCATTAGATGATCACTTTTCTATAAATAATTAGGGTCACAGAATATTTCATAAATTTAAATCATCATCTAATCTACTAAGAAACTCAAACAGAAAAATAACATTTTTTTTTTTTGATTATTTTTGAGGTATATATTTGTATTCAGACCTCCAGAATGCTCCAACCAATTAAAATATACTATAATTACAAAAACTTTCGAGCTGAATGTAATTAATTCAACGAATACTACAGCGATAATCTTATTTCTAATATGGATTTATACAGACATTAAGTGGTGATACCGCAATATGCACTGGCCTACTTGCGGGCCAATTACCGCCATTTAAATCAAATTTAACCCTAAAAGAAGTGTTAAAAAAATTGTATTTAATTATTTTTTTAAAGTTTTTGAAATAACAACAAATTAATTAAACTGCAATAAAGAAAAAAAATTAATTATACTAAAATATAAAAACTTAAAACAACCAATTATAAAATTTAACCTATTTAATTAAATTATGCAGAAAAGTTAAATAAAGTGCAATTTTCACAATAATTATATTTAAAAAAAAAAATACAAAAAATTTATGTTTCGTTTTTATAATTTTTAGATTTTAATTTTCTCAAGACTCCATCAGAAGACACTTTAAATGAACATAAACTTTCTATATATTTAATATTTATAAAAAAATTTAATAATTTTTATCCATTTTTCACTTGAAAATCCATTGCTATATAAAGTATCTATATCTATAAATCCATTTCATATTATTTTAATAATTTTGTCACAAAATATTTATGAAAAATTATAGAAGAAAAGTTTTTCCAAGACAAATTAACTCACCATAAACTTTATAGAAAATTTTATTATACCCAACATTTATACAAGAATTATATTTATATGAAAAGATATTATAAATATGGAGTCATGTTTTTCCATCTGTTTCGAGGATGCTTTTCTAGAAAAAAAAAAATTTGAAGCCACAGCACGGAAGCAAAATAGTATGTACACTATAATACAGATTTGTATATAGATAGATTTTTATGTTGCTGAAACAGTTTTCCAACAAACTGCCAGTTAAAATTAACTTATATAAAAGATTTAAAGTTTTATATTTAAAATAAAAAAAAAAAATTGTGTAGTTATTTGAAGACTTTTATTATAGCCTGGGCAACTGTGGTCAGTTTTTTTTTCGATGCATCTTGCAAAAAAATAATCATAATAATTTTTGTAACTATAATTTATTTTTTACAACTTTGGTAATAAAATTTAATTGATATGAAAAGAAAAGTGTTTCTGAATATTTTAAATACTACAAAAAGTCGGGTTATATTTCTGCCAATAGAAAATTGAAATTATAGCTTTATAAAGTGGGCTATTTTTCGATTCAGGCTTATAAAAAAAATGGTTAAATCAATATATAATATGATAAATTAAAAATACTGACATAAATATCATTTCGGGTAGAACAGCGGTGGCGTTGTAGAGTGTGCTACGCTCTGATGGATTAGGTCCCGGGTTCAAATCCATACTGAGGCATCGACTGGGACAAACTCAAATAGTTTATACCATTTTTATTATTTCAGTATTAAAAAGCTATTCGCTTGTTTCAAAATCTTCAGTGTAATGAAATGGTTGGTAATCCATATAGAAAATCAGTAGATCAAAATTGCAATATTGAGGCCTGTATCGTGTATGCTTCTAAGTGGATTGAAAAAATGAAGAAAAATTATAAACTGTTTTTTAAGTAAACTAGGTATGCGCTCTAGATATAGGGCTAGCCTGCAGAAACATTAATTCGATTTATATTTCTGTTTTAATCTCTTCAATTCTTCGCTTTATGATTGGATATTTTTTTATAGAGCTCTGGGTTGTCTTCATTTCAAATTCGTATTTTTTCATGCTTCAATAGACCTCGTCTATAGAATAGACCAATTTTATTAAAAAAAAAATTATATTTTTTTAAATTCATTATTTTCAATCATGATTATTTCAATTAAACATTAAAATATCCTTATATAATTTGTAATAAATACAAATAAAACTTATTTTTAAAATATCTCATATATTAATTCCATAATACAGAAAATTATTTCATTTACCTTGAAAGTGTCCTCAAACTTAAAAATAATAAAAAAATAATCAATAAAAGGATTTTATTAATAATACCAAAAGGCAGTAATAAAAATATTATATTTTAAAGTACTCAGAGCTTAAATATAAATCCTTTTAAGGTAACATAATAAAATTTGAGTGCTATAATATGTTTAAAGTTTCATATTATATTTCTATATATAAAGACCATATTTACATTAACATAACTGAACTGATGTATTAATTTAATTTACATACTATTATCTTTTATCACAACTTTCATTATATCCAATTTTTCTATATATACATACATTTATGTAATGATATTATGTTGTGTAGAGGTAAGATACAAACATCTGCCTTTAATATCATTGATAAAATAATAATATCCACACATTTTTTTTTCCTAAATGGGGAACGTAATAGAGCAATACGACCTTATTGATTTATTATGCTTTTATAGTTACTTTCTCTACCACAACCTAGGATGTTT
This sequence comes from Rhamphomyia laevipes, assembly GCA_963920725.1. NCBI lineage: Eukaryota > Metazoa > Arthropoda > Insecta > Diptera > Empididae > Rhamphomyia > Rhamphomyia laevipes. Next base: position 51,164,115 of record OY987258.1, on the reverse strand, counting down.
GAGGGGGTCTTATTTGCCAGTTCTTTGGTGTTGAAGATATTGTCTAATCCTTGCAAATGCCTCGGAGTTGTAGAGAATGGATTTCTCGCAGTAGCACAGAATATGTTCCGTCGTTTATTTGTTATTAAACAGTGAGGACTGATGTCTGTTTCAGCTAGAACTATTTTTCTGCAGTGTAGTTAAAAGGACTGTATCCTTTCATGATGTCTTTTAAGGTCCTAGTGTCCCTTTGACTGAGTTTTAATATATCTTCCACTTCTGTTTTTATTGTTTTTTTTCTAGATTGAAAGTCCTTGTAGTCTATTCCATTCGATCTTTTGTTCTTATGTTCAATCAATCTGCACATAAGATGAGGATGAAGTATCCTCTTGTGTTATCGCAGAATGGCTCTGGTCCAATCAATTTATTATTCACACATATCGTAAAGAATAATATTTATGGAAATTTTATAGACCGATGTTCTTATTCGGTAATTTAATTAAAAATTAATATTAAGTAACATTTTGTCTAATAATATGCGAATTACGAAAAAAGTTATTGATCTGCAGATAACAATCATAATCGCATTTCGAAAATAGCCGTAACGCAAACCATTATGGAGTGTGTCTCAGGTTCACTAGGAATTAGTGGTTGAAACTCATGCTAATGAAATGTTTATATCAAAATAATAAACCTATTAGTTGTTAATGTAATTTTGTAATAAATATATGTATTTATACTTTTATAACATTTTAAATGCCATAATTGGAAATTTCAGACATTCAAATATCAAATCTCATTTAATTTATACTCTTAATATTCAAATTTACTTTTGATTTCCAATAAATTCTGAATATATCTAGAAATAACTTAATTTATTTTGTGGTTTTGGACAAAAATAAATTTAGACAAAATATTATTTTTAGGTTTTGAAAATAATATTCTCATTAATTTAATTCTTCATAAATTCAACGAAGCGCATAAAACCTCAAAATTTATGGTCATTGAATATAACATTATAAATTCATAGTAATCAATATTGCTGATGTAATATTTTATACATAATCTTAGTCATATCCTTACCATATCCCGTATAAAATATTATGCTAAATTATAGAACCCCCGAAAAATAATCTATTCCTTAAAACTATTAACTTTGCCTGCGACATAGTTTCCTTAATTTTATATATAGTATTTATAAAGTTATAAAGTATACATAATTATATTTAGAATAAAAGGATGTTGACGGATGTGGTTTAATTTTTTATATATATTATAATTATTATATCTTTTTGGAAAAGATTTATTTCAATTTGATAAATCACAATTAGAAATTTGGGTTAATACACTGTTTAAAAAGTATGTATAAAATTCAATTTTTGTTGAAATAATATTTCATACTAAAAATCCTTTAAGACGTAATTAAAATGAATTAATTAGATGTAAACTTAATAAGTTGTCTCTGACATAAATTCAAAAACCAACCGATAGATGGCGCTATTCGTTTGAATATGTTTCATTACGAACATTTTGAATTTTATGTAATTTGTTATCAAAATTGATGTTTTAGAGCTGCCATTGCGAATAGATAATAAATTATGGTATGAAATAGCAAACTCTATAAAATTTAAGATTTGTAGTAAAGTGCATACTGCAACAGTTTCGTTAAGTATTCATTTTAAACTTCAAAATGTAAGTAATCATAACAAATCTGTACCAAAATTAATATTTAATATTAATCCAAGTTTGATGAATTATTTATAGACCACAATTAATTAATGACAATTAAAATTTCTGACATAAGATGTCTCTGCATGTCAAACTTAAAAAAGTAATTGACTATGGTGAGTATTCATTAAATATTTTAATGTAATTAAGATAGTTTAAATTCCAGTTTTATTTACAAACTATCGGTCCTTGAAAAAGGCTATTTATATGAAATATACAATTTGTAGATCATTCGATATCAATCTAGTTTTAATTGATAAAGTTAAATAATAATCTAAATAATTTAATGATTCTCTTTTATTAAACTGACATTTAAATAATACCTGAAAATTGCAAGAATGAAGCAGTTCTGATTGATGTATTGAGATAATTATTGATTACGACTTTTAGTATGTCCTGTAAGTAATAGCAAATGTATGCAATTTAAATCAAAATATTACTAAAAAAAACTGTTTTTTTTATTTTTAAAATTTATTATATAAATATTTAATAAAGTACCTCTGATTAAACCCCTACATAATATTTACGAATTCATTATATTAACAAAACTATTTTCTATCCCAAATGTCTCAACATAAATTTAAATAGAATGTCTAAACGAAAAAATTCATTCAATCCACAATCCAACAAAAAAAAAAATAATAAATGGTTAAATATAAACAAATTTAAGTTATCCAAAACACGATCTAATAGTACTCATAAAATTACGTTTACCTAAACTTTTATACAAATCCTTACAATCCTTACCACAAACAAACAAATTCATTTATTTTTTATTTTTACAATCTTGTCTCCTTCACAAATCCGATAAAATTTGACGCTTCTAAATTATTATTATTATAATAATAATAATATTTATATAAAAAACAAAAACGACTGAAAATTGGGATACAAAGTTTTGTATATTTTTGTCTTTCACAATCTAATATTCTAATCGACAGATGTCGCCAATAGCGACAAAACGAGCTACGAGACCAGAATTGTGATTTTTTTGATTTTAAATAACAAAAAGAGTAAAATTCATATAACAACAACAACAAAACTATTTGGAAATTTGAAATCCTTAAAGGATTTTTTTTATTTTATTTTTTACCATTTTATTTAGAAATTGTGCGGTGTGCAATTCACAGAAAATTTGATTTTTCACCTTATTTTGCCTTCAACTCACAAACAAAATAAAAATGGAAATTTAAGATTCTAAAAATTACGACGCGAAAAAAAAGAAAAATCTTTTCATTTTTTATTTTTTTATTTTTTTTTTCATATATTATTATGTAAATTATGTTAAGTCCTTATGGCATTTTTGTCATTCGAAATTTCTAACATAAGATCCTTAATAGGATATATCCAATTATCTATGTATAGAAAATTTCTGATATATACTTGAATAAAAAAAAAATGTTGTGGATATAAAAATATATCTTCTTAAGTCAGTAAATTTTCCAATTTTTTTTTTTAAAGTTTTTTTATATAAATTTAGTTAAAGATGAATTGTGAATAGATTTATTATAATATTTAAGAGTTTGTTGGAATAAAATCAATAATTGAGTTTGTAATCCAAAATTAATCCAAGACAAAACGTTTCTTATCATCGAAAATGATAAAATAAGAGCTTCTGAGTGAACCAATTATCGTTATGCATTAAGTGAGATATGATATTAAGAGTATATTCATTTCTTTAAGATCGCCCCTAACACACTTTCTCTATATGCTGAGAAATATTTTCACTGCCTCAATGGATTAAGCTCACTACACATATGACATTAGGATTAATTAATGATTAATCATAATGTCAATAGTACAAACAGTAGACATTTCTAGAAACAAAACTAAATTGTTAATATAATAGTAGCTAGCAAGGCACTAAATAGACTTCAAACAAAAATAGTTAATACAATTTTTTTAACTTACTAACAATTTAAACATAAGCACTCGAAGTTATATGCATTATTGCACAATTACTAGATCAGTAGATTACCACCTTCAAAGCAAGTACTTCAGTTCTGGAAAGAACGTTACTACTTCCTTCATCTATTGACTAAGAATAAATGCTTGAATTAAGATTAATAATAATTGCAGCGAATCAACAAATTACTACCTGCTTCAGGCGTCACAGCTTTGAAGAGAAACCTACTGCTTCCTTCAGCGTAATCTTTTGAGTTGGCCATCTCAATATAAAATTTGAATTTATATGCATAGCATGATTTTTAAGACCAAATATAATTTATTTATTAAAATAGGAACTGTAATCAGTTAAAGGATCACTATCACAATATTATAGATAATTACGAAAATTATGAAATAAATAACTATTCTGCAATCCCAATCAATCACAATTACTCTGAATAGTACGAATTAAGAATGTTATGAGATGAATTTCACAATTAAAACAGAATGCACAAATAGAGTACAGCGCCTTAACAAGTTTAACGATATCTTTAATAGGAAAAGGATAAAATTAATGACACTATTTAATGATACTATTTAATGATACTATTTAATGACACTATTAAGGCAATGAAACTATTTCATTTAAAGCTAATGAAATTACATTCATAAATAAACAATTCCTTCTAAAAAAATTTGGTTAAAAGAATATAATGCTGGAGTTACTCTCAGCATAAGCAACGGCAACGCGCTGCAACTCAACACAACGGCTTTATATGTATTGTCTCAAAGTTTATATGTATTGTCTCAATTACAAAATTACTGCGTTGTTAATCTTTGCGTTAAATTTTCCATTTTTTGAACTTTTTGCGTTATGAATGTTTGCGTTAAGTTTATCAACTACTCCCATTCATTTTATATGAATTGAACTTTTTTTTTTTTGACAATGTGTTGTAGCATGTTGTTGGTGCCGTTGCGTATATTGAAAGTAACTGGAGCTGTAAGATAATCAAAATTGTTAATAAACCTCTACTTAAATAAATTAAAGGAAAGTTTGAATTAATAATTTGAATCCTATGAATGGGTGATTTAATTATAATAATGATTCCAGGGATATAGTCCAATTCATTGTTATATAACTAACTTACATTTTCCATAAAATAAACGTCGATAAGATTTCAGACATAACTTTAAATAATAATCTTTATATTAACCGAATAGCCTTTCAAAATTCTTCTTAACCAAATCACCAAAAAAATTTATAAAACATGCTCAAAATCGAGACTTTATGTATAATAAGATTTAAATTAAAGTTTACCTCGCGGCTAAAAACTAAACTTACACTTTTCTTTTCTTTTTTTTTTTTTGGGATGTATAAATTTCCACTTAAGCCATTTTTCAAAGTTTTCATACAAAAAAACATTATTTTTTTAGGGTATTTTATATATTTTTTTAAATATAAAATGTTGTCCACAAAAATTCCATATACGTTTATCTTCTATTTGCTTATAACCTACTTAGGTGAATCATGAGATGAATGTAAATCACCATATTTTATAAAGAAAAATTATTTTTTGTGTTTGGTATACCTAAAAAAGAAAATGTCTTTTCAGACATGAAAAATTTAAATCGATTTGGAATTTTCAAAGAAATATTATGGTAATAAAGGACTAGATTTAATAAAATATTTAAATTTTATTATAAATAAACCGATAATTGAACAATTATGAGAATTTTAACCTACTCGTATTATAAATTAGTGTTTAATGGCATTCATTAATTATTGGAATGGTTACTTTTCAAAACTTAAAACTTTTTAAATCAAAATTATTATGAAGAAATTCTTAATTACACAAAACTTATCATAACATTTTATACAGCCAAATGCTAGGTCAATGCAGAACTGGTTGGAAATTATTTACATATTATATTATAGAATTTGCATTTGATAGATCGGAATAAAACACAAGGTGAAGACGTTCAAATAATGATGAAATTAATGCTCTTATCAAATATACGAAGAATTAAGGTCCAACCTGTACGATGGTTCGGCAGCATTCTAGAATGGATGAAACTGCTTCGGCAAAAAAGGACTTTGAGATCAATCACTTATGATAGTCCCAGAAGAGGCATACCAAAACTGCGTTGGAAAGATGCAATTATCCAGAATATCAGAAGATGGAATATTTCAAACTGGAGACAAATAGCTACCGATAGGCCCCAGTTGGAAAATATTATAACACTCGGCTAAGAACCGCTTTAGTTTGTAAGGCCATTTAAGTAAGTATTAAATATGAAGATATTATCGAATCTATAAAATCGAACAAAGAATTAGTTAACCGAGGGTTATGTATAGCGTATGAATGAAATTAGATTATCTTAAAATACTTATACTTTGGCTAGAGGATAAGAAACCAACAAAACGCCCAAGCTTGTAACGTAAAGCTGGATTCAGAATGTTGTTTCAATGCAAAAAGAAAGCAATTTCGCAATACTTCTATTCACAATATAAAGTTGAGCAATAGTTCTGAAATTATTATTAAAGCTGGACAGCTTATTCATTGCCTGGATTGCATTGGAATAATATTCAAAATCCCAGTATAAGAAACCGTAAACAAGTTCCAAATAATAGATCAATTTGCGGCACTGGATTAGTGTTAACGTCACACTATACTATACATCTGAGGAGCAAAGGAAAGCAATATGTAATTAAACTCTTCATTGTAAATTGTAGATAACTCATTGTAAATTGTAGATAACTGACTAAAATATACTGACACAAATGAAATTTATTTTGCTATATATTGCAAGGTATCATAACTTAAAGAAGAAGCCTTTTTTTTAAAATAGTACATAAATTCTTTAACCATTAATCGTGGTTCGTAATAGTTTTGAAAATACAAAAAAAAAAACAATTCTCATAAAAAATACTACATTCTAAATTTTTATAATGCTATTACAAAAATGAAGAGTTAAATCAGTTAAAAGCTCAATATCATTAATAGCATCTCTACAACAACCAACAAAAAAAATCAATGTCTACATGAAAATAAAATCTAGAAATGTCAATATTTTTTTATATATGTTTTTATATTTTGAAGTACAAATCTTCTATATAAAAGAAATATTAAAAATCCCATTTCAAATATTTTATCATTCATTGATAACTAAACGTAATGCTCTAACGCTCGCTACACATCAATTTTTTTTTTCGATATATATAGATATAATTGATGGAATAATAAAGGATAGCCATATAAACTGTTAGTGGTCCTTTAATCTTTACGATTACATTCTATTGTATCATCATATAACGCAATAATACGGAGAAAAAAATCATTTCATGACCATTATCATATCTCTATATATAGTCTACTAACTACACACCATTATATAAATATACAAGAGGATATAATAAAAAAAAATTTCCAGTATTGAATTGATATCCTTTCAACGAGATATCAATAACTTTAAAATGATTTCTGTTTTCTTTATACATTTTCTTTCAAGGATTTGGTTTTTTTTTTTATGAAATTAAAATTTACGGGAAAAATGCACTTATAAAAATTTTGTGTTAAACATTTTAGTATTCGACGTTACATAATTTTTGTTCAGATATTTGAAAATTTTGGATAACTCTGACTGGTCGATTTGAATCAGTTTTAAGGAAGAATTGGTTTGTGAAAGTGGTTTATAATATTCTAAATTTCTAATTTAGCAAGGGGAACAGCTATCGAAGCTGCTACAAAATTATGGACATCGAAAGATGTTAAGGGAATAATTAATAACGTATTTGAATGTCAAAAATCAAATTTCAAATCTTTAATCAAAATCGTTATTTTTTTTCTTCTAATATGATTTGAACATATTTCCATCCGAGTGGATATTCGATTTCCGAATCAAGAGTACGCCTTTACTCACAATAGATTTTTTTATGTAGCAGTGCAAAGAGGCAAAGCTTTTATAAGCTAATCTTTTATCTTAGTTGTAATAATATTTAATGCTGTGTTTTACCTCCTATACCACTGCCCCGCACTCGCTTCACGTAGAGGTCGTATTCTACAAACCAACTCTGAAAGAAGTTTCGAATTGCAACACCAGGAAACTCCTCAAGTTTGCTGCAATTACGAAATCCTTCGACTTAGATAATCAATTCCTTCGACAGAGTTAGTTATCCATAAAAGTGGTATGAACCCAGTGTGGTCAATGTTAGGCTTTGCCGCCACTATAACTAACCTAACCTAGGCTAAGGCTATTTTAAAATATTGATATTGAATTGAAATAATTTACCATATTTTAACATCAAAACTATAATCAAATCGTTTTTAATAATTATTTACTTTTAAACAAAACCCTACGTTTAATACATAACCTAATTTTAATGTCTAAATTTCTGGTTTTTCTTATGCTTTTTATCCATTTTATTACTCTCGAGGGACATAATTTCCCATAGTACAACAACAAAAATATATAAAATTAAATTTGAAATTAATGTTTAAAGATATCGTTTTATTTTTGAAAAAATAAAAAACCACAGCAAAAAAATAAAATATAAAAATTTATTATTTTCTAACGCAAAAAAAAAAAATATATTTATTTAACGAAAAAGACATTAAGGTATAAACATTAAAATTTTTATAATATGAAAAGGTATTAGACCTTACAGTTAAGAAAATATTATATTTTTTGAAGAAAAGCCGAATGATTTATTAGAATCAATTAGATGAAAATTGCTTTTCAATTGGGATTGAGATATATAAAGAATGAAAATATTTTCAGATATTATAGATAAAAATTATTATTAGAAAAATGAATTTATTATTAAATTGTAAAGGGAATAGAAAATGGAAAATTATTATGTAATATTTTATTATTTTTTATTTATTTTTTTCATAAATATAATTTGATTTTTTAATGGTTTTATATATTAATAAATAATTTTATTATGTATTATATTTCAAGTCATGTAATTTATTTATCATAAAATATTATAATAAATAAAAAAAATTATATTTTATTTTGTAATAAATAAATAAATTTAAGTTTTATATGCTAAGATAACATTTAAAAACTTATCCAAAAGGATGAGTACCAAAATCAGCAATAAAAACTAATGAGTGTCCGCAGCTGCATATCATGCCACATTTGGAAGGTTCTGTAGAAAAGTACAAAATTAGATTCTGCATCTAGTTATTTAACTATGTTTTATTTGAAGCTTCATATTGCTAATATATTCGAATAAATTTATTGTCCTACAGATTTTAAACTGTTAATACAAAATTGATACCTTGGTAACTCATTAAATAAGATACCTCAAATATTAAAGAATTAACGGCTAAACGATTTAACCTTTTCAGCTGGACAGCACAGAACAGAATGTCAACACATGGGAATCCCAAATCATAGAAAAACAAGGAATTTTTTTAAAATGAATAAAGCGATATTCAGGTTATTCCGTGGAGTTACTAATAGACACGCAATTCTCTAAAAGCAAATTACGATTGAACGATTTATCAACATGCAGATAGTGTCTTCCTTCACCTACTGTAGGACTGTCCACTGTAGAGCACCTACTGTGGCACTGTCCATCCGCCCAACAAAGATGATTCTAGAATCTGGGAAATTTCTTCTTCGATAAGTTGGAGTAAACAGGCGGGGATATAAGTCCAGCAAAAAAGGATTATAAGTTCGGGTAAATGATGAGGAAAAAAGTGGTCGACTAGACAGTACAACATACCTCTTAATAAGCCCCATAAAAACCAACCAACCAACTAAGTTACAATTAAAATGTCACAGTTTTATTGTACTAAATATTTTCTTTTAAACGTGTGGTCAAATATTATTCTTGGTAATAATTTATCGTGCCAAATTCCGTTTGAAGTAATAATCATTGTTTTGGTAGTACTAAAGGACCAAGGCAGATTCGTAGTTCATACTTTCTTCTATTGTGTTCTGCCAATGTCACTCTTTATTATTTTTCCAGCGTGGTATTTGGCATATTTTAAGTATAATGTTAAATTGAACGTCAAATTATACCTTTTAAAGAGTTTAGGAGAAATTGCTAAATTGGCTACTCTAAGAAATATACCTAAGAAGATAATAACATCTATAATTGAAAATAAAATTCATTTTTAAATTTCTACTTCCTATGTGGTTAAATTTAATTTTATTGTGGCCCTCATATTTCGACATCTAAATCCTGACTTTATACAATATTTCGATCTTAATCTCATTAAACCAATTTACCTTTCTACATTTTAATAAACCAGCGTGACTTTAAGACTTATTTATCTTTTATTTCTTTTGAATCAAATAAAATTTTTGTTTATAGAAACCATTATAAAAATTAAGTGTTGCTTGACTAATCAACCATTTTCAAATATGAAAATGTATAATTGAATTTTCTATATAATACAAAAACATAATCAAGTCAAATCTTTTATCCTATTATATATTTTACCTATTCTTAAATTCAATTTACATTTATAATCATTAATATTATTATTATTATATATTTATTATTTCTAATTTAGTTTATCAACCAGCATTATTGCATTTTTTTATATATTTATCGTATATTTATCCACTTCAGTAAATTTTCTATGAAAATATAATATCGCAAAATCGAAATCTTTTTCATATAGATTCTATTATAAAATTTATATAGTATATAAAAGGAAATCAATTCGGCCTACATTAAAATTATTTCCTTCCTTAGTTTTATTCGATAATTTTGGTTTTGTTTCTTCTATGTTTATATCCAAAATTCATAAAGAAACTAATTTTCATATATAGAAAAATAATAAATAAACAAAAAAAAAAAAAAAATGTACAAATCAATTAGTTTTTCCGGAACAAAAATGAAAATATTTTTACCACTATGACATGGCTTTTAATCCTTACAACATTTATGCAATTACTAAAAAAACAACTTAGTTTTATTAAATACCTTGTATTACAAACAACTTCGCCCACTGTATAGTCTTTTTGTATATTGTATAAAGTTCATGGTGTTGTAAGACCCTATCATCTATGAAAATGTTATAGAAGTTTGCCAAATGACCTATAATAAAATAGAAAATTATTTCATTTATTTTTCTGATAAGGTTTTCAGATTATTCATATAGTTTTATTATAGGATAAGAAGTTAATTTGGTTCTTAATTGTTTTATACATTTTGAAGAGTTTTATTGAATTTGTTGCCTGCATATTATCTTTGGTAATTACTTGAGTGGAAACTTTAATATAATTGAATTATCATCCGGGAAAATTTTAATAGATTTACATTTTTATGTAGAAATGTAAATAAAATTTGAAAAAAGAATAATAGTTAAAAATTAATTGTTATTTTTCCGTATTTTAGAAATAAATTGTTAAACATTATTAATTAATTCAGTAAACTAGAGTAAATTGGAGTAGAACTAGTCTTAAACAATCTAGAGGTTTATTGGTTCTACTGTTTTTTATTAATTACTCTAAACTTTTTGATCACATAAACTGATTTCCTTATAAAATATTAATTAATTGTTTACCCAAAATCCTATTATTCATATACTACAGCACTGTTGACTAATCATAGTAATTTACTTCTGATTAACTATTAAAATTATGTACAGTGAAGCCTTCTATACTCTCCATTAAACTAATGGACCAATGTTGTTGCCACAAAATGACGGGTGCAGATCATATTCACTCTAAAACTTACATTTTACCAGTACAAAAATATAATGAAATGCTCTGCCAATAATTTCTTCATACTGCCACCGTAGCACGCATGCATGCGACTGCTTTATTAATACTTTACTAACTCCATGCAACATTACAAAGTCGATCATATATCTGTCACCAGAAATATCGCATTTGGTCAGTAATAGTCCAATATATTAAGATGCTTACAAATCAGGTTTGAAAAAAAAAATATCAACATAGTAAACAACATCATCAGCAACTACAAGCCGAACAGAATAGTAGTTACACAACAACTGCAACAATTTACAGATGACGAAATACTACTCTCCACAACCACCTAAAAAACTCTTTTACAACTACGATCTGGATGGTTCAAAAGTCACTTTTTGATGGTCATGCACATCACACAGTGTACATCTTATCAATTGCTAACTGGGCACCAACTACAATAACGAATAATTGACCTATGTACATTGCTATTTCCTTGGACCTAGCGTAAAGGTAAATAACAAGTTTATTGGACAACATATTATAAATTGGTTTACATTCAGATACAAGCTCTAATTAATCTAGATAAATCTAATTTAAGAAACGTACAATCTAATGCCGTACTTTACTCTTTATACAACCCAATAGTAATAGTAGACCTTTACATGAACGCAAAGCCAATGAATTGAATTTTTTAACATCCTCCAAAAACTACAAATAATTCTTTTCCAATTTCAACTTTTAAGAAATAAAAATAAAAGATTTTAAATTTCTATTTATATTAATAAACTCCAAACTAAAATAATCAATGATTGGAATTTCCATCAATAGACGGAGGCTATATAGTAAATGAAGAATAACAACAAATATTATGTATAGAAAATGAAAATAATCATTTAATAAGGAATCTATTTTTCCCAAACAATAAACACCATCAACCAGGAAATGATGATGATGACTAGAAATTTTTTCACGTCTCTCTAATCATTTTTTTAAAATGATTGTATCAAATCGATTTTTTCCATTTTCCAATTTAATGTGAATCAAATTGTAAAAAAAAAAAACTTCTTCAAATGATTGAATTTCTAAAATAACCAACAAAATATAAAATGTTTTTAAATTCTTATATATTTATTTTGTATAGGTAATTTAAAATGAAAAGTTGTAAATTGAAAGGAAACAAACTCATCCACCAACAACAACAAAAGGGACCAAACAAGGAAATAGAAAATATAAATTGTGAAATGGCGGAAAATGTAATGGACAACTACAAGAAAAATGCCAAAAAATGTGAAAATCATTTAAATTGAAAAAGGTATATCAAGAATATTATATAAATTAAGATCATTTCCTTAATAAATTCTTATTTTCGGAATATAATTGAAAAAAAAGGATAATAATTTTTTAACATAAAACTTATTTTTATTTATTAATTTTAATTTATTGAATAATAACTTAAAATATTTTGTTTAAATAAAATATAAATTATTATTTAAAATATATTAAAGTTATGGTAATTATATTTATTTTTAATATACGTAGATTAATATGTTCTTCATAGGCAATTTATAGACTACCATGATAGATAGTAAAGAAATGGTAACAAATAAGTAAACGAAATGGAACTAAAATTTCAAGTATATCTAACTTTTTAATTTGACAAGTATAAAATAGTAAAAATGGTGACCTAAACCCTAAGCGAATTAATATTATTGCATAAGATAAAAATAATTTCACACATTACAATGGGCGACAATTTGTTAGATGTTCCTTTTACGCGCCTTTACATACCTCTAGCCAAGGTAGTAAGGACAACATATTTATTCTGTAAAAATATTGAGAAAAAAATTATATTTTCCACATTTAGTGTAAAGATTGCCTTCAATATTTAATCAAATAAATTAATAAAAGTTAGTGTAGCTAAAAATATATTTAGTTTTAGTATTGTTACAGTATTGTTACTACCTCAATTTTCATTACTTCCATCATAATTTTGTTCATGGCGTAGAATAGTATAAAAATACGTACTCAGCTTCAACTTTTTATTGTAACTTTATCTTCAATTTATTGCAACTTTACCTTCAACTTCATTGACTTTAATTCCTCCTTCCATTCACTCCAACTATCAGTACGACTTCAACTTTAACAATAAAGTCAGCTTCAACTTTATTGGCTTTAATTCCTCCCTCCATTCACTACACCTACTAAATCTGACTTCAACTTTAACCATAAAGTCAACTTCAACTACAAACCTGTGTTCCACTTCGAATTTGTCTTATGTTCACACCTCTTTCTTTTGACAGTATCTGCAGTGGTGTAAGCTGAAACTCCAACAAAAACTCGGACTTCAACTTCAACAACAAACCCGGCTTCGCCTTCTGTTTCATCTCTTTCTTTTGACAATATTCCCAGTGGTTAGAAACTTACAAAGTGCAACTCTGGACCACCTAATTAAATTTTAACTAAACTACAACCACAACTCTAACTCACTCAACACAACTTATTTTTTTGACTGAGTCTTCCCAGTGGTGTAATGTTGTTCCTTTGGAATTAAAATAATTATATTACCTTGTTAAACTGCATGAAATTATAATTATTGATCTTTTATTTATTATCCGCATAATATGTTTTCAAAAATGCATAATTTTTAATTATTAATTTAATTTGTAATTAATACAATTTGAACAAATAAAATTCTAAAAATAAATATTCAATTGAAATACATTAATCATTTAATGAATAAAACCAATAATATGAAAATATTTTTAACAATTGTATTTATTATTAAATTAATATTAACGAAATAATTAAATATTTAATTTGAATTTTATACCAATTAAAATGAATGACCAAATATTTAAATATTCAATAATTTTTTTTTTTATGTCCTCAATTTATTGGAATATTTTTATTTCAAGTTACTATGGAAAAAAAGATGTTGAATTTTAATGTATAAACTAATGAAAAACATATTTTTTTCATAAATATTTTATATCCTGGTCTAAATTATAATTTTTGTAATTTTAGGATATTCGATGGATGAATGGATAGAAAGAATGAAATTAAGGCATTCATTTACTTAAGCTAAGAATTAGGTTCATTTTACCCATAAAACTTCTTAATCTTACATATTTCACGAGAGTTGACCTGCTGGTATTAATTGATAACTGGTTTCATTAATTGGTAACTGGCTTCATTAATTGATAACTGGATTCATTAATTGGTAACTGAAATATCACAAAAGATTTATTGTTGTTTTCTGTTTTTTAAAACAAATTATACAGCGTTGGATATAGGAAACATGAGCTCATTTACTCAGATAGGCTTTAAACAATTACAATGCAAATACACCCACTGTGATTGAAATTCAGGAAGTACTATAATAGTTCATGGACATGAAGCCAAAATCATTTACTTTTTCTATTTATGTATAAAATTTTGAATATTAATTTGATTTCATTTGGGAAAATTGGAAAGTTCAATTGTAATAAAAAAATTATAACATTTTTTTTATTTGAATATATTTAAAATATTCAACAGACAACAGAGTTGTATTCAAATTAACCTAAAAATTTAATTTTTCAGGCAAATTATTTAAAATTGAAATATTAATTTCCAGTATCAAAACAAAATGAGTCGATTAATTTGTAGTAAAAATAAATTATTATAAATATATTACGAGAAATGCAAAGAAAACAATCAGAACTTAGTAGCAGGCCGTAACTATGAGAATATTGTAGAGTAATTTAGGGACAATAGTTAATTTTTCTTTAAACTTTGATAGAAATGTCTCGTAGTTTCATTTAAATTAATTCCCAAAAATGAAATTCATTTTTAATATTCGTCCTTCTCTTCGGAATGTCATGGTGTTATACTAATAAATTTAGACCATACGTTATTACTGCCTCGGGCTACTTATTCATTTTATCAATCTAAAGTTATCCCTTATTTTTGTTCACCTCTTCGACACTATCGTATTAATAGTTCCCTAATGATCCTTAGTTTGCTACTGTTAAGAGTTGTAAACAACTCTGTATTTTATGATTTTTCGTATTCAAAAACTACATTATTTTTTGCTATATAATTCAATTTACATTTTGCACAATCAATATTTGAAAAACATAAAAAATGTAAAACAGATTGACATTTAAATTGTTAGGGTAAAACTATTTCGTCATTGCTAGTTTAAAAATTTTTACATAAATTTAATTTTAAATTAAATATTAAATTTTAACCAAAAAATATAAAAATGTACCCAATAAATATTGAAAATATTTGTTAATTAATATTAAATTTTGATACCATCAAAAATACTGAAAATGAATTAAATTTTGAAGAGTTTTCCAATAAATAATAATTTATTAATTTCAACCCAACGTCAGAAATTTTTGCACTTTGCTTAATATACAACTAAATAATATAATGAAGATTGATTAAATTTATAATTTCATATTCATTTAATTAAAGCTAAATTATCAAACATTATTTCATAGATTTCTAAATAAATCTTGATACATATATCAATTAATTTTTCTGTTGTCTAACAAGAACCTATCAAGCTGCACTAAGTATGAAAAATAATGTAACTTAAATAAATTGGTATCAAAATGGCACGTTTTAGAACATTTTCCATGACTTTGTTCAAAGTTTCTGGCTGTAGCTAACAAATTTATGTGACAATGTTGGCCTTGAGCTCTGAAATTGTCTTTTACTAGCTTACACATGCACTCTTTGAAATAATCTTAAAGAAAAAAGTCGGGTGTCATCAAATCTAGCGAACATGTAGAATAATTAATTTTCAAATATCTGGAAATTATTTGCTCTTTAAAAATTTATCTTAAAAGTAACATTATGGCTCGGCTACTATGATTGTAGCTCTATTCCTTCATTCTACTTAAATCATATGCATGTTTTCAACAGTAGGTCGTAAAAATAATTCGATCATGATCCGATTCCGTTCTCCAGTTACGGTTACTGAACTTACATCTGTATTTTTGAAGAAGTATTAATCTTTAACAATTGAACGGCTCTTAGATTCTCAATATCCCAAAACCTCAAGTTCTGATGCTGGTTAAGAAAAAGCAATTTAACTCAAAATCGCCCATAATCAATCAAATTTTAAATGAAGTTATTTTGATTTCTGACCTACTCTTAAAGTATCATTTAGGTGACAATATTAATTTTTAATGAATTTTTAAATCCCATGATGAATTGTGGCCCACCCTATTTGTTTTACAATGAAAAGTATTTATTTAATTTTATACAAACATAAAATCTCCATAAAATCAGAAATATTTAAATTATTTTACGACAATTTTATAAATGTAATCTATATAATAATAATAAATTATTAATTATTAAATATACATATTAATGATTTTCAAAGAAAAACCTATTAATTTTCAAAATTATTAATTTAGCTATTTCAAAATATGTTAATATTTTATATTTAAATTCAATAATATTTATATATGTATATGTTTACACATAATTTCACATATAGTATATTAATATCGAAATAATTGTTATACAAAGAAAATGTTATGCATTTCATTTACATTTTCCCAAATATTTTCCATATTCATTTTCAAATTATTCTAATCATGCTATTAAATTCCACGTAATTAATGTGCATTTTAGAATGATAAACAACAAATTATACCACAAAATCTATGTGGCTAATAATAAATTAGAGAAAATTTAAATATTATTAAAATATTATCCGGGACAAGTCCAAAACAAAATGTAATGGAAAGAATTTGGTCTCAATAACATAAATTTTAATGATCAATGTGGTATTTACGTAGTCTACAAACCTATTAAAATTATTTCTTAGACTGACATTTCTAATCAATTTACTAACTTGAGTACCGAATAAGAATTTTTGATCTGTCCTGTGCAATTTTTATAATATAATTTTCATTTTTAATCGTATATTTTATAGCCCCGGGCACTCCGGGAAATTCGACCATAATTAAAACTCCTTAATCGGAAACAAAATAAAAATGGAAACTCGATTTAACTGAATTTGGGACGAAATTCCTTTTTATTTTCAAAATTCATATATGAAAGAGTTTTTAACCTAAAGTATGGGCTAAATAGTTTCGATCGGTTTCGAATGGTTCAGTAAAGTTCAAATTTGACGTCTTTATATATTTTGTATGGGAAATCGATTGAGTGGACACATAGGTCGAATCGAATCGAAAAAGTTTAGAACTATTGGAATTTTGCATATCAGAAGAAATGAGATTTGACAGTTTCAAAAAATGTGATTGTATCGGTTGCAATCGATAACTATGTGCTCAGTCTACTTAACCAGTCGAATTGAATCGAATCGAAGCTGAACTGAACTGATAGAAACTATGTAACCCAGCCTTTAATAATGATTTGAAAATTCAATTGAAATGGCCAAATTTCCTACATAGTTTTTTGACTCCATTTCCTTCTGTATTTGAACAAAATCTCTTTCAGTCAAATTCCCGAACCAAAATTTTATTTTAATTAAAGAAATAATTATATTAGTGCCATACAAAATTCTCATCTATTCAATTCAATACTCGTATTACGAAAAACTAAAATATTTACAATTTATAATTATGTATATATACAAACAGATGCAAATGTTTAACGACCATAAAAAGACCATACAAAATTCTTTCACTATGACACAATTTTTTGCATAAAACCCTAACGACAATTTTTTAAGGGGTTACAATTACATTTAAAATTTGAACACAAAACTATCACTATTAAAATTTACATATGAAAATTGCAAAAATTCTTTTAAATATATTAATTATTCAATAATTTTTAAAAGCAGACACAACTATCAAAATCAGTACTGCCAATATCGAAATAATTCGTTTGTTTCAGTGTTGCCAGTAGAGTTCAACTTTTTTTTTTTAATTTTTAATATATTGTTAGACCCCTTAAAAAGATTATTTAAAATTAAATACTAACTTTTCTATATATATAGTTTTATATTGATATGGAAATGTTAGGTAGAGAATTCATTATTGTCTTTTTGGACAAACAATTTTAACTCTTGATATTCCCAGGAAGTTTCTATTTATACGTGTTTATCCTTTACACAAAAATTAAACTCTAGAAGTATAAATATGTATCAGTATATCTTATTTTTTTGTATGTGATATGTTTGGTTAAATGAACATTAAAACAATAAATATATCCATTTATCAAGAGTTTTGCAGCCATATCAACTTATAAGGGAACATACCAGAATTTTTTTTTATCTACATATATAAATGAAAATATTTACATTAATTTTTGTTTATTTTTTATGCATTCTCACCTGTAGAATATTATTTTTGAAAACCTTCATTTGCATATTGATTTATTGAGAAAAAGAAAAATGTATTTATAATTTCAATATTCATTTATTATGTCCTATTTATATATAAAATATATCCTTTAAAATTGAATGAAATTTTCAATATTCTATGGTTTTATTTAAAATTCAAATTCCTATATTTGTTATGTTTTTAGTTAAAATTGAATTTGAATTTTAATAAATTTCCATATTTTCGTAATTTATTGTATAGTATTTATATTAAATATTATTTTTTTATTTTTATTTGGAAAATGTCTTTTGAAATATTTTGAAAATTATAACAGAGAAAATTTAAATAACAAAAGATAAAACTAATTTATAGATAGCTATAAAGATTTTCATATATTATATAAATATTTATTTAAATATTTATTTTACTATTTTTCCATTTACAATTTTTAATAATAATTCAAATTACATGAACTATTGCACAATAACATAACTCCCTAAGACTCTGGATAGCTTTTTTGATATTTCCTCCATATCGGGCAATGTTTGTCAAACCTTGGCACTCTCTGTTTCGGAGCGGTAAATGGCTAATCGATTCTAGTTGCGGTTGGTCAAGGAGCACCTGCAGTGAGCAACTGAAAGTAAAATTCCATTCCGGATATATAAAAGTAGATATTAACAGAGAGAAAATATAATATAAATCAAACAATTCGAGGACCATCAGGTCTAGCAATAAGAATTCAAAATAGTCCAGGTCGTACGGTTACAACTCTACAAGAAATAGTAATATGAGATCCTTCAGATCGAAGATTAGCTTTGCTTGGTATTTTAGACATAGAAGTATTATACTTGAAGGTCGCAATGTGAAACAGAACGATATAACAAGCTTGAGTTACTTACCAAAGCCTCAACAAAGTTTATATAACAACACGATTATACGAAAAAAATATGTTACATACTGCTAACAACTCTCATAATGTAATCAGTTCACCAAATCGTTAAGAACATAGTGACATAATAAGTACCACTCCAGGAATTACGACAGAGACCTCCAAAATTATAAAATTGAATAGATGTATGCATCTACCAACAGATGCAATTTAGATGCATAGACAAAATTAGCAATTCCTAGTAGTCTGAAATTTAGAAATAATTAATATGATAATCGCAATTCAGGCTCATTTTCTACACATCCAATGTTAAAATAAAAAGAGCCTCTACTTTATGTTCGGTTCTGTTGTCATGTATCGATTTGCTACGAAAAAAATCACATGTAAAATTCCTCAAGCTCCTCTCAATATCAATTTTTCTATGAAATTACCGGCAATCATGAATTTATTAAAATAAATTTAAATTCAGTTGAATAATCCATCTCAGAAAATTTCGTTTTCCCATAAACAACATTCCTTCTAATTTATCCTTAACAATCACCTTAACTTAAAGTTTATAAAACTAAACTTAAATGGTTCTATTTCTTGATAAATTTTGGTTACTTAAACTTTCTAATTTGACGAAAAGCTTTTTCATAGAATTGATTAAAAAAAATTGTGTCTCGGATATAGAAAATTGTCGAAAAACATAGAAAAAGTTTTGTTGTCCTAGATAGAATAATAAAATTTGAATATATCAACCGCAAAGCAAATTAAAATCACAAAAACTTTAGATGAAATAAGACAAAAAACTGAGAAAAAGCGTTTAACATATTTCACAAATTATGAATTTTTCTTAATATTTATGGATTAAAAATGAATTTGAATTAATTAGCTTTTGTAAATTCAATCATCGCGACCTTTGGCACCCTTCACGCTGATAATATTTTTAAGGATCTCTATTTGTGGAAATTCTTGTTTGGTGGAAAATGTTTTTTTTTGTGATGTAATTTTTAATGCAATTTTTATGGGTTTATCTCATTCGTATGTATATAATTTTGGTGGCTCCTATTTTGTGTTTTATTCTCTTCGCAGTCTTTAATTTCAGTCTATGTTTGTGAAGTTTATTGTAAAAATTGTCATGTAATATGGTGAGTAGATGTTTGTCCCTTCATTATTAAAAGTTTAAGTTACAATCACTGTTCATATTTTCTCGCGGAACCCTGTTGTTCCGTGGAATACAATTTGACGACCACTGTATAAGATTCTAAATCTAGAGAATTTTTGATATTTAATTATGCATTTGTTAACATACACATTTCATTGCAAGATTATTCCAGCATTGTAGGATTTCATTCTACACATTTTATCGAAATGGAAAAAGCATTTTATCGAAAATAAAAATTAAGATATTTTCATGAAAAAAAGAAGATCGTCGATGAAATGTGCTTAGTTACCAAATAAGCTTGTTGCCAATTACACAACTGATGGCAATACTTTTCAATTTGTCTATTACAAAAAAATATGAGATAATTATAAATTTCTTTAGACACAACAAAGATAAAATTACCTAACAAATTTATCAGACTTCATCATACCTAAATTTATTATATTTTCATTTATATACATAGATGAATTTCAACAATTGCCTAATTAGCAGAATAATTAAATATTATACATAAAATACCACAAATTATAAACCTAATAATAATCATACAGCATAAATATAAAACCAACATTCATAAACAAAAATTTAACTTTTATGCAAAATCAGCATAAAAATTTCGTTTTCAATTTAAACGTTTATATTATAAGAAAATTATTTCTTGAGGGTGAAAACTTTCTGTAAAGATTTCCATACTCCCTCATAATAAAATTAAAGATATCAACAAAAAATATGCATTTATATAATAATTATTGCAATTTAATAATTTATGTATTTATTCTAAATTTAAATTTACCTAAATTACTAAACCGATAAGATTTTATTAACATTTTACATACTAAATTCCGATGACTTCAATTATGAAAAATATGCCCGAACTTGTAAAATTACAAAATTTCCAGACTTGCGCGCATCAAGAAAATATAAAATCAAATAAAAAAAAAAAATCTTTTATAATATAAATACCGGGAAAAGTTCACGTGGAAATTTTCTTTTTTTGTTATTATTATGTATATATAAATTTAAGATTATATTTTCTATTTCACTTTTGATTTCGTTGGGAATTTGAAAATGGCAACACTTAGTAAGAAAATATTCTAAGTTATAGTAAAAATCATTTTCAAACAATTCGACAGTTTTTTGCGAAATTTTGATTTGATAAGATTGGAAAAGGACTTTTAACGGATAAATACACATTTAGCTTAAAATAATAAAGGATTTTTATTTAATATTGTATTATTGAAAAGAAAATCACAAAAATATATTAAATTTAAAAATTATAAATTATTTATAAAAAAAAAAATGGAAAAATTATGGACTTTTTTAGTGAATTTATTAGTTATTTATCAAAATTCATTGATTAATACATTAGATATAAGTCGTAAGTAGTGGATGATTAATAAATGAAATAGTATTAAAAAAAATGGTTTTTTTAGTGTTTTTAGTTAGTTAATTTTTAGTTTATTTGATTAGTTTTTTATATGAATATAATCATAAATTATTAATTTTGTAATTGTATTTCTTAAATAATATTGAAAGGAGTTCATAATTTATTCAGTCATCTTCATGGCTTCATTGGAATATAATTCGTCAATTATATAACTTAGAGAATATTCGTATAATTAACGAGTTTATTTGAATATTGCTGGTCAGTAACCATCAATGTTCTACATCGTATTTATTAAGTCGAAAATAACAAAATCCACCGCTTAATTTATAATAAAAATATCAACTAAACTTGGCAGACTAAAATGTAATTTTTCAGTGATAACTTTTAAATAGCCAATGAACTTCTGCAATTAATAATCAATCCGAAATAAATTTTACAAATTACAATTTTCGATTGGGAAAAATATTTAAAAAACAAATTTTGGCGCGTATTTTAATTTTTAAATTTCGACGTGCCAATGCCAACGGCTTAAGGTCACCATTCAAAATTTTGTTACGATAAAATGTCGAATTCGAAATTTATAAGAAGTATTTTCATTTATAATGTAAAATTATGATAATATATTAGCTTAGAACTTGAAATAGTAACAGTTTGGCAACTTCTGAACTATGTTTTGCGTCCCATTTTCCATTGAAGCAGCATTATGAATCCTGATTAATATAATTATTCATAAATGAAAACATACTCAAAATTAGCAAAGAAAAGGATAAAAATATACTATTTTCAAATTTGGGGCCAATAAATATACGAATTTTGAATTATCAATATTTTAAATAACTTCCTAAATTCTATTTCTATTTATTTGTCTCTATTTGAAAATCATAAAAGCTACTTATACGGGATAACATTTTTCCTTTTCACCACTAAATCCTATTGAATTTCCAAGCAAATTTACAAAAATTATCATTTAATTTGCACCTCTTAATTCTAAAAACCTTTAACACATAAATTAATCCTGAGTTTTTCTATGATAACATTTGAAAATTCAAACTATCAATTCCAACCTGAAATCACCAAAAAAAACATATAGAATTATATGAAATTATTGTATGTAGAACGAGAACCCCTTCTGTTAAATTGTATATAGAACCCGCTCAGACAGATTTTAATGGTTAAAAGCACTGGGAAGGGAAATCTGAGACACTTTTAGAGTCGACACAGCACAGCAAATACAAAAAAAAAAAAATGATTTAATATTCCAAAATATAATAACAACAAAACAAATTTAAAAACTATAATTTGGCAATCATGTAATTTGATTATTGCATGATGATTAATAGCGTCTTTTTATATGGACTGCAAAAGGTGAAGGGATTCAAGTCTAAATAACAAAAAATTCAAAACTTTCCTGAAATTTAATTATAATTTGTTTATGTTTATATTCTGGATAGACATTTAGACTGTTTTTTAAGGTTTAATTTGGGAGAAAAAAAATTTAATAGTTCAAAAAAACATGCAGTAAAATTTTCGGAATGATATTTTTTTTGTGAAATAGACCCATAAGGAAATTGTAAAAGTAAGGAGAATCGTATAGTAAAATCGTATATTTTTCAGTTCACCCCTTAATTTCAATGCTGAAATGTCTGAAATATAAATATAATCATTTTTGTTGTTACCCTGTGATCTTTATCAGTCCAAACACCGACAATAATTTTGCCATTAATACTATAATTTTATATAAAAAAAAATTTTTTTGGGTATTTGTTTAAGATTTAACGTAAAATTTCATTTCATTAATGGCCATTTAATTATTGTTTAACAGACGAAAACAATTGAGAATCAGTCAAAGTTCAACGTATTTCCAAAGAAAAACCAAAAAATGTTGATTTCAAGTTTTCCAAACAGTTTTCTATATTACATAAATTTATTATGTAAACAATATGTAATTATTAATGTAATTGTTTTTAATGTAATTTGTTATAGAAGTTTTAGTAAATTGAATTTTTATTCTTAATAATTTTTTGCACAATCAAAATATAATTTTTTTCAGCTAATTCACGTCTTAAATAGTGGAATAAAATAATAATTTAAATAAGATTCCGATTAATTTGAAGTTTTTTTTATAAAAACATGATTCCACTCACAGTAAAACACGACATTTTATCGAAAACGACCTTACAGCTTACACATTAAACTTAATACAACAAGATAATATCCAGACATCTCACAAGTACATAATGAAACTAGTTACCCTGGGACTGCTCATAAATGCTACCATAACCCAAAACGTTCAGACGGAAAACTTATACGCATGCAAAACTTACAATTAACATTGAAATTTGACAATATAATTGTAAAATTCGAAATTTTCATAAATCATATAAATTAAACAGAAAAGTGTAGTGTTAAAGAAATCATTAATTCCCACTAAGAAAAGCGGTTCCACTAAGAAAAGCGGTTTGTTTTTAAACCACCGGTGAAGCCTTTAATTTAAACAAGACTTTTTTTTCGTTACACTTTTAGTGAACTGTAAACGTACAATAAAAGTAAATGTTAGAATAAGAAGACTAGAAAAAATAATGAAGAATTTTGTATTTATTGGTACTACGCTAACAGCTGTCAAAAACGGAGTAAAATCGTAACAAAAAAACTGGTTAGATTACGTACCGCCATTTTCATGATGCCATTATATGAACAAATTTTATAGAAAAAAAAGATATATAAATTTTCTCAGCTACAAGTTTTCTAATGACGAATATTTGTATTTATTATCTGTCTACTTACGTAAACATAAGTTCGCTAAAAACGAATTAAAAGCGACACGCTTGCGAACTGATTTTGCGAAGGTAAATAATAAAATGTGTTTCTTTGTGAATGTGATGTTGGAAAGACGGTACAGAAGTGACTCGATTTCGGTTCGCTAAAAGTGAATTTCTATTTTTTTCTTAAATGGTTTTTCTTCTCGTATCCATAATAGTCGGTGGTTGCATTTCTTCACTTGAATAACCGGTTAGAAATAATAGAATTACTATATCTGAACACTAGTAAAATCTAGAGTTATTCGTTGTACCAATAAAAAAAACTGAATATTTTAATAAAAACTATTTTTATTTTACATTATAACAAAAAACACATACAATTAAATTAATTATAAGGATCCTTTCCTAAAACAGATTTTATAATATTTTGCTCCAGAAGATTTCCAGTGCAAATATTATAAATACCAAAATTCTTTACAGGACATTCACATAATAAATAATGATCTATAAATTTTACTTCTACTAAATTTTTAATGGCTTCATATTCAGGATTCTAAAAAAAAAAATCAAATAATTCAATTCTAAATATTTAAAATATAAATTCTAATACCTTTAAAATTGATAAATTCCGATCACTGGCTATGATTTTAACCTTCAATTTTGGATTGACCAAAACAATTTTCATAATTTTTAATAAATATTCATCATAAAAAATTCCTTGAATATAAATTTCCTTAATATATTTTGTATTTTTTAAAAATTTCAAAAATTTTAACCATTCGGAAGGTTCTACTAATGTTTCCAAAAAACATAAATTTAATATCTTCAAATTATTTAATTTATTTAAACAATTCCAATTAATTGTATAAAATATTTTCAAATCACTTTTTGCAATAATATTAATTTGTTTTAATTGTTTTAAAATATTAAATTCATAAAAACATTCTGAATTTGATACTAAATATAATGTTAAAATATCAATTTTCCGATAAACTGAAAATTTAATTGAATCACTTTGATAGATTTGTGTATCTAATTCAATAAATAAATGTTTTAAATGATTAAATTGAAATTGATTGAAATTATAAATTTGAATATCATAACTTTTAATTGCTAAAAATTGTAAATATTTAAAAATTTCATGAAATTGATAACAACCAGCATGAAAATTAATTAAATTTGATCGTAAATCTAAGTTAATTATAACAAATTTCTTATCAATATCACAATCATCACTATAATTATCTGGTAAATAAATTTCACAATTTTGTAATAAAAGTGTTTTCACATTTTTAATGTAATCTAAAAAATTCAATCGAAATATTGAATTTGATATTTCGAAATGATTTAAATTTGGATAAATTAATAGAATTTTTTTACATAAATCGAATTTATTTTGAAAACCAATTGTAATTTTACAACAATTTAAATTTTTATTAACTGGAATATTTAATAGTAATAATTGGCGACAAGTATTATTTGATATATTAATTAATGAAATATTTAGAAATTTTAAATTTGTACATTGTAAAAAAATTGAACTTAAAATCGTATAATTTATAATGTCATTTTTTGGTAATTTTTGAGAAATTTCAGACACTAAATCACCAATTAAAATAAACAAATTTTCAATTAAATTTGGATTCCAAAATTGGAAATTTTTAGTAATTATTCGAAAAGTTTGACTATAATTACAACGGAAAAACTGTTTTAAATGAACACTTGTCACTGATAAATTAATTTTATCATAAATTGATAAATAAGAATAAATTTCTTGAAGACAATATTCGTTTAAATGTTCAATAGTTGAGTAGTTCATTGTATTTATTAGACTAAAGATGTTAAAACTGAATTTAGTTTCAATGACAATTAAATCTTTTTACTAATTATGATAAGTAATCAAAAATATTAGTAAATTAATTCTCAACTAAAAAGTCAAAACAGGTTAAGTCTAAAATGGTAATTTGTCAACAATGCATTTTCGCTAAAATGTTGTAACTAAAAAAATATTTAGTATATCAAGTTCAGGTTCCAAACTCACTTTATCTCTTGTTAAGAAATAGGACAAATATCAAAATAAATTTAATAAATTTATTATTTGATACAATTTGAAAAATTTTATTTAAACGTCAATTAAGCGTGAAATGAAAAACCAAATCGGATTGTCAAAAATGTTCCGAAATTTTCATAAAATACTTAGTAGGAAAAATTAAATCTTTCTTGACTGTATAATTTTACATGTTATCTTCTTTCATTTTGTTAGAAAAAGTCATAACCAGAACCACTTTTAAAAAGACTAGTGGAGCTTGTGCTTAAGATATGAATGATTTAAAAACAAAAATTCTTCTTATCGTTTAAGTTTAATTAATATATTTGCGACATAAACTGTTTTGGTAAATTATAAAATAAACCTGTAAAGAAATTAAGTCACTTAAGCTATTTTCATTCACAATCATTTGAAATTGAATTTACGAATAATTGATTAAGTCGACTTATAAATTAGCAGTAATGTTTGAAAACATTGTAATTTTATAACATAAGCTATTGTTCTAAATTAAACATAATAGCTTAAAATTACATAAACTTATGTTCCAACAACTTCCTTTAATTGACTTAAGATATTTTTTCCTTAGTTATGGTAAAAAATATGATAAGGGAAAAACGATCTTTGTAATAATAAAGAACTGCAAAAGGGCGATGCAATAACATATATAACTAATTTCACGATTAAGTCGACTTAAGCTGTTTTGAATGTTTAGTCGAAAATTAGTACCACAACAATTTTATATAAATTTTTATATTAATAGTATAATCACGTCTAATAATTCAAAATTTAAAATCTTAAACCTTGAAATTAAAATATTAATTCTTTTTATCTTATCAACATTAAATATTAAAATTATAAATTTTTAATTTCTTCATTATTTAACAGAGCAGCAAAAAAAAGTGTTTTCGAGTACTAACAATATTTTCGGTACTAAAATATTTCATCAAATTAATAATTTATTTGTATAATAGTAAAATTTAAAGTAAATATTTGCAAGTTCTTAGTACAGAAAAATATAATTTGGTACGCAAATAAATATACCTCATTGTACCTCTAGCCAAATTAATATTTATTTTGAATCAATATAATTCCTTTCTGTTGAATCACCCTGTTTATAATATATTTATATAACATACAATACAATTAATGTTTTAAATAAAATAATATATACATATATAACTTTCACTTTTCCTGTACTCTGAATTTAATTTATAATAAATATTCGTACTGAACTCTTTAAACTTTAATGTAATGTAGTTATTTTAAATGGCCTTCAAAAATATTATACTCAATAATAAGAAAACCACGAAATGATATTATGATAATATTTTCACCCACTATCTGAATTACAAATTCTGAGTCTAAGAGGAACGAATTCAATCTTCTAATGAGTTCTCTAAAGTATTAGTACTCGTTTCAATCCCAGTTTTGTATATATTAAGGATTTAACTAACCTTCTTTAATGCTATTGGCAATATTCTAATCTTTGCAATGTTTGAAAACATTCCGTTTTTAAGTCTCCTTTATTTTGAAAATGAAAAGTATATTAATTTGATAAATTGTTAAGTACCATTGATTTTCGAAATATTTACTATTATTGCGATTATTGTGAAATCATCTTTTAAAATCATTTAAATTTTGCTAGTGTCGTCTTCTGTATTTAGCCTGGTACTTCTTCTTCTTCTTCGTTATACTGGTTGAAATGTACCTCTTTCTCTTAATCTGTACGATATTCTGAATAAAATATATTTTAAATCTGACTGTCTACTCCGCAGAAATCGTTCTGCATATAATTTTTTGGCTTCAGTGCTATTATCAAAAAAAAAAATCCTATCTTTTACATCATTTCAGGATTTTATGATATCCTGTTTAAGGGTCATCAATTCTTTTTTGTTGTCCACTGTTTTATGTTAATTCTAATATTGATTTCATCAATTCTTAAACCCTGTATGTTAAATCAAAATGTTGTTTTTGTTTGTATTGTCAATTTAACTTTTGGTATTTGAGAAGATTTTTTGTTTGCTTTGTGGCTAATTTAAATCCATCTTCTGGATAGATTATTCAAATTTTTAATTAAATTTTTAATTTCGTTATTTGTATATATTGTTATTATTAAATTGCTTATTTAGTGAAAATATACATTAATATAATCAGAAACATAATTATAAAATAAAACCAAAAATAAATGTTAATACAGTGAAAACTCATTATAGAAAACTTTCGTTATTTATAAGCAACCCTTGATATAGTCGACAATTTTTAATTTTATAAATTTAATATATGAAACTTTAAAGTTGAACCTTAAAACATCTAAAAAACGAAATGCGATTACAATTGAACAAAAATACGAAAATTAGAAGATGGTGTTAATGTAAGAACTTTATGTGCCGAATATAATTTTCCTCTGAAGAGTTAAATCTTTAATTACAGATTATAGAATAATTGTGCAATATGTTAAGGAAGATCATTTCAAAACAATACAACGAAATGTAACAAGTTTATAATAAAATTTTCCTCTGTTATTAACTATATTTGCAAGAATTCAATGTAATGAAAATTACGCCACAGATTATGAAAGTGAGATTGACATTATTAAAATATATCAAAATTAATTGTAATATTTGAATTTCAATAAATTTTATATATCACAATCAAAAATCAAAGTAATTTTCTTTGGTACCGCTAAATAAATTTATAATTTCTTTTTTCGTATACCAAATTCAATATAGAAAATCTTATTTCAAATAGGCAACTTTAAAAAAAAACGCTTTCAAAAATTTTCTTATAACGAATTTTCACTGTATGGTGAAACAAAAACCATGATATTTTTATTTACTGATTTTTTAAAATATTAAAATGATTGATAAAATTAATCCAAAACAAGAAATCAAATAATTTTTCCTTTTTTTAATACAATCTAAAATCCTTAATAATATCCTTTGCAATTTATCTAATATATTTTATTGAAAAAAAAATTAAAAATTAAATAATTGAATTAATATTTCTCTTATCCACCCTTCAGTAATAAAAAAAAAGTGCGTATGGTTTTATCCTTGGAAAAACAGATATTAATACCATTAAAAAATACGCGGAAAACCACAACCAATTAAATTATTATTAAAACATGCAGACTAAGCAGAGCGAAGCCATTAAAGATTAGAAAATTTCTAAATTTTTTTTTTTTTATTAATAATATCCTTTAATCATAAATTTACTGTATAGCAAATTTGTAGACATTATTTTAGGGTAAAAAACTGCGGCTGAAAATAATTTCAAATGACTTTAATTTTTTTTAAAAGAATTTCTTTTATCCAAAATTAAATTGTATCCTTGTAAAGTTATCGTCTCTATTATTTGCTTATGAAATAAATACTTACAAGAAGGACATTCAAATATAGTTAAATTAAATTTCAAAAGCATTGAAAAATATTGTTTCGTTGACAAATTTTCATTAAAGGATAATAAATATGTCACTTTGATTATATAAATTAGCCACAATTATTAATTATGAAAAATAATAAAAAAAAAAACATTCTTTTTTTAGCTTAGACTGGCGAGTATTTTAGGGGAAAATAGGCTAATTATTAAACAGAATATTATAGTACAATTTGCAGGATGAAACAACCTCCCCACCCACAGACTATGATAAACTGATATCTTTGGATTATGAGGTTTTCGCAGAAAATATCTGGTTTCTAATACGCAACGCTGTTTTATGTTACGTTTTTAATTGCCTTTTAGTTTTGTTGTTTTTTTGATTCTGTATGTTTATTTTAAGAAAATTAATTTTGAAGATTTTTCATAATTATTTAAAGTGATTGAGTTTCGTAATATAGATAAAAAATTATGTAATTCAGTACAGCCTGAACTGGAGTATTTTGTATAGAGTACGATAATATCAAAATTATATATATAATGTAAAAATTCATGAAAATATTCAAAAGATTTGTCGACCACAATAAAATAATACAAAATTTTATTCATACTTAATTTGTTAAAATGACTTTTGATTGTAATGGAGTTCATAGGCCATTTTACAGATCATGGAGCAAATTAGTATAATTGGCATATAATTACTATTACCTACTTAAGTTGTCAACAAACAAATAATTCGTTATCTGGAAACCCCTTTTAGTTACTTACGTGGATCTGCTTGGAGAACATCAATGCTCTTACTAATAAGAACTTATAATTGGATACTTAGTAACTTGATATATTTCAAATTATAGCACGTTTTTTGTATTGTATTATTAGTTCATTACATTTTCTAAATATTTTATGAGATTTATTAATGTTTTTAGATGCTATCATAATATTACAATTTATAATGTCATTCATAAAATTTGAATTAATTTGTAAAATTCGATTAGCTTCAATTTCACTAGATTAGAAATTGAAGTATCGAAGTTGATATTTTTTAATTAGTTTTTACTACGAATAGAAATTTCTTTTAAAAAATCGTCATTCGTCACTCACGGTATGTAATTTTAATCTATAGGGGCCCATTGAGATTGGATTTGTTTTGAAAATAGTCGTTTACTATCTAATAATGACAAGACAATCCTTGTATTAGTTCACATATGTTCAAATTATGCTGGAATATTTAGAAACTGGTAAATAATTATTAATAATGTTTTTAATATTATATAAAATAGTTGGTTAAAATCAGCTGTTTTATGTCAGTAATGCAAGAACATAACTTTGAGAATGCCTATAACGCCATTATATGGAGCGTTAAAGTCAGTTTCCTTTGGGAATGTTGAGAGTAACAACCGGTTAACACTTATATGTATTGATTTAATTATTTTGCGTTCAAAATTGACATTAATTAGATATTATGGCGATTTTATCAGATGAGTAATAAGTAAGTTACTCTAAACATACGCAATATCAACGCACTACAACGCATTTCTTACCACGATTGCCTCATAGTTCTAGAGAATTTGTTCTGTCCTTTTCATCTTCTATGTAATTTAGACAGAGACGGTAAATTTTTGTTTCAGCTAAGACCCATTGTATCAAGGTGATAGTTTACAAGATTATGTCCTGTCATGAGTGCTGTTTTAGGGTTCTGATATTTATAAATATGTTTATAAATATTTTTATTATAAATAATATGTTGCTACGAAATTAAATTTATATTACTTTTGAAAATTCTTTATAAAAACAATAATAGTTTCATCATTTCGTATCAATTTATATGGGCCCATTAAAATGAAAATCTGTTATTTCGCATACACTTTTCATTCAAAATCAAACCCCAATGAATTTTCAATCTATACTGATTGATTACTAATTGCCACACAATCATTCTAAATAATATAATAAAAAAACACCATTAATTTTTACCATAAACATAAGCATAATTGTTATGAAAGATATTTACATTTTTTTCCATAAAAAAAAAATTTTGTTTATATGTTTTTATTATATAAAAGTTTTACATTTTAGATACCCTAAAATTATTTCCGTCTTGTCAATTCATAATTTGTTTTTCATATAAACTATAATTTGCCATTTATTTAGTCACTTATTTGTCTGAATAAAAATTTATGTTTTATGGTCGGTATAATAATAATTCGAAATTAAGAATCATAAAATTGAAAATGTTCGAAATAAAATTGACAAATTGCTTCTAAAAATTGAACTAAACAAGCTGGGATAATATTACAATTGACTTTTAACTGTCCTTTTCTAGATTGGAGGATTAGAGGATATACCCACCAAAGAATTTATATACAAGGCCAAACTAAGAAATGTGCTCATTAAAAGCTGCAGCCCTAGAACACCAACTCCTTGGAGTGTTCACGAAAATTGTAAACCCAAGCGGACATTTTTCAAATCTATATTTAATTTTTTAGTTCATTTTTTCTAAAACTCCTTTCGTTCCAATATAAAGTATGAACCTTATGTTGTTAGCCCATAATGTTTCAATTTATTAGTACGGGCCCTGTTTAAATGTCTCGAAAATTGCTTTCATTATTATTCTTTAGCGAAATAAAGTCCCAGTCGAAATTATATTGTATGAAAACTTTATTATGTTACCAACATTTTTGGTGTACAAATAATGAATGAAAATTTCCAATAACAAAAACAAAACACCTTAAATCACACGCAAAGTCTGGTTGTTAATACACTTTGTCTACTGCCACGGTAACTTTACCCTCTCTGGATGGCCTGTGTTGTAAAGCAATCTTTAACATGCGATATTGCATTGATTTATTGACAAAGAAAAAATTGTAATAGAGAATTTCCATACTGTTTTAACTAAAGTTATTAGACTTCTAAAAGTTTATTGTTGCGGATTCAGGAAGTCAGCTGTTTGCATTTTTACCGGTTTCCTCTTCCATTTTTTTACAATAATAATAGCTAATTTTTTGTATACATACAAGCAAATTTTCAAAAAAATGTACACTAATATCAGCGATAAATTCTTTGTTGAATCCTTGCGGCCTTCTAATATGTTATTTCTAGTAAAACCAAAAAAGGATATTCATAATTAACGTAAATATTTAAAATAATTATATTTAAGAAATATGTAAATTTTTATACAAGCTGTTAATTATTTATACCTTCGACAGAAGGTAAACCACTACATAGAAACATGATTGGGGAAAGAAAACTGATTTAAAAACATTTTTTTATTTTATTAGAAGGTCAATAAATATCCTTGGAATGTCAATATAACACCGTTAATGATAAAAGTTTATATTTTTCTTTCTTAAAATAAAAAATTAAATATTCAACGTGAATTTGCCTAAATTGGTTTACCGAACCGAGACTAATAGGGATAATAAAATCCTGAGTAATAATGCGTTTATGTACAAGTTTACCCTAATAATGCGTAATGAATTTGAAGTAATCTTTTATTTTGTTTTTGAATCGAGTAATGTTAAACAGTCTTATGTCGTTGGTATCAAATTACATCTAATAATAGTAAATTCCTGTTGCAACATGTCAGAGTAGCTTATGTCGAAAATATAAAATTTTCAGTAGTAAATTTACAAAATAATGAGAAATATATGGTGAATTTAATTACAGTAACTACAATCAGGATAAAAATTTTTAAAACCTCTTAAAAGAATCTAATTAACTAGTTAAATAATATTACTATGTTGGAAGCCATAACCAGTAAACACTTTCCAGCCAAACAAGACCCTAGAACTTAGCTAGCCATAAGATGTTACTTCTTACTTCAAAAGCATTTCTAAATAAAAATTACTTAAGCTAAGCTAAATTACTTAACCAAAGTACAGCGAATATTAATAATGTGAAAAGCTCAAAAGTAGATTAGAAAGAGAAGAATAATAATATGAAAAAATATAAATTTTTAATTAAGTTGACTTATGCGACTCTTACATATTGCCACAGATTTTATTACGATTAATAGCGATGAAGAACAGCTCGACGATGGTATAATGCTAGATATCGTTGTGTAATTTAACTAATAACGATTGTGCCCGTTGTACCACCAGTCTTATCCTCACATCGAGCCATCTTTCCTTATGAAAGAAATAAAACTGGCCGGTTTTATTTTACCTGTTTCCCACAGATTTGTCATAAAATAACATTCTAAGTTTTTAGCTCTTCTACAACGCAGAAGATGTTACAAAGATCCGTCCTCCTTGTCTTTTTTTTTGCGTATGGTCCATCCATCAGACCGGAGACCGAATGTTGGTCTATATGAGCTTCTTAATTTATATTATAATTTCGGCATTATATAAAGATAATTATTGTACTTCTA
The DNA here is from genome assembly GCA_963920725.1 of Rhamphomyia laevipes. Lineage (NCBI taxonomy): Eukaryota > Metazoa > Arthropoda > Insecta > Diptera > Empididae > Rhamphomyia > Rhamphomyia laevipes. The sequence continues at coordinate 51,129,570 of OY987258.1, read as the reverse complement.
AGGAATAAAGGTTCAAATGGTAATAACTTGGAGTGTCTATAGAATAATAGACAAATGGGCAAATCATTAGAAAAACGATGTCCAGTGTATTTACCATCCTGTATAAGATTCTTCAAAACTTTTTTTTCACATAAGTATTTATATCAATATCCTAAAAAGTTCATAATTCGTGAAACGACTTTTTAAATAGATCTCCCCCAAAACAAAGCAAATTTTGTGATTGTTTTACTACAATTCTATAATTTTTTTGTAAAATTATTCCTTAAAAATTCAGAGTAAAATTACATGGAATGTCATTTTGTTAAAGTATAATTTCAAATGAATTTTATTTGTCCCATTGGAATAATTTCAAAAGGTTCATATAAACAATTTAAACTTCTCTAAAACAAATGATATGTCAATTATTGTTTATAATGAAATTGTTTGAATAAAAAAAATTCAAGTTTGTTGGCCTCGTTCCATTTACCAGCTCTTTACACCTAAGAAGTAAGAAGTCAATGGCGAGAAAATTCAATTATATTTTATATGGTAAACTTGACTATTTATATTTTCAGTATTATTTTAACCAAAACAAAACAGCAAATCTGATTTTAGACACTCATGATAATAAATTAGTGCGGCCTCATAAACATTTTATATTACTGAAGTTTTCTATTTTACGTGTTGGGGGGTTAATATTTTTGTTTTTGCAATTTAACTTTTCCAACAAATTGAACAGCCTAACAAGGTGTTTTATGATTATTAATAAATTGTAAATTCGTATATAAAATTTAACCATTTTTCTTTTTTAATATTTTATATATTTTTTTTACATTTAAGCTGATCCAAAATTTACTGCTCCAATTCTAAATGTAACAACGCCAGTTGGAAGAGAAGCTGTTTTATTATGTAAAGTATATGATTTAGTTTCATATAAGGTAAGTGTTTAATATTATGAAATAATTATGTTTCTCATTAAATGATCTGTCAATTTAAAATATAATTTTGTCTCTGTACTAGGGTAATATGGGGTAATAGTCACAAATAAATAGTATACTTTTAGGCGAATTTCAACATGATTGGTTTGCCATTTAAATAAACTTTTATTTTATGGTGTCACGATATAATTGTAATGCTATTAAATAAATTTTCCTTCGAAATTAAATTTATATTAATTTTGAAAATTCTCTACAAAAACAATGAACATTTCAACGACACCTAACAACAATGTTCTATGTCTCGTAAAACCAAATTATGTTGACCGTAACTATCTAAGAAGAAATCGCAATTAATTATGTCGATGAACAATACAATCTGTAGAATACTTGTCGGCCTCCTTACTTTCGTCACTGTTGTATCGGTAAACACGGTAACCACTTTGAGATTCCAATGGATGGCATATGCAACTGTAAGGACACACTAATGGTGACATACAGCATTCCCTTTTCAACACTAACTTATTTGGAAAGAATTGTTCATAAAGTTAAGCAGAATTTTTGATAGGATTAGTGTTAGTTTTTGAAACCTGACATTGGATTCATCAAAGTCTCTCGAAATGCGTGATCTTCATTTACCCTTCTTTACCTAATCATAATTTTTTAAATTGGTATGATTTTTCAATAAGTCTCTTCTAAATTTGCTCATTAAACTCATTGAAGATTTTTTTTAATTTGATAAGTATTTATTACCAAAATAATAGTTTTAAAGTGGATTCCTGATTTTCCGAAAAAAAAATAACTGAAAAGACCACTTTTCAGTTATTTACTTATATTACTCTTTTTCCCAATAACATTACGCTGTCCTTTTTAACTAAAGAACACTTTCAACAAATCAATCACTTTTTGTGAATTCACTATTTTTTAGGTAGCATGGCTACGTGTAGACACTCAAACAATATTAACAATACAAAATCATGTTATCACAAAAAATAATCGTATTGGTATTAGTCACACGGAGCATCGAATATGGGAATTAAGGATAAAAAATGTACATGAATCGGATCGTGGATGGTATATGTGCCAAATAAATACAGATCCAATGAAAAGTCAAGTTGGTTATTTAGATGTTGTAGGTAAATATTAAAAATATCCTTTCTAACCAATTTCTTTTATCAATTCTTTAAAATAATCATTTATATTTTGTTTATTTAACCCGTTTCAGTTGCACCTGATATTATTGACAAAGAAACTAGTCATGATATTGTTATTGATGAAGGATTAAATGCAACTCTTATATGTACAGCAACTGGTTTACCAAATCCGACAATAACATGGCGACGTGAAAATCAAAAAGCACTTATTTCGACAAGTAGTGGCAAAGAAGTGTTTAGTGTTGAAGGATCAAATTTATATTTAAAAAATGTACATCGACATCATATGGGTGCATATTTATGTATTGCACATAATGGGGTACCACCAACAGTTAGTAAAAGAATTTTACTTGTTGTTAATTGTAAGTATATAAATTAATAAATTTTTGATCAAATTTTGATCATAGTTTTGTTACATGCCGTAGTAGGTCGAAATCCTTGTGACTCCCACTTTATTGTACATAATTTTGATTGATTGAACAAAAATATTGATTTAATTTAGTTAATTCATGATACTAGAACGTACAAAATTGGAAATTTCTGGTTCCCATTCCGATTGTGATTTTGGTTTAACCAAATTATATTTGATCCTCTTTCGATCAAAATTTTGATTGAAATCATTATTTTTGAATGTTGTTTTAATCATGGTCACTAAATAATATTGCTTACAAAATGTATGCTCAATAAGGACATTTAATATTATCATCTTTTCTATATTTCAGTTGCACCAACAATTTGGACACCATATGAAATTATACATGCTCATGTTGGTCAAAAAATTATCTTAGAATGTATAACCGAATCACATCCAACTTCTGTTAATTATTGGTTAAAAGATAAAGAATTTATACAAGGTGGTACATATGAATCGGTAACATTAGAAAATGTATTCAGAATTGTTATGAAATTAACGATACGTCCGGTAAAAGGAAAAGATTTTGGTGATTTTAAATGTATAGCAAAAAATGTATTGGGCGAATCAGTAAAAATAATTACAATTTTACGTAAGTGTTTTTTTTTTTTTTGTTATTTTATTAAATAGCTTTTTCGTCCTTAAATTCAGAATTCATTTTGTTTTTTATTATAGAAAAATCAAAAAAGGATATTTTAATAAATCCTCATATAAGTTTAACAGGAAATAATTTGGCAATATTTCAAAATGGTATAGTAATTTGAAATTATATATAAGTTTTTATTATTAATTTAAATAAATATTTTAGATATTTCATCAAGAACAACCAGGAATTTTGCATTCTATTTGCATTTAGAAGTTGTAATTATATTTTTTATAATACTATTTTAAAAAATTATTAAAATTAAATTAATGTATTTATTTTTAAAATATAATTTAGTAGAATTTGATTTATTTGTATATTTAATTTTTAAACTAATTTATTTATTTGAATATTAGAATAATAAAGTAATATTGTTAAGAACTATATTTAGATCGTTTTTTAATCCCGACACGAAGCATAGTAAAATAGGTAATGTTCCTCGTTTCAACCAACCAAACCATCAGCACAAGCACAACCTTTACAAGCGGTCTCCATAATTAGGAGTTAAAATATACTTTTCATAAATTAAAACTTCCTAATTAGAAGTATAAACAAGAATCGTAAATTTAAAGCTAAAAAATAAACTCAATCTCTAAATAGGAGTTAATAAAGTATTATGTACGGTTGATTGGGAGTGAGAATGGGGAATTGGGAATCTCGAAAATACCACAACGTAGGAAAATACTAGTTCAATGAATTGAATTACTTTGGCCAGTTTCAGCTTACCAGTTTTCCAGGTTTTGTAGAAAAAAACTATGAAATATCATAAATATTTATTGAATTGATGCGAAATGGAATAACGAATGTTACATTGTGGAGTAAATATAATTGCATGCTTCCTAATGGCCATATTATCTGTGATCATCGTATGTATATAAGCTTGTTAATTTCCAAATTATCTTTGACTTGTTATGATTAGGAATGCATTTCAAAGTTACCAATTTTGAGTAATGACCATTTACCATTTCGAGTATTGGAAATGTCATCATAGAAGTATTATTGATTATTAAAATAGGTTATTAATTAGTTTTACAATTATATTATTCCATGCTCATCCACTTGGGGATGTTCGCAATCGTTACCATCTTTTCAAGTCTTAAAACTATAATTATACTTTTAAAGTTGAAACAACTTAGAGCTAAATCGAGGCCTCGGTCTGGAGTTGAATCCGCTACCGTCACTCAATTTTATAATTTCGCAATAAGTTTGTTTATAAATTGAGAAATTTGTTTCAAATTATGTTTAGCCCATGGCGCGAAGCATGTCCTGACTTTTATAGTGACAACTGTCAATTAATTTATTCTTCAAAATATTTATATATTAATATAAACATTACTTAATTTTTAAATTATCATTGTAAATAATATTGTAATTTGTTTTAATTGTACACAATCTTATCATTTAATTCTTTTAATTTCATTAAGATAAGATAAATGTCATTGAAATGAGATTTAAAATAATATTTCAAATTTATTAGTTTTTCTTATCAGTTAAACTTTATAATTATAATTTTAATTTTGAAGGAAACATTTTGAGAAAATTGTTTACCATAATTAAAATGTCATGATAGTAGTTTGTCAATTGTCAAACGTAATTATCTTAAAATATAAAAAGTAATTCTTAGTATTATCAAAATAATAGTTTAAATCACTCTGTCTCGGTAATATAGAACCAACCAATTTCTGTCGTTGTATTCTTATTAAAACTTTAAACAAACCCAATTATTTCTTCATTAAGTTTTATATGCTTTATATATTATAAAAATTGTCACTTAATTGTTTTAAATTTCTTAAAATTAAATTCAGTCATAAAATTTTAGTGTAATAGAAATCAAATCACAAAAAAATTATGAAGTGCTGGTGTTCAAATTTCGATATTTTAAATGAATATTGTCTAAATGAAATTTATTCTTATTTATCAATTTCTGATAAGATAAATTTATCAATAACAAGCAACAATTTAAAATTATTTTTTCGTAATAATTTTGGTAAACAATTTAAAATAATCAACACCAAAAATTTTAATCATTTTGAATCATATTTAATTGAATTTTTTTTTAAATTAATTGGTGATTTAGTGAAAGAAATTGATGAAATATCACCAGAAAATAATATAATTATATTAAAATTAATTTTATTATATTGTTCAAATTTGGAATTCATTAATTTAACATTATCAAATAATAACTTGCAAGAATTACTGGCATCAACAACAAACTTCAAACTCAAACCAAATCCAAAATTAAAAATTTGTAAAATTAAATTAAATTTTCATGATCAACAAAATCTTCTCGGTAAATTTCTATTAAATTTTCCAAATTTAATTTACTTAGATTTATCAGAATCACAATTAATAAATTTAAATTTCATTAAATTTTTGAAAAATTTAAAAATTCTGATTTTACATAATTGTATTTTTGATAATGAAATTAATTTAAATGAAATTGAATTAATTAATTTAGAATATTTCGATTTTCGGATTAAATCTGATATTTTTTATATACCAAAACAATTTAAAACTATAAAATATTTAGCAATTAATAATAATTTAATAAAATTTAAATGTAACAATTTACAACATTTATTTTTAGATATTAATTGTAATGAAAATAATTTTTATATAAATATAAAAAGTTTTATAAAAATTCAAAAATTAACAATTAATATAAATTCATCAAATTTAATTATTTATAATATTGATAAATTAAAATATTTAAATGAATTAAATTTAATTGGTTTAACTGATTTCGATATTCTCAATTCAATAAATTGGCAATTATTAAATAAATTAGAAAATTTGAAAATTTTAAATATTTCATTTATATTTACGAGATCGTTATATATGAAATCAAATACGGAATGGAATTTTTTTACAAAATTTCTAATTAATAATAGAAATTTGAAGGAAATTTATATTCAAGGAATATTTCATGATGAATATTTAATGAATATTTTGAAAATTTGTCATAAAAATATTACATTGAAAATGAAAATTGTAGCAAGTGAAGAAAATGGAAATATTTTAAAGGTTTAAATTTTATATTTTTCAAATATTTAATGTTTAATATTTTTTATTTATATATAGAATCCAGAATTTGAAGAAATCGAAAATTTAGTGGATTTAAAATTAGTTGAAAATAAATGGCTAAGTGAAGTTATTATAAAAGATTTTGGTGTTTATAGTTTTCTGAATCGTACAATTTTAAGATATGATAAATTCAGTTTTATTTAATGATCAAAAAATATATTTTTGTTCAAAATCATATACCAAAAAATGAATTAATCAGAGTAGAATAGTTGACAGACAGTACCATGTAACCAGGAAGGTCACTGATGAAAACCTATATGTGAGAATTGTATGACAGTAGTTGTGTTCTTGGCGGTATGAACTAATTATAAATTCTATTTAATGTATATATACAAAACATAACAAGAGCTGATGGCATTGATTATCAAATTATCAGTGAGAAAAGTATCCCAGTGTAACATTTGTAAGCCGAATGATAGAGTGAAAGTGGACAGCTGTGATAGTAAAATATTATTTAACAAATACGAATTAAAACATGTAAATAAAACATCTGTTAAATTAAAAATTGTATTTAATTATTTGATTTTTTTAATGTAGTCAGAATAATTTTTATCTAATCACTGACCTACTAAACTCAAAACGAATTACTAAATTTAATATTAAGCTAGTGAATATCCTTGTTGAAGAATTGAACCATTCACAAAGTTTTTAATAATCGTTACATCCTATCACACTAGACACTACATAAACAATTTGTTTCTAAAAGACTTAAAAATGGCATCATCAAGATTAATTTTCCTAAAGCAATGATATTCTCCTGTAGCCTATACGATACCTATATTCATATTCTATCGAATGATAATGACTCTTTTAAGGGTCAATCCCACCAAAAACAGAAACAGAAACTTTTTTTTTTTTTATTTTTTAAACTTACGATATTTTCCAATTTACAGGGTTTTTCAGCTAAAAATATTTGTAAAATAATATAAAATAACAAACAATATTTGTCTAATTTATTTGTATTACTTGAAATCGCTTTATTTTTATAAAAAAACGATTTTATATTTTTTCTGTTCCAGAATTCGAATTTTTCATTTTTCTGTTTTTCAATTTATCGGACAGAAAATGAAACTTTTTTTTTTCAAAGTTTCAATTTCTGTTTGCAGAAGTTTGCAGACGCACATTTCTATCAAATTTCGTTTGCAGCCATGACATTATGAAAAAAATTTGCTGTTTTGGTTGTCAAAAAAGATAGTTTTTCTGTTTCTGTTTCGGTTTTTGGTGGGTGTGCAATGTTAAAACTTGAACAGAAAAGTAAAAAAACAAAAAAAAAGTTTCTGTTTCTGTTTTTGGTGGGATTGACACTTTAAAAGTTTAAAAATGTTGAATTATATCAAAGACAATCACTAATTATATTATTATATCCGAAGCAACCGAAGCTTAATAAAATAATAGTAAATATTCAAACCCCTAATAAATAAAACAAAAGTTCGTTCATGATATCAAAAGCTTTTTCCATTACATTTAGTTATTGCACCATCTGTTATTAAACTTCATAACTAAAATTAGTTTCTTATCTACAATTATTATTATTGAAGATAAGGAAAATAAATATAAGAAACAATATTAAAAATAAATAAATTATAACAAAATTAAATTAAATTAAATAAATATAATTAATATGAAGCGGTACAATTAAATGTTCTTATATTAATATTAGCCTCTAATTACTTACTATATAATGTTAAAATTACAAAGTTAATGCCACGATAAAAGATGATTTTAATACTTTAATTTAGTTAAATATTTTAATTTTTGGATTGATTAGAATAAGAAGATGTGGTTTTTATAAGTAACTTTAGTTAGACATTTTTCATCTTATAGTTCCTCTCCACTACGGAGATTTGTACATCATTAAAAACGTTTCTTCCTTGATCTAGCTTTAGATATTATTACGTGAGCTGGTAAGTTACACCATTCTTTAACGAGTTGCATTTTCTCCCTCTTGCCTCTTCAGCTGGTTCCTAGTATTTTGCCCTGACAGTGACATATAGTAGAATTCGGCGAAATAGAAATACATATATGATATATGGCCTTGGCCGAGGTCCCTACCTATTCAATCTCTCTTATCTTATTCGTGTTTATTAACTTTTTGTTTTACCACTTCTATTCAGCACTTCAATCTTCAACGTTGAAGTTTTGTACCTAATGCTGTCTGTCCAAGAGATTCTACATTATAAGTATTTTTCTATTTCAAATACTACAATTTTTTTATTACAATTTTATGCAGAGTCTAAACTTCGGATCTGTACAGAAGTTTAAACTACATTTAGCATTTATGCAGCCTCAACTCTAGTCTAGCATGAAGTTAGTTTCACATTTGCAGAAGATGTTAATCATATTTTTGAAAACTGATCTTGTCTGCTCAATTAATTTCTACCAAATTTCTGATTTTTTTAACTTCAAACTGTGATTTTCCGCCGCTGAATCTTTTGTCCATTAGTAACTATGTGTTTTGTTTTTGGAAGTATGGGTAGGTAGTATATTTTAAGGTGTTTTTGTTCACCTCTGAGAATAGTATTTTAAGGTAATTACTTATAACAATTTTCAACTATCAACTTGATTCTTGATAGTGTCATCTGCGGTTTAAATTATAGTCTGTCGTGTATCATGTTTGTCTTGCACCTTGTACCAATGTTGAATTTTAGATTTTGGGAAATGATTTTATCGTTAATGATCTGTCTATATCGTCAATTGATTTCTAAATCGTACCCTAGCATAAAAATGGCAGCATAAAAATTAATTACTGCATTTTTTATTTTAATATAATTTATTTATTATTTTGTTTATAATAAATTTGACCTGCGTAGTTTTCAAAATAAAATATTCAAAAACCAAAAAGTCACGAGTTCTGTTTTGACGTCACTCCTAAAACTAAACTAATATTTTTTATTATATATAAACAAAAATAAATTAAAAGAAAAATCCCAGATTTGTAAAGCTTCTTCAGACCAAACAAAAATTATTTTGTAAAATTATTTTTAGCATATTTTTTGTTTTTCAAAAAAAATTAATTTCATGGTTTTTATATTGTGAATTCAACTATAAAAAATATTTTTATTTTTATTATTGTTTCTTTAAAAGAAATAATTAAATAAATTTTCTGCAAAAAAAAATCGAAAAAGAAAGTATAAATTCAAGTTTAAGATCATTTTTCTTTTAAATAATTGAGTCAATGCCAAAAGCCGCCACTTCTACAAAATTAAATTTCATAATAAAAATTTTTATTCATATTATTTTTCCCAATGATCTTGGGAAAAATTATGTTGCCAAAATTCAATGATACAAAATCTATACTTTTTTAGATACATCATTTTGAAAATGGTGTGGTGACCGTTTGTCTACAAATTACTTTTACTTAACAATCAATATTGATTAATTATTCATATTAATCTTATCGGTATGTGTAACTAAATTGAAACCAATTTACAGAATATTTGAAGTTGAATTCCATTTGTCATACATTAGATCGATATTAACTATATAATTTATTGATAAGATAATATTTATTTTTATGAATCTTATCAATATCTAATTGACTTTTGCAGTTTGTAATCGACTTCCGACCTTTTTATTGGTTGAACATAATTTTTTTGAATTGCGATAATTCATGTCAACTGAAATTCAATTTATGACTGTTAATAATATTCTTGGAATTTCAACTATGTCGTCTAGCCACACAGTATAAAGATAAGTTTAAGGCCATACAATTCGTTTTGTATTGTTGACAAGTTTCCATAAAGTTCCTTTATCAGTCAGCGCTAAATTTATTTTATACTGTAGCTACTATGTCTTTTTTTTTAGTTGAAAAAGTGTTACAGCTTCTCTTCTGCTGCGTTGACATATTTCATCAAAATAATTTGCTATGTTCTCGTATGTTAATTCCATTTAATTATTGGTTAATGTTGAACAATTTTATCTGTTTAATTCTGGAGTCAAGTATTGATTTCATCCGATTTTGGCTAATCTAAAAATATTTATAATATAGTTAATTATAAAATTATATTACAAATTAAACACAATTATTATGTTTTATTTAATATTTTTTAATTATTAAATAAAATAAATATTTTAAGTTATTTTTCTTTTAGCTAATATAATTTTAAAATAAATTTGTCTTTGCACTAAATAAATTAAATTTATCTAAATTTTGCATAATATAATTTTTTTTAGATAGTTCAGTAATTTAAAATATTTATTAATTTTTAAAATGAGATTTCAAATCCAAATTGCTATTTAAATATTTATTTATTTTTTTGTCCAATTTAAATATGAAATAATTATTTATAATAATTTATAAAATTAACTAATAGTTTCAACGTTCTTCGTAATATAAATTTTACTAAAATTATAAATTAAAATATAATAAAAATAAATAAATTTTTAATAATTGGTTAATTAATAATTATATTATTTTCCATTAATAAATATTTATTTAGAAATTCATTCATATACAAAGTTTAGCACCAATTATTTTCATTAAGCCTTTCAAATGGTAATTGATACATAAATAAATTGAAGTCACAATTATTCGATGAATACAAACTTAAAAACTAATTTAAGCACTTTGATCTGGAAATTTGATATCGGTTTCGGTGAAATGTGTTTATATTCAGTAAATTTCCAAATAATTAAATTATTTTTCGGCATTTCGGTCAATTGTGAATTCGTCTATTTATTTGCATATCGAATAAAATCTAATTGGTTTTTTATTAAAAGAAAATTCCTTATACAAAATTTATAATTTTCCTTAAATAGTCAATTCTAAGCTTCTCTTAATTAAGTGGTGGCACTTAAGTATTCATTTTTTTATTAATAAAAAGGGATTTGTTAAAATAATTTTCTTTAGAAAAAATTTGGTTATAATTTTTCACATTTCATTTCTTGGTTTACAATTTTCTATTATACAATAATATTAAGAGGTATTTTCATTAGATATTTATTAAAATACTTAAATTTAAAAAAAACCTATTTATATTCAATTGTTCTAGTTGTTTCTTTCTTTCTGGCTAGTTATGTTTTAAAATTATTTAAGATTTAATTTATCATAATAATTCAAATGCATCGCATTACAAACGCACTTGCAAAAAATGATTCTAATCTTGTTAAAATACAATTAAATAATCAAATTAATTCGGAAATTAAAAATGAATAATAATTTAATTGTGAAGATGAAAAAATTCCCGATTATCATACAAAACATAAAAAAATTCCTTACAGACAATTTGAAAATCGAATATGCGGAAGCTAATAATTACTTTCGAACAATTTAATGGAAACTATTTAATATTTAAAGAATATTTATTTAATTAATGAATAAAATATTTAAAATTTCATTTCCAAAAAAAACTCAGTTAAAAATATTGTCAATTCAAGTTAATTGACTTTAAAATCCGCGGTAACCATCGTATTTACATGATTGTCATAAAAAACTTAAAATGGCGTACGAATATATGAAATTTCTTTATAACTAATTTCTAAAATTGCCGTTTCAACAAGTATACAGAGCTTCATAAACTCTCGTCTACAAATTTGATTATTTGATATTCTTTAATGAATTTAAATATTTTGGATTTCGCGAGCTTAATTTTATATTGAAAATGTATGTTAGCTTGAATAGCATTTACTGGCCATTAAAGAAAATTAGGAAAAATATAAAATATTACTTGAAGTTTTCGTTCTTTAATTTGTGTAAAAGTGTCAATTATAGTTAACCTCATAAACGTAAGATTTTGCGATGCTTCATATTATGATTCGGAAAATTTTACAATTATATAATTTCATTAACAAAATTCACTAAAAAAATTTATCTAAATTAAAATATATATTTAGTTTTCATTTATTTAACTTTAAATAAATAATTTCAAATTATTTCATTTTTACTTTAACAAAATAATAATTTAATATTAATATAAATAAGAGTTTAATAAAAATTTGAAAAATTTATTCTTACATTATAATAACACAAAATATTAATTAAAAAAAAAAAAAATTAATGAAATAATAAATTATAAATAATTAATTTTCTTTTATAAATTTTTTAAATATTATAAAATATTTTTTTTTTATTATTATAATTTTGTATTATCAACTTGTTGTTGTAAGTTTTTTTTGTGATAAATCTTCAGGACATTCACCACCACCGCCACTGCTATGACCATTTAGTTGTTTCTGTTCATACATTTCTGTTGTTGCATTCATTTTTTCAGCCAATTCTTTACGTTGTTCATTAATTTCATTTACTAATTTTTTAACAAATGGATGATCATATTTACCATCATTTGAATCAAAAAATTCTTGATGTTTCATAACGCAATTATCACGTTTTTCATATTCAAATGCTTGTAATACCAAATCTAATCGATCTAAATCTTTAACAAATTTTGATTCTGGTGTTTCGGCAGCTTCATATTCCTAAAAAATTAAAAATTAAAAAAAATTATGAATTACATATTTAAAAAAAGAAAAAAGAAGTTAAATATAAATTAAAAAAATTAATGATGAATTCTTTTCACAAATGTAGTATTTCCACCACTTTGTGAATGTGTTTCAAATGTTATAATCTACTGGATCCATATGGACAAAGAGACGAAACTATTGAACAAAATGTAGTATTCCGAAAGTGTCTGTTAGTCTGCTAGTATGGGAGACAAAATAAGTATGAAAAGAACCACTGCTGTATAATGTAACTTTATAGGAACGCTATAACGAATTTGCCAGTTATTTTTAGTAACATTACTTGTACCGAAACTCGAATTTTGAATATTCGTAGTAAAATTATTCTTATTATGAAACGAAATAAATAAAAAAAATACTCCACTAAACTTTGTCACAATTCCCTTAACATTAAATAATTCTTATTCGTACGAAATTTTATTTATTGACAACAAAATGAATAACTTTACAATTTTGTTCAGTATTCCAGCAGTGAAATACATTAATTTTTTGCCGGCATGTGTTAGATAACTCAGTGTAAATATCATCAACACTTTCGTCATTATCTATCAATGAATTTTCATTAATTTTATTTAATCGTTTAGTACTTAGTTCCATGTATTATCATGTATTATCCAAGACAAATCAAATTTTCGAATATGGAACAATTCTATTTGTTACACCAAGAACTACAAATATTTTCTTCAAAAACACAATATTTCAAGGCATTTTGATATTTATGTCCATTTTTATATGAAAAGAATATGCTATAAAAATGTTAAATATAATCAATTTTATGAATTTTACCTGGAATAATTTCCACATTCTTTCACCACGTGGTTGAATTAAATTACATATATTTTCCATTGCATCCATTTCACGTTTTTTCTTATCCTCTTTTGATACACCACAAAATGGTGTCAAATCACCAACAATACTTTCAGCTAAATCATGTACCAATGCCAATTCCATACAACGTATTTGATTTAAACCTTCACTACCATTTAATAGGAATGTCATCATACTCATACGATACATATGACCAGATATTGATTCACAATCTTTGATATCACGTAATACCCAACCGGTTCGTTTAGTGTGCTAAAAATAATACATAAAAAAAATTATTTAAAATATTTAAATTGAATAAAAAGTTTATTGTAATAAATTAAAATTAAAATCATTTAAGTAATTTCAACTCTCCAATAATAAGTGAGAAATTCATTATAAATTCATTTTTTTTAATTGATAAATTTTCTCTTAGTACTTAATTTAAATATATTTTGAATAATGTTGATTGCTATTTTTATGTTTCGCTTTAGTAATAAAAAAAAAACTTAATCTTAATTGGGATTTATGCAGTTTATTGAAACTAATGAAATAAATCTTATAATTAAAAGGAAATAATTATTAAGTACATTTATAATCATGAAATTTCTTAATTTGAACGGAAATTACTTGTGAAGAACTATAAGTGGTATTAAGAGTACCAAAGAATTTTTGCAAATAATTCAGTAATAAGACGATAACAAAATCTAAATTATAAGTATTTTATACGGTCATGTAGAAACTGGCATTCCAATTTTGGTAATATCGGCAACCTGATCCTGATTTGGAGTTAACAAATGTAACGAACTTGAGCAATTTCTATATTTAAGATTAACCTATAGAAATAGGATTAACCATTTTTGCAAATACTTCAATAATAACGTAATAACAAAATCAGCAGTAACCCTAGGTCGTCGTCCTGAGTCTGATTTGGAGTTAAAAAAAATCTAACGTAATTGCAACAAAGTAAGATCAAATTAGCAAAGCGTTCAATATCTTATTTAAGTTTGTTGAAATTTAATGAATGTTTGACCTTAACAAGCTATTCCACAGCATCAGAGATTGAATTTATAATTCTATAGATTTGGTAAAAAATATTTATAATAGAAATAAAATAAAGAAGAAAATCAACTATCATGTGCAATCGACTTGGACGTATATATGAAAATACAAAATATGATATTAAATTTTCAACATTTTTAAATTTGTGATACATAAGTCAATTTAGTAAATTCATTTGTATTACACAATCTTAAGTTTTGTCAAGTCCACGTAAAAAAATTCCATTACTTCGCAAGTTGACTTCAAAGTTCATTATTTTGTTTGGGCCTTTATGCAGAAAATGTTATACAATGAACATAAATAAATGAAGAGGAACTATTAAGGGTTGAAGTAGCATTCAGAATCCGAAATTAAATAATTCAAATATTTTAGTAATTATTATCTACAGCAGAATATATAATTTTAGAAAATGCAACTCTCTCCAACAGGTTAGAAATTTAAATTCTATATTAAAATTAATTTATAAATTTAAAAATTTAGGGCAATTTATTTAAAAAAATATATTCTATAATTTAAATAATAATTTAATGTAAATTATTTATGTCATTTTGAAAAATTGTTTAAAAAATAAAAATTAAGAATAATTAATTTTTAAATTCAAGGTTGTGTCCCTGAATAAACTTTTCACTACAGAAACCAAAAAATATTAAATCAATAAAACCAAAAATAAAAATCATTACAAAACATTATTAAAAAAAAAAAATATTATATTAATATGAAAAGTACGTCAATAAAATTGGGTAATAAATAAATATTTATGTGGACTTTTAATCCTTAAGCAATCATAGAAAGAGAAACTATGTTAAATTGTTGAATCATATTTTTTTATTATGCAAATTGCGTCATTCTAGAATATACAATTTTAGTTATACATTTTGATAAAATATTGATTTATAATTTCATGATTTTTAGTTGGAAATTCGTTTTAATAATATATGTAGATATGTAAATTTTCAATTAACACTTTATAAAATGTTATTTCTAAACGTGAGTTAATATCCGAAATTAAACTTTCATTCTATATTTCTATAGAATCTTCTTTAAAATCACTGACCATTTTCAGTCATTGTAATAATAAAAGATCTTAAAGGCATAGAAGAACTAAGCGGCTGCCTAGGACACAAAAATAGTGGGCGTCGATTTTTATACAAAAAATGTTTTCATTTTTGGGCGCCAAATTGGCCAATTTTTATAATAATTTTCAACACAATGCCTCGTAAAATACGAAGGTTGGAGAATTATGAAATACAATTTATATTTAATCGTGGTCCGCAAGTTTTTTTTGCCAGAAGACGTACTTAATGTACAAAAATATAACTACGGACAACGTGCTCTATGAATTTTGCAAAATATACCTGTTTCTATGGCAAGATTTTTGAAGGTTCATTATTGTTCATCAAAAGATATCAAGTATGTACACTGTTAGATTAGCAATCTTGTCAACTGAACACGACCAATTGGTTTCAGTTTAAATTTTTTTACAAGTTTATCAATTACAATTAGAGATTTTAATGTTAATCTAATTTCATTGCATACTTTTATGGAAAATTATAAGAATTTTTTGACAGACTTTATATAATTTTATTCTTATTTATTCATTATAAATTAAAAATAATCCCTAAATATAAAATTTAATAATTATATAAAATATTAATTATTTAAATAAAAAATTATAGAATTTAAATAACAAATATATTTAAGCTTGCAAACGTTCCAGTTGATACTATATAAAAGTATAAAACATTTTTTTTAGAAATAGATATGAGATTATTAATTGATTACTGATTTTGTTAGTTAATTGAAATATAGACTAATAATGATTCTGACTGTTTATTAGAAAAACGTGCAAAATACACGAATCTTAGCGAGTCTTATTCTAAAACATTTTTATGAAAATTGTTATTAAGTATTTGTCCATTTTTTGTAGTCACAAAATTAAAGTTGAATATACTAAATATAATGTTGAACTCAATTAAAAATTATATACTTATAGCCGATAACAATTTTTTGGCAAGTCATTTAAATTTATATCGAATATATTTCGGCTATGTTATCGTTAATCATTAAACAAATAAGAACTAAGCAAAAAATAGAACCTAATTCGATTAGTAATTTGTATAATATTAGAGATAAAGTTAATTATATTAATAAAAGTATTCATTAAATATACAAATATTCTAAAATTGAATTTGCAAACAAATAAAAAATTGTATTTTAATTAAGGATTATTAAGAGGAAATTCAAATTGTATAAAGATAAAAAAATATAATTATCAAAACAAATACTATTTAAATTAATGGTAAATGAATTTAATAAGAGATAAAAAATTGATAATTTACAATCGATTTATATATTTAGACAATTTACATAAATTTGAGGTAATTTAAACTTATCAACATATAATTATTATTACTCAGAATTTTAATAACAATAAATAATTTGTTATTATTTGAAATGCTAATAAGTTTGAGTCTATATTAGTTATGGCATGTGACATTTGTTTTTTTAATAAATAATACTATACTTAGTACAGATCGTAATGATAATATTTTGTATATATAATAACATTTATTAAAAAAAGGTAATTAGAAGCCAATTATTCTTTAAAATTCTTTAAAATACTTTAAACTTACAATATATTTCTATAAAAATTTGTGTTTTTGAATTTATATACAATATTTCTGTAGAATAATTTAAAATATTTTGAATATACTAAAAAATAATGAATAATTAAAACTAAAAATTATTTAAAAAAAAAACTGCTGCTGAATTATAAATAAAATAATAATTTAAATTAAATATTAATTTATTTATTTAATTTTATTAAAAACTTTTGGTATTTATTTATTGTTTTTAAAATATGCGAAAGTTTGTTTACATATATTCAAATTTATTGAACTTTTAAATAAACTTATGTACATAATTTAATACTTTTTTTGATTTTTTGTTTTTTATATAAATTATGAATTTGGTCGACTAAATTTTTTTTAACCAGATTTAAAAAGTTCAAATTATTTAAACAGATTTAAATACAGGGCATTAGTATAACTGACAAGATAAATTGAAAATCATTAATGATATAAATTGTATTTTTCAACTAAATTTTGCAATTTCTTTTAAAAAATTGTGAATTGCTATTTGGTACACGCTCAATGGCACCGTGGAGCATTAAATAATTATTAATATTCTTCATACTTTCAAGTCCTGAGAACTATTCTTGGTGAAATTGTGATATTTTTCAAATTTAGCTTATGGTTTATGTACAATGCAACCTCAAATGCTATTAAAACCAACGAATAAGTAATTATATTTAAAATAAGTAGTAAATAAAATATATTCCATTTACAATTATGATATCAACGTGCAAGTAGCGCATATATTGACTAACTTTTGACGCGCAGCAATGTAATCTTTGATCGAAATAACAATTTTAAAGGTAATACCAATGTGGTATTGATTTCATTATCTTTTTGAATGTGTTCTGAATTTATGATTACCTAAAAAATAAACGAAAATATTAAATTTCATAGGTCAAATAGGGGGTGAACCTCAATCATAATATGAAAATATAATCTATAATAAGCTCATAACAACATAATTTATGTTAAATATAAACTGTTAACATTCGTGTACCAACCCCGAAAAAGGTAATAAAATTATTTGAGAATAGAAATTGCTTAATTAGAAATTATTTAGTCATTCATTCATTAATTAGGAACTATTAAATTGATTTATATAAGATTATAATGTTTAAAATCAATAAATTATTTCTAAATATAAATTATAATTATTATTGATCAGCTGATTTCATTATAAATATAATTTATTACAAAATTTTATAAGTATATATCTCAAAAAATATCTAATATCGTAATTGTATAAAAAATAATTTTATTTGTATTTTGATGTTTATTTTTAGTATCAAATATATAAATGAAAATTAAGAAAGACGACACAATATCAAAATAAATTAAATATATATATACAAAATAATAAAGAAAATGAGAAGCAACTTTCAAAGCAATTTTGACCTTGATAGAAAATGAACAAAAAAAAATTTTTTTTTTAAGTATATATATTTAAAAAAAAATTCCTTTACATTTTTTGTTTGTTTATAATTTATAAATAAAATATTATGACAGAAATTACAAGCAAAAATGCTATTAAAAAAATAAAAGATTTAATTACGTTTTCGAAAAAATTAAAAAAAAAAAATTGGTTAATTCCAATATTATTTCGTACCAGATACGAAAATTTGAATATAATTTACAAAATACTTTGTAAAATTTCATTAAAATAGTTTGAATGTCGAGGTTTTTTATGAAATAAATTTTCTGTATAAATTATAATTTTAGTTTAGAGGTTTTTTTAAGTAAGTTTTTTTGTGTACTTTATATATAGTAAGGAAAAAATCATTTTTTTTTATATATATTTAGTTTTAAATTATATTTTTAGTAGAAGTGGTGGTATAATTGCTGGCCAACAAATGTATAGTTAGAAGATTAATGTTGAGCTTGTGAATTTGCGGAACATTTCGAATATACATACAATTTATTTCAAGTATATAAAGATCAAACTCAGAGTTAGCGCATTGAATACCCACGATAAGTGATTAAAATTAATAATACAACGTCCGCGCATTGCGAGTTTTCTTGTCGTTCTATTTTTGCTAACAGCATTATACTACTACTACTACTATTACAATACGAAACAAAAAAGCCATAATGCGGATTTTTTATAGCCTTTATCTCTTGTTTTGTTTTCATTCATTAAACATTTTTCGATCTTTGATCTTGAAATAATAATGTAGAAAAATTTACTAATTTCTGATAAGAATTTACGCTAATTTTCTATGATAATGTACTAGGTTTAAAGATCAGTCAAGAATATGACGACATAACGAGTTAAAATGAATAAATTTAATATGGTCTATATTAAATAGATGAGTTTATAGGTTATTACTATTTTGTTGATTATCAAATCAATGGATACCGCAATGTAAATTCTGTAACTGGTAGATTCTACTGCACCGAAGGTTCTGCGGAATCCGCCAGGAAATAAAATAATTCAATCATCCAACCTGTTAGACTGCTGTTATTTATTTCAATAACAAGTTAATTTTTTATGTGTGTTGTCTACATTTGTTTGTTGATATATTTATTCAATTTTTATTGGGTGATATTGTTGATATTTAAAATAATTGAGATGAAAATTGCAAAAAAAAAAAAAAAAATCTTTAACCTCAAATTACAGCAGTCTATTAGTGATAACCTTGAATACAGCAATATTGTCTGGCATAGGTGGAAAATATAAATTGTTTAGCAGAAGCCAGTTACTATCCTTAATATATATAGTATTTTGAGGATGCAGTAATTTAAATAAATGAGTGCCACGTAAATATACTTGTTGTGCAATTTTTTTTTTTGACAGGCTTGGCACGATTAATCCCCACAGACTTGTCTGGCAATATTTTTCTTAATTAAAATTCATAGAAGGATTAATGAGTTCACGCAATCATGCAAATAAAAATATACAAAATTATATAATATAATAATAACTAAGTTAATTAATGACTTTAATATACTTATTCAAAAGAGACAGATTTGAACTGCTTAAGATTTTAACTGATAGTTTCGCATCTGATTTTTGGAATTTCTTGAAAACTAAGCGATAACCGGAATACGTTTATCAATTTCATTGTCAGTAACATCCAAAGAATTAACCAATTTAAGTTTTACGATCACGAGAATGAATTTGCAACTTTAGACTGATAATTGTTCAGATAGTTCTTAACTTCTAATAATCGTTCAGATAATTCTTAATTCAAAATACATATACAATTTTCAGTTGATCCAAGTTAGATGATCTATTGCTCGTATTACCGAAATTTCATCAGTATACATATATTATTTATGATTTTATAAACATTAAGTAAATAAAATATTACTAAATGCTCTCAAGGACTTCACACAACAACAAAATTATATATATTATGATTATATTATATTTTTTTTTATATATATATGGTACATATATATATTTTGAATAACAAAAAAAAAAAATTACATAATTTTCTCTAAAAAATTTATAACTTAATTTTTTTCATACACCCAAAAAATATTATCTAATATTATAAAAAATAGCAAATACCTATAATAAAATCAGTAAATAAAATTTTGTGTGTGGAAAAATCAATAAAATTAAAATGTACTTTTTATAAGATTATTTTATATACAATGTTGAAATTCTATTTCATAATATATTCTTGTTTTATTGATTTTATGTTGAATTATAATAAAAAAAAAAAAGATTTTAAGTATAAAAAAAAAGAAACTATACTAACAAAAATCGGTATTTTTAGAATTCGCAAGGCAAATGAAAATAAAAGTCAAAAAGCAAATGAAAATGAAGCAATATAAAATATATAATAAATAGTAAAATATTATTATAAACTTGACATTCACCTTTAAACCACCAACTAATTCAAGAAATTGTATAATATCTGATAAACTAGATGTAAAACATGATTTGTCATTTTCATCAATATTACAATTTTTTACTGTTCCTGATGCTGTTTCACCGTTTGTTGTTAAACCACCATTATTTAAATTGGTTGTTGCAGTAATTATTTCATCAGATGAATTATTTATAATTTTTTCACTAATATTATTAGTATCATTTTTTATAATATCACCACCATTTTCAACAGCAGTTTGTTGTTGTTGTGTTGAATTTTCTGGTGTTGTTGTTGCAATTGTAGACATTTTTCTTTTTATTATATATTTATTTAATTTATTAAATGAATTATTATTAATAATATAATACTTAATAATATAACTACTAGATTCTTTAAAATTCAATAATCGACTAAATAATTTTTTTTGGTTACAAAAATATTTAGTATTTCCTTGGGAATCTTTTTCAGTATTTTGTTGATGATGATGATGACTAATATTTTTTATATTATATTTGTTGTATTGCTGCTGTTGTGGCTGCTGCTGATGATAATCATTATTATTTAATTCAGAAATATAATCAGTGCCAAGTAAATTCGTAGTACTAGATGTATTAGTTAGAAGAGCAGCAGCTGGTAATATTTGACATATAATTAAATCACAAGTATTAGTAGTAGTAGTAGATAATGAAAATAAAGCTTTTTGATATAATTCTTGGTGGAAGGGATAAAATAATGATGACGCTGACAATGATGTTCTTATCATTGATATCGGTAAAATTATATTATTTTTATTATCAGCTAGAAGTTGTTGTGCTGTTGCTCTCTTTCTAATATGATAAATAAGTAAATCATATTTATCAACATTTATTTGCTGAATTTTTTTAAGAATATTAGCCAACCGGAAAATATTTAACATTTTCGAAAAAAAATTGTAGTTTATCCAAAAACCACAAAACGTTGTTATTTTTAAATTAATCTCTGAAACTTTCTCAATATTTTCTCAATTTTTATTTTTGATTTTAATTTGTTGAAAATATAAGCTTTTATTTCCCCAATTTCTGTGATTTGCTGAATGAGATGAAATAATCAGTGTTTTTAATTTTTTCCTATACACTTTTTTTTGACAACTTTATTTTACACACAACACAAACCCAAATGATTATAAATAAATTTCATTTTCTTCGCGTGAATTATTTAATTTAACAAACTTGAATATTAATAAAAACAGCAATAATATAACAGCAAACACAATGTAATGAAAATTGCCTTGAAAATTTTCTATTTTCACCCAATTATAAATATGTTGTATTTTCCTTTGTTGTTTATTTATTTTATCACTTATATTTGAATATGAATGTCACTTTTGGCTATTGTCAAACAAACTAAATTAAAAATACTATTATTTTATTAAATTAAAAAATTCAATTTAAATAATTAAATTATTTTACTATAATTTTGCCCTTCAATTCACAAAAAATAAAATAAAATAATAATAAAAAGTGAGAAATGAATTATATTTTATATATTTTTTTTATTTTGTGTGAATTTGAAGAGCACGCGCAATTCTAATATGACGTAACACGTATTGGTTTTGACAATTAGCAATCAGCTGTTTTGAAAATGATTGTTTATAAATTGCTTTAAAGTGGTGTCTACATTATGTTGATTTTCACACCTTGTTTATACGGGCAATTTTTTATAAATTTCCCAATTAATTTTTTGCAAAATGTAAATCTCTGCCACTAGGTAATAGAATATTATTTTCGTAGATTGATTTTTTGGTTAATTTAAATAATTTAATACAATTAAAATAACAATTATGCTATAGTTCATAATTATTATTTTTTCCTTATTCACTCCCTTGGGGAGCATAGGGCACCCACATAGCTTCGCCAAGGCCAAATCCGAGGCTCTGTTTCAGTTTCTTGAATCGATTTTGTTCACTAAGCTAGGTGATTAGCCTGCTGTAGCTAGCTGCATCGTTGTTGCCAATGTTCACGTCAAGGCAGCGTGACGCCGCCTTAGTTCTTCTTATCTGATTTATAGATATACATATTAAAAATGAAAGGATTCATATAAATGTATATATATAAATTTTTAATATTACTAAAATTATATGCATATTTAAAAAATGATGACTTGGAATTCCGTACGAAATATGCTTACCTACATATATTACGAATTCAACATGTTTAAATGTATAATATTGTATAATTTTAATTAATTAAAGGGATGCATTTTTCGTTACGGCAAATTAGGTGTTTTCAACGACAAATTAGGTGTTTTCAACGACAAATTGTGTAATTGAACGGCAAATTGTGTAATTGAACGGTAAATTTTGTAATTGAACGGCAAATTGTGTAATTGAACGGTAAATTTTGTTATTGAACGGCAAATTGTGTAATTGAACGGCAAATTGTGTAATTGAACGGCAAAATATGTAGCGTATACTAATATTAAATAAATAAATATACCTTGTTCTTGTAGTATAATGGAAAAAGAATAATACCCTTGTTCTTGTAGTATAATGGAAAAGGGAATAATATTTCTGGAAGACTATAATGTGAAAACTTGTCGTGCAAACTTCTAATATTGTCGGGTTGGATACATATTCTGCTGTGCAACAATTGTCGTTCCGTATACCTAATTTGTCGTGCTGAAATATATTCCCCTTAATTAAATAGTTTTTCCATTCAAAATATATAAAAATCAAACTATCAAACATGTTTCCGACCAATACAACCTTTGCGTTTATTTTCATATAATCAAAAATGTCGATTACTATGTTGGTTAAATTTTAAAATATTTAAATTAAATTATTAAATTATTTTTATGTATAATTTTGTTATAGAGTTCAATTAGAAATTAAATTTTTCATATTGGGAAAAGGTATTTAAACATTTAAATTTCAATTAATATATATCAAGCGACATCTATTTCGTGATAGCGATAAACTGAAACATTTGTTAGGTTTTTATTTAAACCAGCTAAAGTTGCGTATATTAATATTTTGACATCGGCATTTAAAATGACATAATCGTTTCTTGTTTGCTTATTTCATTCCTGTTATCACATCATTTCATTGCATATTAAAAGCGCAAAAATACAATTCAATATTTTATTAATATAAATAATAAAAATAAAGTTTTAATTATTGCAGTCGCAGTGAATTATGGCATCCATTAAAGTAAATAGAAATCTTCATATTTACATGAAATCCAAATTAAAAATATTTCATATTACAGGAAGGTTTGGTTGTAATTCTTGATATTGGGAAAAATACCCGCCAAGAATTTGTTGAAAATAGTAAAGAAAAGAATTTTTTTGATAAACAAAAAAAATGTTGTATTGAACTTCTTCAGCGTAAAGTATAAACAATTTTTTTTTTTTGTTGATATAAATATAAAATATTTTAAATATATACAAAATAGATTTTTGCTTGTAAAAAAGATGAAATTGCATTTATATTAATGGGAACACGTGAAACTGACAATGAATTGAATCGTACTTTAGATGGTTATAATAATATAATTGAAGGTGTATCAATGGAAATACCTAATTGGAATATGTTAATTAGTCTTATGAATCCATTAGAAAATCAAAGAACTAGTGATAATGCTGATTGGTTAGATGCTGTAATTGTTGCTTTGGATCTATTAAAACGTGAAGAGTAAGTTGATGATATGTTTTGTTAATTTTAAATTTCAATTTGTTAATTTTTTTTTAGGGCTAAACGATTTAAACATTTAAAAATTGTATTATTTCATCGTTTTTTATCGGATGTTGATGAAAGTAGCGTTGATATAGCTATTGCTGGTCTTAAAACTTTGGATGTGGAATTAGTTGTAATGTGAGTATAAATATTCAAAATTTTGTGATAAATCGATACAGAATTAATATTTTTGGACGTAAAAGTAAATTACGATGGATAACAATTAATGATTCATCATAAATAAACTAATAACGTATTTGAAATTAATTCATAGATTGATTATTTAGAATCATGAGAACATTAATTCCCTAATAAAATGAATGTATAAAATAAATTTTGTTGTAAAATAATTTAATTACTTATAGTTCTTTAAGTCAGCAAACTAGAAATTAAATATATTTAAATTTTATTTGTGGTTATTAAGTCTTCCAAAATTGATCATACTTTTTGATACTTTTACTACATGAATACTGTTAAATGCAAACATAAATATCTATTATAATTAAAAATATCTATAATAAAAAAAAAACCAAAAATATTTTTGTCAAACGTAAAATTTCAGATGATGCTTTCATGCAAAACTATTTTAATTAACTACACAAAAATCATCGCATTCATTGCAAAATATTTTAATTAACTACATAAAAAAACATCAGATAGTTTTTGACTTACTTATTAACAACACGCTATAACTACACAAACAAATATAGATAAAAGTATTTTTCATTTAATGATATAATTCAAAGAAACTAAAATTTCGCATATTTAAATATATATAGAAAAGTTTTTATAATTTGTTTGGCGGTCTGATGCCATATCGTTTGAAAGGTTGGCAGCATTCCCTTAATTGCTGTAAACTATGAAAAATTAAGCAAAGAAAAAAAAAAACAAAAAACAAATCAAAACAGGATAAAAGAATTAAAAACTTAAAAATAAAGTGAAAAAAATCTTGATATGATACGGTGAAAATTGACCGCTTTTTTACTACACGATCCGATCACTTCCCCCTAAATTATGTAAAATATTTTAAAATTTTGATTATTCTTGGATTTTTTTTTTAACTAATCGCTCGGATGTATACGTTAGTTTGTAGTTTTGTGCGATCGTTGAAATCATAATCCGTCATTAGTTTTTTATTATTTTTAATTGTTTTTCATATAAAATTATATTAATTATATTCATATTTTTCAGAAGCGACAATGTCCAATATATTGATACAACACCATCTATTACTGTGGGTACATTTCCAGATGAACCAACTACAATAACATCTGAATTAGCTAAACGTTCACAAAACTTAATTAAAAAAGTATTAAATGAAACGAATGGTGCATTATGTAATTTTGATATTGCTATACCACGTATTTTACATGCATTACGACCAAAATCAAAACCTTGGTTTTGGTATTCAAATTTAGAAATTGGTACAAAAATCAAATTACAAATTTGTGTTACAATTGCTATTAAAGAAGAAAAACATTTTAAATGGGAAACTGAAAGTTTATATCCGGAAGCAACATGCTGGAGGGCTACAGAATATTTTAAAAATGGTGATAAATTTGAACCAGCTACTGAAGAATTATTAAAAGGTTATATGCTTGGTACAACACCAATACCATATGATGAAAGTTTAGGTATAACATCAACACCAACTGAAAAAGGTATGAAATGTATAGCATTTTCACATAAAAATTATATACCACCAGAATATTTATGTGGTAGTGGTACATATTTAGTATTACCAAAACCTGGTCAATTTGTATCATCCGAAATGATGGTAGCATTAGTAAAAGCTATGAATAAATCCGATTTAGTTATGATTGTAAGACGTGTTTATAATAATGGTAATCGACCAAAATTTGTTGCATTATTTCCAAATATGGAACGTGAATATCCATGTTTAACATTATTTGAATTATTTTGTTCTGAACAACAATTACATTGGGAATTTCCACCATTAAAAATAAAAAAAACACAACCAACACCGGAACAATATCAAGCTATTGATGAATTAATGGAAAGTATGGATTTAGAAACAAATGAAACTGGTGATGATAATATTGATAAACCAAGAAATCAATATAAAAAAAATATTTTTTCATTAAAATCATTACCAAATTTAACAAATGAATATATTTGTCAATTGGCAACCGAACGTGTATTACAAAATTCAAAAAATATAACATCATCATTACAGGGACGTGATACAGCATTTAAAGTACCGGAAGAAATTGCCCAAAAATCGAGTAAAGCAATTGAAAAAATTAAAGAATTATTTTTATTGGAAGAAATTAAAAAAGATGGTAAACGTGAATTAATACGACATTTAGGTGATATACCATCACAACCAAGTAGCAGTACAACTCCTACTACTACAGATTTAGTAATAGATAATAATAATCCATTAGAATATAAACTGTTAAATTCAGTTGGTACGGTAACACCTGCCGAAGATTATACGGCATTAGTTATACGTGATGTTGAAAATGAATCAGATGATGATAATAGAAAAGCTAATTTTGATCGTTTAAGTAATGAAATTAGAACAATTATTCACAATTTAATGTTTAAATCAATAACAAAACAATATGAGAAAATTCGTAATGCAATTAAAGTGTACCGTGAACAAGCCTTATTTTATAATCCATATGATTATAATGATTGGATGAAAGAAATAAAAAATATTATAATTTCAAGAAAAATGTATGATTTTTGGGAAGATGTTATTGTTAAAGATGAATTAGGTTTATTGTGGGCAAAAAATTGTGATTTCTTTGATGATATGGATGATCCGGAACCAAATGAATTTTATAAAATTAAAACTATTAGTAGTGGCGATGGTACAACCGGTGATGGTGATGGTGATAATGTTGAAGATTTATTCAATGATATGTAAATTATGTATTGTTCATGTTTACGTTTTTTTTTTTTAAATATGTATTTTATATTTTATTATTGAAATAAGTATATATATAATAAAAGTAAAATTCTTTGAGAAACAATATCAAATTTTATTTTTAATATTTGGGATCTTCTGAAGTAAAGTAAGATATTAATATTGATTGATAATAATCGCCATTTAAGCTTAGGACAGTGGTGGTGCAATTTAAAATTGTGGAAATTGGTAGTTCACGAATTCCATATAATTAACAGTCTTGTTTAGGAACATAAATTCATAATTGAAATTTAAAATATAATTAATTATTAATCTATTAAAAATGCTACAAATTGATCGTGTAGCTAATTTTCAATATGTTAGATACTGGTTAAAGGCTTCCCCAAACCGGCGCGTTTTTTTTTGCGGCAGCGGCGCGAATAAAAAAACCGCGCGGAAATCGCGCGAATATCGCATATTAGGCCACACCGAAGCGGCGAAAATTCGCTCTTAAATTTCAAAATAAATATGTCATAAGTCATAACTTGACATATTTATTTTGAAGTTACATCGAAGTTTGTTGTAGTTTTTTACAAAAATATTAATTAATAAAAATTTCAAAAAATTGTTAATATTGTATTATCGTATATAGTCCCATATTTTGTCTTTTTTACGAATATTTTTATATTCTTTATTGGATAGATCATCTAAAGTTTGATATTTCTTAATTGTTTCAATCAATTTTTCCATTTTATCCAATTTCTCCATTTTTATTTCAAACAAAATCAAAAAAATATTTTTTTAATCGACAACAAAAAAAAAAAATTTTGACATTTGTTGCGATTTTTACAAAAAAACGCTGCTTGCCGCGTTTTTTTTGCGGAAAAAATTTGTATGTATATCTGCGGCAAAAAAACGCTGTAAAACCGCGCGGAAATCGCGTTGGTGTGGGCACATTCATAAGCCGCCATGTAATTAAATTTTGCGGCAAAAAAACGCGCCGCTGCCGCAAAAAAAACGCGCTGGTTTGGGGAAGCCTTAAATGATGAATGGAACTGCGAAAAAGAAATCAAATTTTGAATCGAAATGGTTCGAAATGCGTTCTATTAGTACAAAAAAGAACTTTATAACAGTGAATTCAATCTTAATCTTCGTTTGCGTTTCATAAAATGTTTTAATGGCCAGTGTTGCAGTATGGAGTGGAGGCATGGACTTTAAAAAAAAATTCGTTAAAAATAAAAATATCATGGAGAGACAGTGTCCAATGAAGCAGAACTAAATCCTATCAGCAGCCAGAGAGTTCTTATTCAGACAATCAATAGTGGATAGAAGCCAAAGAAGAAAAATCCAAATATTTTTCTTTAGCTTGATAGTTTGATACATTTTTTTATATACTTTAATATAAAACTTAACAGTTTCATTGTAAAAATGAAAGAAATTTATATACGGTTGAAAACAGTATTTGTCAATACTTTTTTTTATACTACTTTTAATATTCATTTAATTTTAAGTGCAAATAATCATGACTAGAGAATTGTTAATAAATTTTAAAATAAAACATTTGCAGTATTAAGTAATTTAAAAAATTCCATTACAAGTGTGACAAATTAAATCGATTTAATGCTTATAAAATGCCAGATAAATTATTGATTGTGGTTTTAAAATATAAAATAAAATTAGATTGATAATATATACATTTACAGTATCATTTATAATCTTAAAGTAGCGCAAAATAATTCATATAATATAACAAAATTTTGTCATGTAACAATAAATAATGAAACTCCAATTTGGGAAAAGGTAAAACGAATCATATAAAATTTACAATTACAGACCAAAAGCATTTTAATTTTTATCTTTTTTTGGTCTTTAATAATATTATTTATGCTGCTGACAAATATTTAACAATTTTTAACGTGCACCATAAAATGCACACAACATGATCTAAAAAAAAACTCTACTAGACGATAATCTGCACAACAGCATATTTGCAGTCCCTAATTATTCAACCGCGGCGACATGCTGTTGCGTGTATTGTGTATTATTGTATATTGTAAATACTGTAGAGTTGGTCCAGCTACCTACTATTTCCAAGAACGTGTATCAAATGTTTTGACTTAAATGTGACAAAAATTTTTAGTTATAGTATCTTAATTGGAAAATTTATAATTTTTTTGTAGTGGTTTATGGTTAAGATATAAACAGGTAAAAGTAAATAAATTTATTAATGATAATATTTCTACTCTGGCTGAGTCTCTGCCTAACAAATTACAATAACATATATAAATAGGTAGTATAATTTTATTGATTTATTAGACAAGTAAATTTTACAACATATTTATTATTTTTATAGATAGATTTCTCTGGCGGAAGTCCATTGAAATACAGTAAAAGCTCTTTAATTCGGAAAAAATAATATATTTGCGGAATTAAAGATATTTTTCTGAATTACCGGGAACGGGAATCGGTTTCTAAATTATGTTATATTTGTGCAAAATTAATTTAATTATGTATATAATATATTTTAATTTATGTATGTATAATAATGACGTTTATAATTATACGTTTGTTTAAAATATTTCTTATATTTACGTTAAAATAATATTGCAAACATAATCCTGTGTATAGTATATAAAGGGTCCGCTATCTAAAGTTTTTTTTTTCAACTAGTGCTTATTTCGTGAACGTGAATGGTAAGACTTAGCTCATGTCTGATTTGACAGATAATTAGTTTTATCCTTCCGCTGAACGAATATGACCATCCAATGCGTTTTCGTTTCGCTGAGTGGGCCTGCGATCGACTTACAGAAGATGCCGATTTTGCCAAAAAAATCATCTTTTCGGATGAAGCTCATTTTGATCTTGGCGGGTATGTAAACAAGCAAAATTGTCGCATTTGGGGCACAGAAAACCCGCACGCATACATTGAAAAGCCGGTACACCCAAAACGAGTCACTGTTTGGTGCGGATTTTGGTCCAGAGGCATAATTGGGCCATTTTTCTTCGAAAATGAGCAAGGAGTGGCCGTTACAGTCAATGGCGATCGTTATCAGGACATGTTGAACCAATTTTTGTTCACACAAATTGAAGAGGAGGATATTGGCAACATTTGGTTTCAACAGGACGGCGCTACGTGCCACACAGCCGAAGCTACACTCGATGTTTTGCGCCCTGTTTTTGAAGATCGCATTATCAGCCGCAGAGCTGATATCGTTTGGCCAACTCGGAGCTGCGATTTGACACCGTTGGACTATTATTTGTGGGGTGCCCTCAAAGATAAGTGTTACGCCGACAAGCCAGAGACAATTGACGCTTTAAAGGACAATATTCGTGAAGCCATTGGTGAAATACAGCTGCACACAATCGATAATGTGCTTAAAAATTGGACCGATCGTGTAGGCTACTGCATGGCCGAGGCAGCCATTTGAATGAAATTATTTTCCATTATTAACCGGAAGGATTGTACTTTCAAATAAAAAAAGAAATTTGAGAAAATATTCAGTAGTTTTTTTTTATAGCATTTTCAAAAAAAAAAAAGTTATTTGGCGGACCCTTTATAAATTTTCCTGGGATATGGCAACATTTTTTTTTCTTTATATTTTTCGGTTATTTTTATTAAAACACAATGAAATAATTAGGGGATTTCCACAGTTCATTCGCATTTTGAGAAGTCAAATTTCAGTTTATTGCCATTTATTATTACTCAAGTTTTAGGTTAGATTAGATTAAAGTACATAGTTATTGCATTTATTGTTAAGGTTTTAAGTTAAAGTTACCTTCTTGTATGGGATTGTCTTCAGGCCTTAATAGCCTTAGGGAGGGAAAATAGGGTAACACTATCCTGGATTCCAGCTCACGTAGGTTTCGAAGGAAATGAAGAAGCGGACCTTTTGGCGAAACAAGGAGCAGGTGAAATATTCACAGGGCCAGAGCCATTCTGTGGAGTATCACGCTGTCACCTCAAGTCGCTCCAAAAGGACCAAATTGAGCTAGACCAACAAACCCACTGGAATGGGCGAGTGGGTATGAGACACTCAAAAATGTTCATACCTGGCCCATCCAAAAAACGAGCAGCAGAAATGCTTGGAATGAATAGGAAGAAAATCAGGACACTGATAGGCTTCCTTACAGGACACTGGAAAGTGAAAAAACATCTACACAGACTTGGACTATCAGAAGACCAACTTTGCAGATTCTGTGAAAACGGGGAAGAGACGGCAGAACATATATTATGTGAATGCGAGGCGCTAGCGAGAAAACGCATACGTCACCTCGGTAGTTACATAATAACACCCTCTGAATCGTAGTCCATGTCACTCAAGCAGCTGTACTGTTTTATCAATAGTACGGGCCTGGGCAGTGACGCATAATTAGAAAAGGGATATCACAATAAGCCTTATGGCTGCAGTGATTAGTGCTAGTATGGGTCCTCCATTAACATCAAATCTAATGTAATCTAATGTACATTCAAGTACATAATTAATACTAAATTGAAATTTTAAAAATGTCTTCTGTTAGTAGAAATAATGAGTCATCAACCAGTCGAGGTAAATATAAAACTTTAATCTTTTAAGGAAAAATTATTAATTTGGGAGTGTGATAAACGTGGAATGACTTATAAACAAATTCTTACAAAGTTTAATATAACTAAATGTACATTTTTTAAAAAAAAAATATGTTTCCTATTCCCATCTACTTAGCGCAAAAAAAAATCTCGTTAATTCGGAAATATCTTCCTCCTCACCATTCCCAATTAAAGAGCTGTTACTGTAATAAGAAAATTATTGTAAAATGAATTTTATTTGTTATTTCAATTATAATTATGATTACAAAATAGATTTATATAAAAAAAAAATAGATATCGCTAATAAATAATTCTCTTTCTACATAATGATTTATAAACAATTATTTTCAAAGAAAATTGCAATTAAAATATGCTCAATTAAATTTTCAAAATTGCAATTAAATTAAAAAATGGTCGCTTATAGCGAAAAAAAAGAATTGTTTACAAGGGGTATGGGGATGGGAGATGGGAGTGGAGTAAGCCTGAGCATCGTTGATGCTTCAAATATAACGAAAAAGACCCTTTAAGAAAAGCGGCTCGTTTGCGAACCGCCGCAGATGCCATTTCTTAATAAAAGAGACTTACGCTTTTAACGAACTGTAAACGTACCCAGCGGGAAATGGAATCATACAATAATGCATGATTGTAACCTTCTTTGGAAGGTATGGATGCATGACTCTTCGTATGACACTTTATATCTTTTTAACAATAGCATGTCCGCAGAGGGAAGCAATGCGATCGGTTTTAATCGTTGAGCTTCCCTAAATATGTATGAAGAATGCATCATAGAGTATCAATTAAAAAACACAACTAAGCATACATGAAGGAGCAATCATTCGGAAGGCAAACAGAATATAATTTGACGATGTATACAGAATGCATCGTAAAGAATGTAAACAGGAAATAATTTAACGATGTATACAGAATGCATCGTAAATAATGTAAACAGGAAATAAATGGAGAGATGCATTTAGAATGCATCGTTAGGGATACAAAGCAGATCTAAATCTGCAAGATTGAATGTATTATTGGGACTGCAAAATCGAATCTGTAAATTGTAAAATAAAACGAATTTGAAATGTATTATATTTTTAATTATAATTTAATAATATATCAAAAAATATGTTTAACATATGGATTTTTGCTTCAATGCAAAAGTTTTTTTATATAATCGATTTTTAGCGAGTCGAAATCCTAATTTCATATCAATTTCATATTGAAGAAATCCAAAATTCTCCTTTTTAACTGCTTCTGTGGATATGAAATGCATTAGTATGTACTATTATTATTATTGAAAATTGAAAAAAAAAACTTACCAAAAAGGAATGTGTTGAACAATTTCATATTTTTGATAGATATTTTATTTTTTGCTCCGTCCCAATTTGTTTTTAAAATAATTTCATCTGAAAAGAATTGATGAAAACATTTTGACGGAGTTGTTGTTCCTATAAGTTCTTTAATATATATAATCTGGAAATAAATTAAAATTAATTTAAATTAATTTATTTAGATTTGTTAGCAAGGTTCTTTAACTAATCAAATAAAAAATATTTCTTACCTATACACTTGTTGTTTTCCACTTTTTATTTTAAATTTTTTTTCACAAATTCAAAAAAAAATTTCACTTAAAAAATCACAATAAATTCTTCGACACTTTTCTATTTAAAATTCCAAATTTGAATGAACGCAGTAAAATCTAAAAGTTTTAAAAAACCATTCGCAAATTAAAATATTCGCAATTTTTATAAAAAAATTCCATAACTAAAATAACGGTATCAACCGAATACAAAAACTCCTTTGCTTCCGTAAGGATTACTCGGAAGCAATCATGCATGTATCGTAAATACATCGCAAGGAATATTTTTTTTTAAACCATTGCTTCCCTAAACATTCCGAAAGAAAGCGTGACCACATTTCCCGCTGGGTACCTACATAAACGCTAGAACAACAAGAGTGGGGAAAAAAACGAAAAGATTTGTATGAATTAGTACTACGCCTAAAAACGGTGTAAAAGCGTAACATAAAAACCGGTGTGTTTTATCTAAAAACACAAGTGTTCCTACAACTGGTTTTTAAATGACGCGTTTTTTTTTATTACATAAACAAAGAGTTCGCTAAAAACGACAAGGTTGCGAACTGATTTTGCGAATATAGAATAATATGTATGTATTTTTCTTAATGTGTAGGTAAAAAGGCGGTTCAGAAGTGATTCTATTTCGGTTCATAAAAAGGCAATTTCGGGCCATAGTTTTTAATATTTGTCACCGTATTGTTTTTTTTTGTGGGGGGGAGAGATTATATTAATTTCGGCTGTTAATGTTAATGAATGTATTATGCAAAATTATGCAGAGGAATAAAAATAATTTAAAAGTTTAAAGTTGCGCAAGTTTTGCGTTACTTTGCGTTGAATTAGCATTCTGTCTACAAGCTGAGGAAGTGCGTACAAGTTGCACTTTTACTTTACTACTTTACTTGCGTAATATCTTTATAGTTTGTGTTGTGTAGAAGTAAATGACGCGATGGTCTGTGAAAATCCCTTTAACGCAAGTGGGTCTTGGGTCACACTGTACACTGTCCAAATTACCATTATGGACTATTCGGCTATCCGGCGTAGTTAATTAGTATGATTGGTATAAATTACTTTGATATTATAATACCACGCATTACCCAGTAAAACTTTAATTAACATCAAAGCAGTGTTGACGTCACGCTTAGATGGACATGTCTAAATTTGCCTGGAGTTTATACGAACACCTTGGAAGTGTTGTATGTTTTATCTCACAATAATTTTAATAAATTCTAATATATTGTCATTTATAGTCAGTCGGCTCATGTAATGTGTATTGTGCAACATAACTATAGCACATCCTTAGCGTGCGGTGCGATGCGAATTACCTAGAAAATGTGTCAGTGTCTTTTAGTTTTGTCTTTTGTGCGCTCTCGATGTTTTTTCGTCTAATTTTCTAGCCGTAAAATAAGAAAAATAAAATAACACTGTCAAAATAAAATTTGTAAATAATAAAATTGTATCCTCATCCTGTATACCTATTGTAATTTAATGTGATTTAATTTAATTTTGTGTACATTTAAGTTTAATAATTAATATAGAAACATAAAAAGAACGTATTTATGGAAATTGAAAGTAGGCATTTTTCGGTTTCGCGGTTTTTTTTAACATTATAGGTTACAGAAAATTAATTTCAGCAATTCACTAAAACAATATTTTGCTGATAACTTAAGTATTAGGCAGTAGGATCAGAGTGCCTATATTAAATTGATTGGACATAACCAGAAAAAATACTTGATAATAAAAGTAACAAATCCGATTGTCAAGAAATTAGAACATCAAAAGAAGGTAAGTGTCAATTTTATATTTTACCTAAATTTTTTGTTTTAAATATTTTTAAGAACTTTTAAATACATTTATAATTTCTGTGCTCCAGTGACGGTTTATGATTTTGTTGTACGGTTGATTACCTTTTAATTTTTTTTTGTGAATTGTTACAGAAAAAGGCAGCTGGAATGTTTTATTATCAGGACCTTTCCCTAAAATCTGAAATGGTGTTAATCGTAACAATTAAGTTGTTATGATTGTGAAGATTACACGTTAAAAGAAGTAAAGTATATAAATTTTTCTAGATTTTTTCTTCTTCTGAATATCATCAATATTTTAGTCAATTTGAATAAATTCTTGATGAAATTCTTTTTTTTTTAAGAATATCATCAAGATTTAATTCATTTTGATCACTTCAATATAACGTATATAATACTTTTTTTTTT
Source organism: Rhamphomyia laevipes (assembly GCA_963920725.1). Classification (NCBI taxonomy): domain Eukaryota; kingdom Metazoa; phylum Arthropoda; class Insecta; order Diptera; family Empididae; genus Rhamphomyia; species Rhamphomyia laevipes. The sequence goes on along the minus strand of OY987258.1, from coordinate 51,093,647 downwards.
ATGGCCTATAAGTATCTGTCAAATTGAATTTTTATATTACTTACTTATTCCATTAATTTTTCATGTTAACTCTTTACAATTAATTACCATATTACTAAGTAATAACAAAATAATTAAAAATTGTATAATAAATTCAATTTATACATTCAATTTCAAAAATTAATACATTTTATTAATATATAATGAAATAATTAAATAAAATAAAATAGTTTCACACGAAATGCTATATTAAATTATACTGTAATTATCGTTGTTATAAAAAAAAAATTATATTAAAATTCATTTAATATATTTTTTGTCTTTATTTTAATATTATTTATAATTTTTCTAATTAATTTCCATGCCTCTTTTTAATTACTAAATAATAAAACTACAAAATATTTGAAATTTTTTATTTTTTTACAATTATAAAATATCTCTTATTTAAAAATAATAATCAGTAATTAAATTTACTACACACACTAATTAGATATTAGTGAACTGTTTTATTTTCAAATTTAATAAAATATTTATAATTACAAAATATAATTTAATTTACTATATATATATTTAATAGCTATAATTTCACATTTTAATTTATTTAACTATTTATATTGCATTAAAAAAAAATTTACAATTTATATGTTAAAAGTATAATTAAGTATTAAAATAAATTTTATTATGGTGTGCTGATTTTCACCTTAATAAATAATTTTGATATTTTTGCACGGTTTTTGAAAAATTAAAATTAAATATTACTTTAATATTTAATCGTGCAAATTATAAACTAATATGGCAAATTAAATTTATACAAGAAAATTATTATAGTTAGATATGTCAGATAATAAATCAGTTTAATAAAAAATTCCATGTAACCAAAAAATTGTCTGAATAATATAAATAATAATAATGTTAAAGGAGATACAGAGAAATCTGGTATAATATATTATTTTATAATTATATTATAGTTTTTTTTACAACTGGCAAATTCTATATATAAAATGTACAAAAATGATTTGAAATTTTCATTTCTTCAGGGAGCAGTTAATTGATTAAATTATATTACAAGAAAATTTTCTCATTTATTATATATTTATAGTAATTGCAATATTGTAAAAATTCCTAACAGATTTCCTTATTAAGTAATTAAAATATTATAGCTACATTGTGTGTTAAGTTACAAACTAAGAGTTATGAGTCGAAATCAGATATTTAAGGCTAATTTTGTATAAAAAATATCAAATTCCTTTGTAAATGATTTTTAAAAAATGTAATTGTGATCTAGTTTATATAGAAATAGTCTTTAATTTATAAAAAGTTATGGACTGGTTCAGTTCGTAACATCATCTCATCAATGCTGTTAGTGTTTAATCATTGGAAAAGTCAAAATCAAAAGTAAATTTGACTTAGCCTCTGAGATGTTGTGGATTTGATTTAAGCTCTATGAGATGTTGCTGAAATCTGTATATGAAACCATACGATTTTGGGCCCTCTTTAACTACTTATGTTAATTTGAGTATTTTTAGCATATTCAGAAATCACATGACAATTGGTCATAAGCATTTTGTTTATTTGAAAGATTTTAACAGTTTTAAACTTTAAATTGAAAATTTTTGTGATTTTTGTTGGCTAGCTCGAAAATTAGCCTAATTCAAATTTGTTGTTAGATAATGAATAAAAATTTAAATTGATTCATTTTATAAATACATAATTTTATTATAAATTTATTTATGTATTAACACATTTACAACAATTTCTAAATATATTTTACGATTTTACCAGCCCAAGAGTATCGCATTCAAAATTTTTCCCACTAACTTTTATATTTATTACTTTATTTATGTTCAAACAATCAAGTATCCTCTAACTTAAAACTTTTCTTTTTTTTACAACCTAATCAATTGACTCTTCAAGTTGTTTTATTATGTGTTAACATTTACTACTTCAATTCCACATTATACAATAAAAATAAAAACGACCAAGAAAAGGAAATAACAAAATAAAAAAAAAATATTTGACATTTTGATATTTTTTTTCTTCTTACTTCTTATAATTGTTTTGCTATTTTATGTTAACTTTTATAACTATTAACTTACTTTTATGCTATGGATTTTTTTTTTACAACCTACTACAATTCTGCATTCGATTGACGGCTTCGTTTTTGTTGTGTTTGGTTTGGTGCAGACAATAAAAGTGAACATTTTTATTTATCATATTTTTTTTTTATATCTATTCTTTTTATGTATTTCCAACAATTTTACTATTCACGATGTGAACTCAATTCTTATAATGTGGAACATTATTTGATTGAATAAAATGACATAATAATTATGTTTATTATGGAGAAGCATAAACAGCATAAATATTATTTTTAAGTTGAAATTAGTAATATTGATTTTTGTAAAAATGTATTTGATATTAGTTTGATTTTACAGGGTGGACACTAAATAGTTGATCGACGTCGACGGTATACCACTATATGTGTGGTAGTCAGTGTCGAATTTCTGTTTTTGGCCGCTGTATACTGAAGCGCTATGATTCTTAAAATTTTGCGGGCTTCCAAACGTAAAACTTGTTATGGCTCGGTTAAAAAAGGTTATTTAATTACCAATCTAATGACTGTAGTTCTCCATTAACTCATTCTAAAGTTATGGAGGATGGACCAAACCCAAATATGAAAATAAGCTGTAACTAGAAATAGAGCCGAACTTGGGAAAATCTCATACATTTTTTTGTTTCGATTACTATCATAAATAGCGTGGTTTGCCGTCGATCAACTATTTAATGTCCAGTGTCCACCATGTATATAGGCAACTAAGTTAGGAACAGTTCAATGGTTGATAGAAATTTTGTATTTTCTTAATTAGTTTGTTTACTGTTTTTATCACTTTTTACACGACAATATACAAAAGGTGTAATGACTATGTAGTGATTGGCATTAGATCATCAGAACTTTGAAAGGAAATGAAATGAATAACAATAATGTAATTTTCATTTTCTTTCATTTTGGGAGGTCATAGGTCCACATTGCTTTCTCCATCTCACTGGATTAGTTATTGATGATGATATTACATTAGACGATGTGAGAATCTATATGGTCTAATAGTTCTACCGATCGTGTTTAGGTGTTCTTTGGTTTATTTCTGTTTTCTCTTCAATGAAGATTGCACTATAACATCTCGTAGTGATGATGTCGACGCTTTTCCATTTCCATTTGCGACTCTTTTAACAAATTCATATTATTATTAATCGTTTTTGGCCAGAATATTTTCCTCATAATATTCTAAAGTAGATTTTTCACATGGGTTGAATATTGTCTATCTGGTAAATATCGAATGAAGATATCACTTTGGTAAGTCTGGTTGCTTTGCACGACCACCTTTTGTTATTATGATTCGTATAGATAAAAAGTTATCTATATACATATTCGACATGGTGTCCTTCAATAATTATGTTTCCTCTGCTGATATTAATTCAAATGGTTTGAATAATGAATGATCAACAATTATTTATATGGCAATAATTTCCTAAAATTTTTATTTAGACTCAAACTGCAAACGACGAAGCTGATAATAATGTTTGACCCTATATCAGATTATTTTTTATTAAAGAATATTATGTTTATACCTGAAATTTATCTGAGTTAATTTATTTTACTTAATTGAATTAATCTTGTGAAGCATTTTCCAGTCCGTTTTTATTTTTGGAAATATTCTTCAACTTCAGCTAGCTTTTATACAGAGTTTTAGATTCCTTTTTGACAGTTCTCATCTACGTTATTTTAGGACGACCCAAACTTGGGGCTTTCTTGTGCAAGTGATTTTCATGCTTTTGGGAGTGTGTCCAATCCATATCCGTTCCTCATTTTCCATACGATAGATCGTTCATGTAGTTTTCTGCTACAAAGCAAACATCTTCAAGAAAGTAGAAAAATTATCATCTATCTCAATTCACTTGTTTCGTTTGGTAAGTACAATATTTTATTGTAGAAATAGGTGATAGTATGCAGCCCTCTCTAACATCACTTTGAATTTCGAATGAATCGGAATACTTTCTTTTGTGAAGCACATGAAATTTGCCATCGACATAATGCTGATGCCTTTATAATATCAATGACATTTCTTTCGTATGACCGATTACAAATAACAATACATAATATTAAAATGAATGACATTCAGTAATATCAATAATTTTGACATAGTTAACCATCAAGAATCTATTACATAGACCCCTAAATTTTCTATTTTTTCTTTTATTCTTCAAAATTTTTTATTTTATCATTATAAAACACAGACTTTTACAAATAAGTAGTAAGACATGCCATGTCAATGATTTATATTATTAAATACAATTTGACCTTATATGTTTAACTATGGTCACTTGATATGGTTTTTAAGATAAATCACACGAAATTGAACGCAATCGTGATAATTAATATTGAATTCAAAGTGCGTTAACTTTATAATTAGATTTTGTATTTTTAAACGTTTTTTTTTTTTTTGTTTCTTTTAAAAATAAATATAATTTCAATTGCTTTTAAATGTAATCACGGAATGACATTAATTCGTTTATGTCAATTTTTTTTTGTTGTAGTATGATTATATTTTTATAAGTATTTTTATAATAGTCCGCAAACGATTATTGAAATTACTCTGTGATTGTTTTTATATATGGTATAAAAAAAAGCCATAACTATCACGTCGTCGTAATTGTCCATAAAAATATATATTTAATCGATCTAAAATGTCGTATTTCAGGTGATAAATGGGATAGGCTTTAGCCAGTTATAACAGTTTAATATTTATGGTTATATTTATAGATGACAGTAGTGAGAGGTATGTGTATATAAAAAAAATTATGTATTTATAATAAATTTTTCAAAATTAAAAAAAAAATATTTTTTTATTTATTTTTATTGAATATAAATTGCAAAATTATTTATAAATAATGTAAAAATAAAAATAATTGTGTTAATGGGAATTTGATTTTGGTATTTTGTTAAAATTATGGTAAAGTATTTTTTTTTTATTATGTTATTAAATATAATTATATTAAACTTAAGTATAGTATTAGTTTTAGTTAATGATAATTATTGCTACCTATTTTAATCGACAATTAAAAATGTTGTTTTATGAATATAACATTTTTTTCCAAATCTATTTTATTGGATAAATTATTAAGGTTATGTTAAATAATACTGGCTGCAAAGGCTCACATAGTCCATACTGGGTCCGTAGTGATACTACTGTTATAGATACTGAATTCTAACTTAGTATAAGAGATGCTTTCTAAACTGGTTTTTAAATGTCGAACTAAATGTCGAAGATAAGTGAAGGCAAATAATAATTTGCTTATCACCCTCCCAATTAGCCACATCGGTTAACCAGTTAAATTGATTAAAAGACTGTTTTAAATATTGCTAGTAGAACAATCTAGGTAAGAATGGGTTGCGCTGAACAGTTGTCTCCACACAAATCTGTTCTAGAGTAACCGCAACGTTAAACAATCGAGAAGTATTCAAAATATGACCAAACCAAAGCACAGACTGTACAAAGGAATAGTTACGAGCCATTTATTATTACGTTAACATGCTGTGCGACTAAGACTGACAACGGAAACCGCTTGTAGAGGCTGTGCTGAGGATGACCAGGCAATTGAACATCTTTTATGTTACTTTCTTTCACTGTGTAATAAAAGATTAAAAAATTTCGGTTTTTATTTTGCAGGAGATTTAATAGAAGTAATCAAGGAAAAGCCTGCTTACCTGATAAACTTTATAAAAGAAGTGATATGGAACGATTCCTGGTGAAAATAGGTAACGTTTCGTAAGGGCGTACAATGGACTGTATAGTCTAGGTACGAGGTTTGGCCGCTCCCATTCCCGCCTTCTCAAACCAACCAACCATAGAGATGTTTTCTAGTAAGTAGAAGGATTTCGTAATTGCAGACCACATTTGAGAAGTTTTGTAGCAATTCGAGACTTCATTCAGAGCTAGGTAGTACGATGAGACATACCTCTACGCTATCTATGAATGAGACCATTCATTTGAAAATTTCTAACAAAATTTTTGGATTTAATTAATTATTGTCACATTGAAATTATCAGCATTTTTTTATAATAAATAATATAATTATACTCAATTTTATATCTTTTAATTAAATTTGATATATATTTCACATAAATTTTTTAAATATTAAATTACATACTTATTAAACAAGTTTTTCGTTATATAGTTTCCATAAATTTAAATTTGACTTGTTGTTTTAATTGCAATTTATAATGGTCAGAGGTAGACCAAATATAGCGTTCAATAATCAATTATAAAAATATATTTCTAAGTTTGTATACTAATTAATATATGAATTTTGAACCAGTTCTTGTTTTTGCTTGCTACATATTCTAAAAATCTAAATTAATTAATTGTATATTACTATTTATTGCGACATTTTTTGAAATAAATATATTTACATGATTTAATAATTTAGTTTAAATGGCAAAATTATTTCGTAAATTTATTTCGAAAATCTATAGCATTTGAAGATATGTAAATGTAAGCTTGTAAATTTAATGTAAAATTTGAAATTTCAACATTTAACATAATATGGAAATCAATTTAAATATTCTCATTTTTTGGCTAGATTCTATTTTGACTAACTATAGTGTGCAACTAGACTGTAGCAACATCTAGTGCAAATCTAGTTAGATTTTTTTTTACTAGATTTCTAATTAAAGAAAAATTTGTATAATTTAGTAGCAAACTAGTAGAAAAGCTAGAATGCTAGATACGACAGCTAGAAAATCCATCTTGGATTACTAGATTCCAGCAAATTATGCTCGGTATTATCCTACCTAGACATACTACCTATAGAAGCTAGGATCTAGTTATACATACAAGCTAACTTAGAAAACTAGTTACGACGGCCAGGATCTAGTTGAAACTACTACAATCCATCTAAACAACTACTAGATTTTTTTTACCAACTCTAGTTAGAACTAATAATGTCCTAGTAACTTGCACGGGAATTACTGTTTAAAAAATCCTAGCTAGAATATAAGTAGGTAATCTAGCCAAACAAAAATTACAGAGTAATGTGAATGACTGGTATCAAATATAATCGAACGGAAATAGATAAATATTTAAAAATGGATCTAGATTCTAGAGGTTGAGTGCTGGCTACATTTTTATCATAAACTTTTTGTTGATGAACAAAATTGAGGACTACTTAAGAGTTAATATATCTGATTTTAGTTTTGACTGTCTTTGTGCTACCTAAAGTTTGAAAAATCAAAATGTTTAGCTCCATGTCGACGTTTTGAATATGAATATTTATTGATGATAAACATTTGATTTTGATCTAAATATTAAGTTAGAGGTTATAATTAAGAAATTATATCTATTTTATTTAAATATATTTTTGATTTTAAAACCTCTTTAAAATATTTTATAAATATTTATAATTAAGATTGCTTTTATTGATTACTATACTAATTTAAAAATTTTGATTAAGAATCGATTAATCATCTTTTAACTAATTTTATATATACATTTAAAATAAATTTTACTATGAAAATTAATTAACGTATAAAATATACATTTAATAATTACAATAAAATAAACATAAATCGCCAGTGATATTTATAATCGGACAGATATAATGATTAATTATAATCATTAAGTAATTATTATCATTATTCAGCTTTGTCATTACAATAGCGATAACAAAAAATAAAACTATAATTAATAAAAATATATTTTTTTTTGAGGTGACTTTGAACTTTTAAAATATGTAGTCATGAATAATTTATATATGTACATATAAATATATTTCATAAATTATTTATGAAATACCAAATTATAAAAGAAATATGTCATTGTCATTACTTCCTAATAAAATCAATATGACTTTAAGTTTCATGTCCTAAGTTCTTTAACTTATTTGAAATTTTCAGAAATATTTATAGAAGATAGGGAGTTCCAAAAAAACTATTTTAGGGGTCAAAGCTTTGGGTTTGTTAAATTTCGTTTAAAGTACTTCTTTAAAAAAATATTTAATTAAATGGATTTTTTTTGGTAATCACTTCACATCCTTACCTGTTTTGGTAACTTCTTGTTGCGGCTCGTAAATTCGTATTTAAGTTCTTCAAACGTTTATTTTATAATTTTTTTTTTCACAACAATTTTTATATTTAAAATAATATGTAAATTACAAAAAATCATATTTTCCTATAGATACAGAGAATTAACAAATAACTAAATAAAAGTAATAACTTTTAATGATAAATTTTCTTTTGGAAAATTATTACTCACGATTCCAAAATATATTTGACATAGGTATGCAATAAAAAATAAAAATATATTTTCATAACAAATTTCATATTTGTAATGATCGTGTCAAACAACACACTTAATTATGACTTTGGATATAAACTATTTGTGTATCTGAAATAAAATTTAAATCTGTAGTGCACATAATGTGAAAATTTATGCCAATGAAGGCTTATAGAATTGCTGAGGTTTGTTAACAACGTATACTTCCATAATTTCCATAAGTGGAATTTATAAGGCAATCGTCACACTAATAAAATCAGTCCACTAAAGCTATCTCGAAGGAACAGCCTGACAAATACCTTTGTATACATGGAACACTGAACATGAGGCCAGGTTAGGTATCCATTCAACCAATCATGCTGTAGCTGTGGAGAACAGAATGAGAAAGAAAATAAACTATAGCTCACTTCACCTTTAAGTGCCCAGCTCTAGCTAGGGCCAGAAGCGATACACTTGTCAAGTACAACACGAATTCAACAACAGCGATCTAGCAACTAAGCGACCTACATATATGATAGGATTACTGAACGCTACGAGGTGGACCTTAAGTCACTATATTACCTAAGCCACTACAAGTGTTAGCAAAACTGTGTTAGCGCACTAATTGGGGTCATCGTCGCATTGGATAAGACTAGATATTAAAACCAAAATGTCATATATATCTGCACTAAATCATTGTTAACCTAAATCCTAATGATAATTAGTGGTTTCGGTAGCTTCAATTTAATACAACCTCATATAATATAAATCGACATTTTGATTTTAGTAAATCTAATTTCAAATGATAATTTTCAGAATGAACAGCAAATTAGAAAGTGTTTTGTTTTAAATTTGAGTAAGTGGTGCTAATTTGAATATGATATCTACCAAGGGTCACGCTATCTTCATAAACGGAGGAGCTGGGTATAATTAAAAACTTTAGAAAAGATTAATTAATGTAATTCAACTTATAAGGAACAGCTAATTAAAACCTTTGGAGAAAGGGAGCGAATTTTGATATTATATTTCTCAGACCGTCGTGTTATCAATACTTGGTTATGCTAGTTGTAGACACAACTAATTTAGGCTTGGCTGATATTATTCTAAATTATACCTGACAAACAAAATTATAATTTAATTAGCATAAATTAATTTTTTCTAAATTTTGATTTGTAAATATAATTTTGAAAACAAACTAGTTATAATAATAATTGACACCTTTAATAAGTTGGTAACATTTTATTTATAGATATTATTTATAGTCTTTTTGAATATCTTTATGAGCTGTATATAGCTGTCATTTAGATTATATGTATTAGTTTTCAGGCTATAAAAATTATAATTTGCGCCTACATGTTTCTATATAATGTTTTTTTACTACTATTATATTTAAATTTAATTCATTTTTTTTTTATTTTTACCTTGCCAAATCTAGAAATATATTTAGACTTTCTGTGTGATTTATAATTTATTAGCAACATTTGACAGTTTTGTTTATTTATAAACTATAATGTTTAATTTAATTTTTTTATGTTTTCATATATATTATAATTAATGGTATCCGGCGAATTGATCGAATTGTAGAATGTTATAATTGGCGGAATACATAATTGATTGATTTATGGAGAGTAAACGCTAGAAGTTCGTGTGCAATTATCCCATTGTACCCTCGGTATTTTTACATAGGTGGCAGTCAGTTCGAGACCATTCTTGATTATTTTTTATTTATATTAAGTGATTGTCCACAATTTCTGCTATAATGTCCCAAGCGGCCGCAATTATAACATTTAACTCGAGTTGGTTAGTATTTATGTTGTTTGGCCTGAAACTGTTGTTATCCCCTGCATTATTTCTTTGATTGGACCGAAAAATACCTGATCTCTATACATTGTTGCTACCAAACTCGACCGTAGTACGTACCATATTGTTAACCAAGATTTTGGTTATTATTATCTTTATTAACTATTTCATTCAGACCTGAACTTGTTACATTATTATTATTATTAATTATTAAATTTTGTAATAAATCCACAAGCAATTAGCTTGTATCTGTGTTAATATGTCCTCCAATTTGTTGGCCATACCCCATACAGTAAGGCCAACAAATTCTGCGGCGGCTGACTAACCGAAACGCAATTGGTTTCCAACTCAGAAATCCTGTTTTATACATTTCGTTCATGTAGTAAGCATGTGCGTCGCAGGTTCATAAAGACATAGCAACAGTGACACAAAACGTATTCAATCGTCCTGCGTTCGTTTTTCCATCCTCTTTATATATTTACCATGGATCTTGAAGGCATGATCACTAAGCATTGAATGTTTTGTTAATCGCAGTCGCCACTGTTACTAGCTTTTACTATATCTTGCAACCTTGCAAGTATTCCTCTACTAACTCTTACGAAGAACAATATTAATTGAACCATAAATGCATGCTAAATTAATTATAGCATTTTGAAGACAAGTTGTTCCTCTTCCAAGTCAAAAATTCGTATTTTTTTTGCAAGCCAACTTCACTTGTAAAGTGACAATTTTGATTTGGAAAGATTGATGGTCAACGTGATTTGAAAGTGCTATAGTAAAATATGCTGTTAATTAAGTATTATGGCTAAAATGTAATTTTTGCTTTATATGCTTTTAGTTAATTGTAAAACCGGCTAATTCAAATTTTTGTCAATGACCGAATATTTTAAATTCGGTCAAATGCTTTCGGTCAATTAACAACCGATTATATTAAAGTATTAAATTACATATTTATTATATATATTAATAATTTTTAAATATTTTACTATTTCATATTTTTTTTTCTTTGTATCTCCATTTTTACAATGACATTTCGATAAATTAATCATTAAAGATTTTAATCTATAATAAATTTAGTTAAAAAAAAAAAAAAACTTTTTATTAATTCCAATATGAATTTGATTAGTGGCAATGACGTTATAAATAACATTTTTTTATTATTAATTTATTAAATCTAATTCTGTTTTTTTTTTTTTAATTTATATTTAGTATAATATGCCAATTTATTTTATTTATATTTTTGTTAAAAGTGAAATTATTGAAATAATAATAATAAAAAAAAATTATTTATATAAAATGTGATTGGCATATATACGATTTTGTGTTGACAGGCGTTATTTTTTATATATATATACAATGTTACAAACAATATGTGTCAGAAAAATTGTTGATAGATTTGACAGGTTAACATTGAAATTAATTTTAAGTGATTTTGACATTAGATAAAGTGTAACATGACATACTGGTAATAAGTGATTAATTTGTATTTTATGTTCTGTTATTATGAAAAAAATAAATAAATTATAAAATGTTTACTGGTTTTATTTATTTTATTATCATTATTATTAATCAATTTAAAAAAATTTTTTGTATTAATTATTTTATTTATTTACATTTTTATATATTATAGTTAATCGGATTTAAAAAGATTGATTATTTATTCACATAAAATTGAAAGTTTATAGTTATTTATGTTTCTAGGACATTGATTTAAAAATTAACTTTTAAATAAAATTGTTTAATTTTTAGATTTTTACCATAATTTTTAAAAATTTTGGATTTGTTGGGTTTTAAATCTTTTAGTATTTTACAAAATTATTAAGAGCGATTTTATAATTTTGTTAATTGTGATTATATATTTTGTAATCTTAGAATTATAAATTTGATATTTTTGTTAATTTTCTTTACAACATTATGTCGAAATGTCAAAATTAGTGTTGCCAAATCCAGTATTATACTCTAATATATATTAGATTTGAATGAAAAATGAAATTAAACGTACAATTTGGGTTAGAGTACCAATAAATTTGCTGTCAAATTGTAATGTTTTAATTTCCAAATTATACAATATCAGCATATGAAAAGTGAAAACTTCTGTAACTTCAATAATTTTCATGACTTTTGGTACCTTTAATTTTCAGGTAGAAAATTATTACCTTAAGCTTGTGCTACAATGTATCGATCAGTTCAGCATCAATTCGTTCAGTAAAGTTCAAAGTTGTATGGAAAATTGATTGAGTGGACACATTGGTGGGATTGAAATCGATTTAGAACAAGAAGGAATTATTAAAGTTTTAAGAATCCATATTCCAAACTGAAGCAAATGTCAAGAGAAATGAAATTTGAAAGTTTATATAAAAATATTATGTGTAATAAATGAATATTTTATAGAGGATATTAATTATAATACGGAATTATATAACAAACATTACAGAAACACCAGAAAAAAAGGACGAAAATAAAACTTGAAATTAACAAATGGATAAATATTTGTTCAGTCTATACTTACCCAGTCGATTTACTACTATACGAATCGATTCGTAACTGATTTGATCGATATATATTGTAACCCATCAAGCTTCATTTCGATTTCCGAAAGTAAAATGCTGTGATGTGGTATTATTACGGATGGTCTTATTTCACTTTACCGAATGTACAAACTGCTTTGTTTTTATTTAATTTCTTTTTATATAATCGTAACCTTGTTTTTATATGAAAAAATCGGATTTAGAATCAGAACGAATTCCTTTGAGGCTCAGAAATATATTGGGATATAGAAATGTCAAAATTAGTGTTGACAATACTATAATTTTTTCATTTTCCTATTATTTTATTCCATACATTGTAATTTAATAATATATTATTAAAAGTCCATATACAAAAAAATTAAAATATTGATGATAAATTTTTAATTACCAGCAAATTAACATACAAATTAGTTTAATAAAAATATAAAATATTTTAATAGTTATATCGCGATTATGATAATTTCGATTCTATTGCCACATTCATTAAATTTATAAGGTCATCGATTAGATAACTAATATAAATAATATAACTCTTAAACATGAAATTATAGTTTGTAACATGTTAAAAAAACAAAATATAATAAAAAAAACCTGGCGGGCATCTTTTAAATATAATTTTCCAAGTTATAAAATTAAATATATTAATTAAATTTCAAATATAATCAATCATAAAAATGTCAGTTAAATTATTAATTTATTGTTTATTTAATTAACAAGTGTTACACAAATTCCATTTAAAAACAGAAAAATAAATAAAAATTGGTTATTTAAATTGTGTAGGTAAAGTAAAATATGTAAATTTATTACATAGAAATTAGGTTAATAAATAACAGGTTCATGTTTGGAATATTTTTCTTTGACATATTAATTACAATCATTAACTTCACTTGTTTGGAGCTAGTACATATTTTTTTTTTATTGTATTTTATGTTTCTATGGTGGAGACATAGAAACATAGGCGCTCACAAGATTTTTTTTCCGCCGGGGGGAGATCAAAATGAAAATTTAAAATTGATGTTTTTTAGAATACAAATTGTTTCTTCAAAGGTTTCCTGTTGATAACTACAAATTATTTTGAGAAAATGCTCTAAAACATTTAAGAACTTTTTCAAAATAATTTTATTCCATTTCATCTGTTAGGCGATGTCACTCATATCATACTGCAAATGGCATCCACTCATCGTAAGTTAGTTTTAGTTTTAACCCTACAACAAGATGTATATGAAAGTATCAGTTTAAGATTAGGTGGCAAAAGGCAGAAGGATAAAATTTCGAGTTTCTCAAGAATTAAACAAGGGAAACGTATTTTTTTAATTAAATAATTTTTATTTTTTATATTTACCCATTAAAAATTAGTTTTCTTTTAAAGTCAGGCTATTGGCCCACTTTGCCCATAGTTATGGACGCCTATTGCATAGAGAGTAAAATGTAAAATCCATGACAGCTAAACATTAATAATATTTGTAATAGTGAAATATGTCATAAAAATTAAGTTAAATTTTACATTTTTAATAAAGAAATTAATTAACTAAGAATTATGAATACTGGGAAACATAAAACATTGTCTAAGTAAAGTTTAGGACAAAACGATAGTTTCTTTGAAATAATTAAAACTCTTAAACTTCCTCCAGAATTTGAATTAATAACTCTTTTTAGGAAAAGTTAGTTAACAAGTTATGACAATGAACAGAAATTTATTTACAAATATTTATTAATTTTTGAAATGTTTTTGAATTAAATCTTTAAAGCCAATATAATAGCAAATTGTATTACTAGTTAAATGGTTAGCTAAGCAACATTGATTCATTAGGTCCGGGTTTATCGGCAGACCGAGATATTAATGTGAACATTTATTCATGTTGTCTGTCTATCCGTCTGTATTATGTCATTCGTATTCTTCGGATCCACAAGGGATAGCAACATCAAACCAACACCATTTGATAGTTTGAAGAAGTCTCTAGTACGCAAGTTGTAGTGGTACCAAAAGGAACAGCATTTGTTAATAATTTTTCCATCCAATTTTGGTGCTTGAGATGAAATATAGAACGTTTCTAAGCCAGAGGCCTGTAATTCCTTTGCTAATTCATTTTTAGCATAGCAATTTAACTTTAATAAATAGCATTTTTTTTGAATAGTTTTGAACTGTATCATAAAATAAAATTGATGATACAGAATCAAATTAATAGTTATAGTTCTATGACTAGTTTTAATTTTCAATTGAAAGGTTTTGTAAAGGTTTTGTAAGGTTTTGTAATTCTCTCGTTCGGTACTCTTAGTGTCTTTCAAGTTTTACACCTACATGAAACGCGCGAATGTTAAAAGTGTCATAGCTTGTTTAATTCACAAGCTTAAATAGCAATCAATTATTATTTGTTGTAAAATAGCAAATAAATTGTTATATTTTATATTAGATTTATGTTTTTCAATGACATTATTTCGGTATATTTCGTAATTCATTCCAATAAAATATTATTTATTGTCATTTTATTTGAACATTTCATGTTCAATAATATTAACTTATATAAATATATATAAGAAAACACTGTAAAATAAAACCCATTCACTTTTTTTTCAAAATATAATAAACGATAACTGAAAATCCATCATCATCACTATGTATATATATGATAATGATTATCATCATCATTCGTCGTAACATGATATCTTATGATATTGACAAAAATATAAATTGACATAGATCTTTTTTTTTTGTAGGTATCATCTTGTTAATAATATTTTTATGACATTTCCAATTTTAAGTTTATGCTTTATATATAAAAAAAATGTATCTAAATATTTATACGTGAATATCTTTTCAAAAAAAAAATTATTTTGTCGCATAAAAAAAACGTTATCTAAATCGATTTCGATGAAAAGTATTATTTTAATAAGATATATTGAATAATTTTTTTTTGAATAAATGTTTATATTGAAGATGATATTTGAAGAAAATAAAATTGACTTTAGTATAATAATTTATTATATTTTTTTGAAGCCATATAACTAAAAATTATGCAATGCTATTGTGAATTGCATCGAACATAACAATATAGTTATTTTTTTTTTGAAAATTCCGTAAAACGTTGCGTCAGATGAAGATATAGAACACATCGTTCTGTGACTGGTTAAGACTTAACGAATTAAAAATTGCAGCAAATTACAAATTCGATTATTTGGATGAAGTGAGTTCATAATTCCCATAATGGATATACCCTGAGTTTCGTGAAGGCAAAGGCTTGGATTCATTGGAGCAGAGCTATTTGTAATGTGAAATACCTATAAATATTAGAATTGGACTGGTATTAAGTGCCACTTGGCAATAACTACATTAAACTAAATTAAGGAATTATTCTGATTAGTAATAAGAACTAAATTAAATGAAATTTCGGACAATATGTTAATGCTTACAGAACAGACTCATGATCTACATAATAATATTTAATTAATGTGCAATTTTTGTTACAGAAAAACTGACTTTTGCAACAAAGTCTTTCTAAATATTAAATTGTTTCAGTTATTTTTGTTTTTTGAAAATTTTATAGAAAGTTAAACTGAAATTTTTTGAAGTGAAATCAACAATTACCGAGTCATGTCTTGCATTACTCTTTTTCTGAAGATAATATTAAAAATTCATTATTTTACCATCACTAAAATCATTGAATTCATCACCTGTAACTAAAAACTGTATGCAATGCTGTGTCTTCTATACATATTTTTCTTATATAGAGTCATTCCCTGAACGTAAGATATTGTTTTTCAAAATGTAGATTCAAATCTCTAAATGATTGAATTATTTACAAGTTTAATCTGTCCACAATCTATGAAAATATTTAACTCCCAATGAGCAATAAAGGTCGTCGTTATAAAGATCAATGAGACTACAATGCACTAGAATATTTGGTGTGTGAATGTGACGGTTCGCATAATCTAAAAATATATATAATTACCTGTACCTGGTTAGCAGTATCGTACTTGTGGATATAACAACTTTTTCGAAACTACTTCTATGTAAGATCAAACTTTCTAAATCATAATTTTTGTAGTTTGTTAGCAATTCAGGACTCATGAGTATACAGCAGAAAACTAAGCGATCAAAATGGAAGCTGCGAGATCTCTAGTATTGTACGGTCGTCATTTCATTGCTCAATTCTACTTAATCTTGTCTAACCTAACCTAGACGTTTCTATTCTTTGACATTGAATTTTCGATAACAAATTAATAATTTAACAGAACTGCAACAATCGGAAACTAATTTTAAATAACAGAGAAAAATAAAAATTATGCATAACTGAAACCATCTACAAATCAAACAGGATATTTTTTTTTTTTTTTTAAATTGACAATCTCGTAATTCATAGCCTCGAAACATAAAAAAAAAAAATACATCAGAAAACTTTAGCTAAAGGTGAAATGTATTTATAATCATGATTTATTACTTGCCAAAGAAATATAAATGTTGTTGTTATAGTCAACAAGTTCACTAAAAAAAAAAATCACTTTTAAATTTATACTTTTTAAAAGTTTGCACAAATGTACGCAGCAATTTATATAAAAAAAAATGAATTATTTTATTGGATATGTTGACAAAAAACTGGATTTGATTTATGAATGCATTTAAAATGTAATCAAAAGTTATAAACACCATAATAAAAATTGTATCGAATTAAAATATATAAATTAATATCGCTCGCTTTAATATCATAGCTTTGAAAATTGTCTGGTAACTTCTATAGAAGCCGAGATAGTTGGGATAAATAAATCGAATAAGGATTATCTTAAATTATACTTGGATCACATTTGTTTGCACAATGTTTAACATTATAGAAGTGGAAAAAAAAATTGGCCTTTGGCCATTTCAATTTTCCATGAATTTATATGATCCAGCTAAAAGATAAGTTAGTTAAAGGATATCGGGGAAATATGTAAAAATATAAATGTAATTTTATTTTTTTCGTTTACATAAAATTCGAATTGGATTCGTTAATAATTCATTAATTGATTTCTTAGACATCGCTGGATATTTTGCATGCAAAAGAATTTTATAGTTTAATTTATTGACCATTGAATTTTAATGGAATTTATTTATTTTATGTTTTTCATTTATAATAAAAATGTGTTAATGGTTTAATTATAAATTTTTATTGAATAATATATAAATCGATGAGAATATATAACTTTTTCATAGTTTGGTGGGTCAACAAATAACAATAAATCTAGATCTTAGCTAAACATCGAATTGATTGATTAAATATCGACAAGCTATAGCATTGTAACAAACTTAAAATCTGCAGGGATTTTAGTACAATTTACTATTACGGAGTCACAAATGCTAAGAAGATGAATGATATCTCAAAAATATGATTTAGATAGAATAATAAAGGGGTTGTTAAGGCAGAAGTTCGAACCTCCGTCTTGCTACACTGCGACCTAAAGAGATCTATTGCGCCTACCCTACTAATATTTTGTCAGTTAATATCCAGATATCTGCAGAAGCGTAGAGTTTTCTGACGGCCAGGTCACTGATTTGCAGAGGGCTCAGAAATTCCTTACTCACGAGTGTCAGCCGTTTTGGGGCTACAGCCTCGCAATCGTAGAGGATTTGTTTCGTAAAATCTTCATTATCCGAACAGAACCGACAGTCACTATAATCAGACTTTCCGATTTTGTTTAGGTGATACCTGAGAGCACAGTGACTCGTGAATGTGACGATTTTTTTAGCTCTCTTGTAGAAATATAGGAATCGCTTGAGAAATCTAGGTAATACTATATAAATTTAATGGATTCAAAGACTCCGTGCAACCTGATTTAGGTAATCTATTTTGTTTGGCAACACTAATTTTGATATTGTCGTCTGTAATTATATAAAGCCTCTTTACATCTTAAGTCTAATGAAAAATTTCACATTTTCATATAACATCGTAAGCGGTTGGTTTTTTTTTACGTTAACACTGTACGATCTTCTATCTGACAAAAAATCCCATCAAATATTTTTATGATAAGTCCGATAATTTAAATGGGCTTTTAAATTTTTTTGACATTTCTATACTCAAGCTTGAAGAATACATAATTTTTGAACAACTATGTTAAAAATTCTTGCATACCATAAAACTTTGTTGTCCTTAAGTTGATTGATAACGAAATATCACTAGCCAATTATACAAATTATCATATAAATACTTTTACAACAAATTATTTTAATTAGTTTCTTCCATAAATTTCCATTTTTTTTTGTTTTTCAGTTTAATTATACATCATCACTAAAAACATTTTGGAATATAATTTAAGCAAATACTTTAAAACTTTAACTCTGACAAAATAAAAATAATTACATTTACATTTTTTTGTGTTAAAGAATTTACGAGTGTATAATTAATTTTAAAAAGTGCGCGTGAATTGTTAATTTAAATTTAATAATTTAATAATATATATGCAAAAAAAATAAAAAAAAAATGGTTAAAAATGATGGAATTGTATACAAATTTGTACAATAAATAAAGGAGAAATATAAAATTTTCCTGGACTGCTGATTAATACCTGTCTAAAAATCAACGGTCGTTAACACGCACCAGGAGAAACTTGAAAAATGTGTTTTACTTTTTTGCAATTGTTGTTTTTTTTTGGCTGTATGTGCATTGCAGAAGGTTAACAGGCGGAAATAATTTCCATTATTTTATTGAAATTACTTAGACATTATTATATGTTTATAACATGGTAATTTTTATTATATTGGTGTATAATTTTCTTTTGAAAAATTGATATTTATTTATGTTATTAACAAATACATTAAAGCTGAAGATAGTCTCATCACTTTTATGACGAAGCCATACCCTCAAAGTAGAAATTAATGTAACTTTACGACGTACAGTATAATTGATTCCATATTAATTTCATTTATTTTAATTTTTTTTGACAGTTAAAAAAACTGAGACCGATAAGATTTGCTCCAGTATAAAATTTTGATCAGAAATGTTTAGTGTAAATATTCTACACATACAGAACTGTCAAAATCAGTGCTATAAGTCATAAATGTTGAGTATAGAAATACTGCTTTATAGCTGAAACATTAAGTATATATTAGTAATTGAGTTTCTAATCCACAATTAATCCAAAATAGAAAGGGTTGTTATTATCGAAAACGGTCAAATAACAGCTTCTGAGTGAACCAAATTATCTGTAAGGATTAGTTAGAACAAGCAAAACGATAGATTATTAGAAAGAGAATATCAATTTTTAAGCTCGATCTTAACGTACTTACTTTACACAACATGATGCTAAAAACATTTTGTCTATCTGCAATGGATTAAGCTCAGTACACATAGGCATACAGATTAATTAATGATTAGCAAACTAGCTGTTTAGTACAAGTTGACAAATTTAGGTTCTGGTGGATTTGCATATTAAACAGCAATGGCCGATAAACGATTTCTGACACATTTACCATAAAAATTGGCACACTTGCCATATAAATTACTATAAATTTCAATATTTGACATTTATGGTCTATGTGTCAAAATTTTTTTCATCAATTTTCATAACAAACACTAATTTTATATTACACAGCAAGGTCGTCTCCGCGTCGTTTCAAAAATGTTGTAGAATATTTCTGATTTCACTAGCACTTTCATGACAGCGGTTAAAAATGATATTTCACATTTAAATTTGTGTATTTGCCTGTCACATTAAAGGTATTAATAAAGAAAAAAAAATGGTCAGTCTTTTGCACGAATGTCGTTAGTTTTAGTTGTTCCTTTTTTTTGTGACCATTTTTTTTTTAAATCCATATTTCATAAATAATAAATAATTTGAGTAATTTATGATAGTAAACGAGCGAATATTATTTGTCCGGAGTTGCAAAACATCATAAATATTTAATGCTATACAGGTTGCAAAAAAAAAGTGAATGGATTGCTAAAGGTTTTGATGATGGTATAAAAGATTTTTTCTACCTTGTATATTTACCATAATTTACGTGTACACACCATTTTTATTATTAAAAACACGTTGGTCAAGTTGAAATTTTTGTGTGTTAAATGAAGACCAATTTTGAGTTCTGTTTCAAATTAAAAACCTGGCCATTAATGATTTAAATGTACTCTAAAGGTATATAATTTATAAATCATTTTTTTTTTTTGAAGTTATCATTCCATTTATAAAATTGGTTTTTTGAGGTTTTGCTGGTTTTATAATGAAATATTATCAACAGCTGTTATTGAAAATATCCTTGGAAAAAAATTAAATATTTTTACATTTTTATTTTAATTGATAACATTATTAAATTTAACGCAGGTTCAGATGCAATAATTAATAAATTTGACACTAATGGCGGATAACTAAAAGTTATGAAATCATTTTTTTTTATCGATAATTCAATTAAAAATGTATGAGATTAAATTGACGACTCAATCGTTAATCGAGGCATTTTTCTACTTCTTTTGAAATATTCCTGATTAAGCTAAATGGTTCCCAGAGTCTGCCATATCATGTAATACCAGTCGATGAGGTCTCATTCAAAGCATATACAAATTTTTATTTCACATAAATCGGATTGAAAATAGTTTGAATTTTTCACTATAAATGATTCGATTATATAGGAGCTTCAACTACAAGCTTTTAGCATTAGAATGTCGTTGCTTTGAAATTTATAGTCGTTCTAATGAGCGATAACAGGCGGACGTATAAAGTGATACTTAAAGGTACAATTATAGTTCATTAAAAATTAAAATTCACCCTACAAACAGCAGCGAATCAAATTTCATATACAAAGTATGCATCCGCACAATTAAAAATGATGTGCCTGGGAAAATTAAATTAAATTATTTTCTATTTCTTCGACCCAGTAATTTTTCATTACGGATACTTTATTGCCTTGTTACTCAATTTATTGTTCAAATCAACATCAATTTAATATTACAATGTATCTTCAATTTTAATGTCATGTTTGTGTCCGCCGTTCAATAATTAATACTGCTGGGCTATAGTTGTTAATCAAATGCGGTATATTATTAAAATATATAATTATTTGCGAAACATTGTTAATTATATATTTACTTTATTTTAGTCACGCTATCATTTTATGAGCTATTTAAGAAAAAAAATTGTATTGCTATTATTGCTATGAAAATATTAGAGATATTTTTGAATTTATTATGATTCATGTTCTGCACACACAATTATTTATTAACGCTTCAAAATTTATAATTATATTTTAGTTTTTATTCATAATTTTTCGAAAATGTAATTAAAAAATTTATTTCCTTTTTGATTGAATATTAAAATAATGAAAATTCAATTAGGAAAATTCCAATTTATATTTTGGAAAAATTCGTGAAAAATCACGAAAAACTATAAAAATTCAATTATTGAAAGGTGATTGAAAAGATTATTTAATTCTTTAAATGATTGATGAAACGATCTAATTTCGAATTACGATTTTAAAAATCTCCTTGCTGATGTCTTTGCAAAATCCGGAATTTTCAATTAAACCTGAATAAATTAAATTTTGTATGTCTTAACTGGGCATATTTTACTAATTAAATATTGTATGGCTTAAATTTGTTAGTAACTATTCGTATTTTCCGTATTGTTGAGAACCAGTAACATTCTAATTACAACAAAATTTTATAATGATAACACTTTGAAGTTTAGTGAAAATTACAAATATTGTATATTTATGAAATATGTATAATTTCTGACAATAATTTTTTGCTGTAAAAAATATGAAATATGTCAAAAGTTTTATTACATTTACGAAAAATAAATTTCGATTTCGACAAATTATTTATTTTGATCTCTACATAAATTTTCTGAAATCTTCATTTTTTCTCAGATTTACTCCTGCATTTCCTAAAACTAGATCACTTTCAAATGTCATTCGCATTAATATTCTTTATTTTGACATATAACAATATACTAACAAATAAAAATTGGAGAAGAAAAAACTGAAATTTTAGATCTAAATTTGAAAAAAAAAAAAAAAAAAACAATCGAAAACCACATTAAAGTTCCTAATAATTTCACTTTGCACAGGAAATATGAATAGAAATTATAAATATTTTAAATTTTCAACGATTTTAATTTTTAGGTTATTCGAATACGTTCGATAAAAGGTACAAGTATTTGAACAACAAGACAATTTATCTATGTCTGCTAATTATATTGGATCAATTTTGTTAGTAATCAATCAGTCGTTCATAAGGATATTGGATATAGTTTAATTGAGAGAAATGAGAAAGCGGGTTAACTATGGCTAGAAACAGAGCTATTGGCGACTACTTGGAATCCAACTTAATATATTATCCTGTGGCAAATACCCTAAACTCTTCAGAATAAATGGTCTATACAAACGAATACACTTATAGATGAATTGAAGGTTGTGTTAATACATTCGCTTACGGAAACATGCTACACGGTTGACACTGAATATACGGTCTCGACATGCAGAGTTTGTGAAGAAGAAGAAAAATCACTGGAACATCTACAATTGGACTACAGTCTGCCTCTGCAGTGCAACAACGCAGATTCAGAATGTTATTTTGTAAAAAAAACTGTTAAAGGTGGGTGAAAAGAAGCCTGTCAACCTGATCAAGTTCATTAAGGAGATGGGATGGATTGATGTGCTATACTGCATAGGGTAAAAAAAAATCTAGCATCGTCTGGGGTGTACAACGATCCTATATGTGGTTTAATTGCGTGAGGTTTTCGGATCCTCCTTACAAACCAACCAACCAACCAAAATTTTCACTGTCTTACGATAATAAAGTTTCATATAAGATTATGTATTTTTCGAATTTTCGAAGAAAAATCAAAAATAATTTCATTTTTATTATATATATGAAATATTATTTATAGTTTCAAATATAAATCTTGCCAATTTATATTTTTTTTTTTTTTTTTGTTTCAATAAAATTTTTATATGATTTTTTCCTAAAAAAAAAATCACCATAAAAATATTTTTTATATATAATAAATGCGAATGAATTGGATTTATACTTTTTTTCCATATAAATCTCCCTCTGCTAACAATACTAATACAATAAGTCTCTATTTTTTTTTCATATTTTTATTATCATCCTTTTACCTAAATTCAAATCTTTTAAATTTATTTGTTGTTTTTGTTTTTCTTTTCCAATGACCATTAATATTTTTATGTTTTCCACCATGTCACCCAAAAAACAATAATTTTTTCCATATAAATATCTCATATTTTTAGTATTTTATACAAAAATATGAACATATTTACGTGCAAAATGTCATCTACAAAATTTTTTTTTAAAAATATATAAATAAATAAAACAACAAATTACAATAGATTTGAAAGTGAACATAACAAAATAAAAATGAAATAACCTCGGAAAATATAAGGAAAAAGGAAAATATTGTATAAAAAAAAACAGAATTGTCATAAATTTTCCCAAAAAAAGAATAAAAAAAAAAATTAGGAGGTAAAGTTAAAACGCATTGGTATATGTTTTATATATGTATATATATGTAACGCCCTCTGTGAGTAATAAATAATATTTCCGCATAAAAATATGTTATCCGATTTTCATGGAACACCGAATAAACGATCATATTTCATTTTTTATTACTACGTGCATAAAACATTTTTCCACAAAAACAAAAAAATTTATATATATTTGATCGTCATATATATATATATACATTTTTCGTGAAAATTATTATATTTTTTTTTATAGTATAAATTTAGACAATTTTCCAGGAAAAAAAGGAACTAATTCTTATTAATTTTACTTTGTTGGTCCTGTTTTGATAGTTGGAATTCTGTATTTAGAAAAAAAAAAAATTCTATTGATTTGAAGTTCTGTAGTGGCACTACAGAAATATTGTATTTATTAAAAGGCTATTTAAAACTACTATGGGATACTTCAGAAATGGAGGGTATCCAAATCTTGTTTTCAAAAAACTAGAGTCAAAATGTTTATAAACAGGAAGATACAAAATGTTTATAAACATATCAAGATGTGGACTACATTAGACAGACTGTATCTATTATTTATTGATAATAACTGCTATCATGTTAAAAGATATACATACATCTTTTCAAATAGCTTCCAGGTGATATCTCTATTTCTACTAGCAATCATAATGGCTTCAGGTAATCTCTGACTTCACGAAAATCTGTCACATATTTGAAAGGATTGTGATTATTTGTTCCCTGAAATAGAAATACTTTTTTTCTATGGAGTTCGAAAAATTTTAAAATAGAGCATTGTTATAAAGATAGCCTGTTCAAGGAAAAATGCGTAAAGCATTTAAAAATGTTGTTGTATCTTATAATGATATGATTATCACATGTGCCTAAAATACTAACGAAGAATTTAAATGACATTATTATTAACTTACTATTCATTCAAATCAATCCCAACAAAGTGACATTTTTTCTCTTTTTAATTTTTCCTTCATTCCGTCATTTAATGGCCGAATTAAATATCAAAATGACCGAATAATCTAATTTCAATATGGACGAATTACTTAGAAATCTTTTATTAAATGAACTAATTTAAATGGCTGAATTAAATTTCAACATGCCGAATTAATTAAATTACAATATGGCTGAATTAAAAAAAAAATCTTTTATTAAATGAACTAATTTAAATGGCCGAATTCAAATTTCAAAATGGCCGAAGTAATTAAATTTCAATATGGCCGAATTGAAAAAATCTTATATTAAATGATCTATTGGAATTAAACAAACTCCCAATTTTAATATAATTTTTATCTAGATTTTTATATCTCTTTTTTTGGTGGATATAAGACTATATAGTTGGGTATACCCACCTCTATTAAGTCATATTTTTTTATTATTTCACCTCCTCCGCCATTTTTATTGTATTTATATATAGGTATTGTTAAAATTATGTAAAAAGAACTGAAATTATATCATATATAAATAAAAATTATGAAGGGTATGAGAAAGTTATATAAAGTATGATTAGATAAAATATATGCATTTTTCCTATAATATAATTTTTTTATTTTTTAGAAAATTTATGAATGCACTAAATTGCTTCCACGATATTCATATTTATCGCAATATAGTTTCTGTTGCTATATAGCCTAACCTGCAGTAATAATTTTTGAAAGTGCAATATTATCGTTGATTTATTATATAGAATATGTTTTAAATAATATTTTATATTTTATGGCATTTTGAATGAGATTAGCTATTTATATAATTAATTGAACTATATTTAAAATATGGATTTTTATCGTAAACAAATAAAATTAAAATTTTTTTTTGGACAATCGGAAAAATTGAAAACTGAAAATGTAAAAATAAAAAAAAAGATAGTAATTTAGTTTAGTGTTACCTTCGCATAATTAAGTTTTTCAAATAGAATTGTCAAATGCCTTAAATATTTATTATACATAACATACCAGGATTGGTGAAACTATTGTTCCATGAATACCAAAACTTATCTTAATAATTAAAAACATTATTTATTAATCTTGAAAATATTGACAACTATATAAGAAATCAAGAAAGCTTTTGACAATTTGAAAAAAGGTACTAAAAAGGCTCATTTCTATTTCCTATTCGTTTACTTCAACTTGTTTTGAATTTCCTTAGCATTACATACAGCTGGAAAAGTGATTTTTTTTCTTCTATTTAGCTTGCGGACTGCAAAAAACATTTTAAGCGTTTAGTAGCGCCAACAGCTTGAATATTGGACTAATTCATCAATTCTAATTGATGAATTACATCACTGTTCACATAAATTACTAGAAATCATTACCATTAATGATTTTCTTAAGAAATCATATAAAGTATGCTTTGACTGATGTTGAAGTTACAAAAATTATTATGTAGCGTTTAATTAAAGTCGATGTTTAACTTTCGTAGAGATCCAACATTTCCAGGTGGTTTTATGGTTATAATTACAACTGGAAAAACTGGTGAATATTTCCGTTTGTTATATGTCAAAACACGTTTCACTAATCATCTTATTTCATCGGGAAGAAAAAAAGTGCAATTTGTGTAAAGTACGTAAAACTCAATTGAGAAAAAAGGAGTAAAATTTGCAGTTGTGTCATCATGATCGTACTATTCGTTATCTATAGATCCATTAATCAAATCATTGGTAATTAGCTTATTGATGATATTAAATTTAATTCAGATAATTTTTACATGATCATGGGAGGTGTAGTGTTGTAAACAGTAAAACGCATTCAGGTTCTTTTGATATTTTCCACGTAAGATATAGCTAAAGTCATGTATTAGCTATCAAAATGACCAATGTATTTATTGTTGGTAAAGGTAAGCAATACATTTCATTGGCAAAGGACAAAACTGTGACATTGAAGATTGCTGAAAAACTAAGTTATTCATAACGTGAAAACTACTCGGATCTAGCAGTTTCAGCCGACGCTATTGGCAATTACCATTGGTTTCACTTTTGCGGAGCTGATTTAAATCTCTGTTAGAAGATTTTGTACAGAATTTGGATTTTTATTAAAGGCACCTAGATAATTCTCATATTAATTGAATATAACCTATAGGATTGGGACCCATATAATTCCATAGTCTTGACTTCGTACTTCCACTATGTGATTTTGCCCTCATCAGCTTAACCCAAAAACAAATCGGTTCGCAGGAATTATTCTGTATTTATCTTCTAATCTGGTGATATTAGCTGTTATTCTCATTCTGTAATAAATCAAATTTATATAAAAAGTTCCACTACTTCCGGGGTTTGTCGTACATGGTTGCAAAAACCATCACAACTTTAAGTTTTTTTATATTAATTTTAATTATAATACCGCTTTGAACAAAAAATTGAATCAATAAATATGAATAAAACATGACAAAACACCTTATTATTAATAACTTTAAAATAAATGTCATTCCAACCCACAACCAATAAAAAAAATTATAATTTAAACATTTTTTGTTTTGTTTTTTATTGATTAACAATTAATTAAATTAATTACAAAAAGTACATTAACAAATTAATTTATTTCTAAAATCATAAAACTTATATAGGAATGAAAAATTACTTATTTTGTATTACGTCTTGTTTAAAGCTAAGCAAAATGAAGAATGAAAAACAACTTATCACACAATAATATGAGTTATTTTATATACAATAAACAACTTGTCAATAAAAATTTACAATAAATATTTCAACTTACGATAATATTATATAAAAAAATGCATAACATTATAAATAATTCCTAGATAAAATATAAAATATTATAAAGAAATCAATTGAAAAAATCATACATTACAAAATGATGTTATATTAAATATCAATTTATGGTTTGCACCTAAAAAGCTTTAATGCTACTTACAACACTTTATACACACTTGTCCCCTTTATGTCATTCTAAGTTCGCCA
Organism: Rhamphomyia laevipes; assembly: GCA_963920725.1. Taxonomy (NCBI): domain Eukaryota; kingdom Metazoa; phylum Arthropoda; class Insecta; order Diptera; family Empididae; genus Rhamphomyia; species Rhamphomyia laevipes. The sequence goes on along the minus strand of OY987258.1, from coordinate 51,065,672 downwards.
GTCGAGTTTGTGTATTCAATTAAACTAAACATGTTTTTTTTTTATTATTAATTCATATTTTTGCTGCCAATTATATTGGCAAACGATTCGGTATACAAGTAAAATTGTGTTGGCGAATGAATTTTTAATTGTAAAATTATTATTTTATTTTGATTAAAATGGAAATTTCTGACTCCAATTTATTGACATTACATGATTTTGTAAATTAGTTGTCAACTTTTATATATACAAAACGGTTAAATGATTTTAATTAATTAATAAAAAATATACAATTTTTTTAGTTACCAATATCAAAAAGGTTCAATGTAAAGTAAAATTGGATATGTTTAAGGTTTGAGATACATAAAATTCTTGACTTGCTAAGATTTGATAATACCAATATTATGCAGTCGCAAAGCTTTTGAAATTTGCTCTGATTGATAGATATTATAAATTTGTATATTTCGACATAAGTTAGGTTAGGTTAGAGTGGTCATATATACATAGTCCTAATTATACTGCAGAAATATTTGTTAGTATATTGTGATATATGTACCTTGTAAATATTCGCTACTAATTTGATTAAACAGTCCAGCTGTTTTTGTGACAGCCGCCATCTTTCTGAAGAAGCGACAACAAAGCACGACTTTGAAACAGAAGTTTCAAAATCGTCTAGATATCAAAAACTTACAAAGAGCCACTTAGTAAATGTGTATCCCCGTTTCTTGTATATTTGGAGTGTATAGTGCCATTTTAGTGTTAAAAATGGCGGCGGCAACAATATTTTGGTTTTAAAGATGGCGGCGGGAAATAAATATGTAAATTTATTAATTTTTGTGATAGAGAAGAAAATTTTATAATTAAACCTAATTGATTTCAAGTCAAAAGTCAGTTTCTATTTAAAAGCATTGAAATTCTGATTTCTAATCCTTTTGATTAAGATCTGAACTCAATTCAATTCAACTAAGTAGTTTCAATTTGTGGATTAAAATTCATATTTTTTTTTTCAAATGAACCATATTTAAACTAAATATTTGTATGGTAATATCCGAAAATTTGATTGAATTGTTATTGAAGTTAATTGACTTATTGGCACTTTTTAAACACCACATCTTTCACCACCTGGTACATTGGTTTGTTGGTTGATTTGAGAAGGGGCGACTGGAAGCCTCCAAACCACGTACCTAGGCCTATTTTCACCACGAATCGTGTCATCTCACTTCTTTTATAAAGTTTATCAGGTTTATTCTTATTGCTTATTTCTATTAAATATTCTGCAAAATAAAAACCGAACAATTTTAATCTTTTATTAGACAGAGAAGGACAGTGACATAAAAGATGTTCAATTATTTCCTCATCTTTAGCACAGCCTCTACAACGGTTTCCGTCTTAGTTGCACGGCATGTTTACGTAATTATAATTGCCCCGCGACTATTACTGTGTACAGTCAAGGGTTTCGTTATATTCAGAATACTTCTCGATTGTTTATAGTTGGGGTTATTCCAGAACAGTTTTGTCCGGAGACAACTGTTCAGCGCAACCCATTCTTTTAGACACAATTTTAATGCATTTGAATCTATTACCAATTTTTTTCCATGTCTCTCTTATTTTTCTTTTAGGAAATTAAATCATGCATCCGAATTGCATCCAATATCAAGCTAAAAATCTATACTTTTACTTAATGATTTACATTTATTGAAGAATTGTAATTATACAAGATAATATTTGACAGAATTATATAAAAATAATTTTAATTTATTTTCTAAGAAGAAAATAAAAATATCAACAATTTTTTTTTCTGATTGATTTTTTCACTTAAAATTTTAACAGCTCAACATATGTCAATAATTTAGGTTCGTAAACCTACAATAATATAATTATAAATAATCTAACCATAATTAATATTAATAAATAATAATATTTTTTTTTATTATTTTAATTTAAATATTTATAATATGCCAACCTAAAGTATTATCTTTCTAATTCACCAATATTAATAGATTAAAATTAAGTGGGTAGTTTAAAGATAGATGACGGCCTCATTTCATTTCATATTAATATGAAAATAATAAATATAAAAAAAAATAATATTTATTAAATTAGAATAATAAAATTTATCATTTATTTAAATAAAAAAAAAATATTATTTATAATGTTGTTGATTTTGATTCATTGTGTCAGGTTAATATAATAATTATGTCGATTTATTCATGGAATTAACTTTTTATAAGTGATAATTTTTTTTATTTTTCATATATATTACATTATAAATCATTAGATACAGTCATATATATTTATTAATTGGAGGTGCTTGGTATTATAATCATAAAAATTAATGATAATAAATTTAATTTTGTGACAAGTATTTTACATAAAATTATTATACGTATATTAAATTTTACATTTGATAATTAATTTTGAAAAATTCGCCTTTGGGTATAAATTTTAATTTTTATGTAAATTAATTAAAAATATATAAAAAAAAAATTATTAGATTTTTAGAATATGTTTTTACATTAATTTATTAAGTTGAGTAACATTGAGCATTAATGTAGGTTGTTGGGGTTTGGGTGTTTTGCTTTATATATGAAACTTTCAATTATGAGATTTAGTTTGATGTTTCTAGTAGAAATTTTGTGATTTCTATCTGTTTAATTACATCAGAGAATCCAAATCAGAAAAAAAAAGAAATATTTCATCCGGATAGAAATATTTCATCCGGCATCCTGTGTTTACATACCCAACTCTGGGTAACTTCAAATTGCAAAAGTAAGAAATTACATTTTTTAGAATATTATTATACATATTCTTCACAAAAATAAATAATTTCAATGGTCTATATTTGGAGGCACCGGCTAACAGGACGGAATTTTCAAGATTAATATTATATTACCCGCACAATATTTTAGTGAATCTTATAACTTGGATATGTCGAAATTACAACAAACTGTAGCCAGCCCTCTCTATTATCTAGGAGTGTGATACGACTGTTTTGCATATCAAATTTTGACCGTTTTTTTTAAAAATATTGCTGAAGTTTTGTCTAAACCAAAATCTGTGATAGAGTTGAATTTAATTCTTGAGACTTATTATCCGTTTGATACATCAGAGCATCCAATTCTGGAAAAAAAAATAATATTTATCCACTATCCGCGTTCGTTCTCCTCTGTACGTATACTCCAATCTTCAGAGGTCAAATGGAACAAGTGGGAAATACATAATCCACAACAAAATATTTCGGTATCTCGAACGCTTATGTTAAAGTGTCAGGGGCCAATTTACAAAAAATTGTATCCCTCTCGTTTTCCTAAGAGTGTTGAAAAGATTGTTTTGCTTATGTAATCGTAACCGGTTTCTAAACCAATATGTGTCGGTAATCAGACCTATATTAGGTAATATCAAATTAAAATATGCAGGCCATTGTTTTTTTCTGTCAGGGCGGAAATTTATCTAATTTTTACTTGATAATTTGATTAATAAAATTTCTAAATTATATTTTATGATTATAATAATTTGAACATTAGATAAATTAATAAAAAAAAGAAATTAATGAATTAAAATATATTAAAATTAGTTAATAATAAAATTTTATTGATATTTATGTTGGTGGTAATATTTTATAATTCATTATTATTTCTTAATCATAATTTATGGGATAATATACTTTAAAAATTCCAAAAGGAAATGAATTAAAGTTTAAGATTATATTTTGTAAATATTTGAATTTCAGACAAATTTAAGAAATTATGATCGATTAACGTAAATATTTAATTAATGCTTAATATAATTTGAAATCAATAAAATAATTTCTAAAAAAAATAATATTAATGTCTAGTTTCACAATACGAGCTTAAGCTAAACTTAACTAAGTTGATTATGTAATATAAGTTTTTACATCTTACATAGATAATTCTGATCTATTCTAATTTTGAATGATTTATTCTATTAAGTTTAAACCTCTACTCATTTGCCGCATAACTTTTTACTAAAGTTTGAGAACTGAGAAAACGAAGTACATAATTAAAACCGAAGTTGAAATTGTGACTAAGGGGCTTTGAAACTGGTTATACATCATAAAATATTATATTAGCAATAATTTTATTGTGACCCTTTCCGCGAAATCTTGTAAATTATCATATTCCACAAATATGATATTTCACTGAGGAATGTAATAGTGATAGCTAAAACTAAAACCGCATTAAATTATAATTAAACAGCAGCTTACATAATCAGAATTTTCCGTTTTTCTGTGACCTTGCAATGTTTAACATAACGTTGCCGAACTACCCTACTTCTGAACTTAATCAATTTTACCGCAATTATCCCATCTGCTTTCTTTTAACTTATTTCCCAAAAATACCCCAAATTTTCTTCGGTTAAACCGAAGGACAGTGGCACAGCAGATGCTCCACTGACTCTTCCTCCTCACATCGTCTGCATAATGAAGTAGTTGTCAGTATTCAACTTGCCGGATGCAAATAAGCTATTGACCAATTTTTGTTTGTAAATATTCTCCAGAATCCACCCAACAATATTCATATTTCTGTCCTTTGAAGAAGTGAAACGTCTAATCGCCATTAGAATTCATTACTTTGGTAAAAAGTTACATTTAATGTTGTGGTTATTAATTTTTTTTTTATAGAATGTATCTTTATAACCTAAACATATTACATAAATAATTTTGAAGCATGAACATATCATAATTAATATTCCAATGGAAATTTCAATGCATCCATAATTATTCTGATACCTACATTAAAATATAAATGTTACTTTGTTACCCCTTCATAGTTTTTGTGAATTAACAATTAAATTTCTTGAAGTCTGTTAAATTGACTTAATTATTATTAAATGTATAAATAAAATAATAATTCTAATTTAAATTCCTATTTAAAAACTGTGTAATTTAGTAATTCGTTACGCAAAAATGCTTTTAAAAAGTTTCTTTTTGTATTAAATTGATTGATTAACTCTGACAGAATGCAACTTTGTTGTTAATATTAATTCCTAACAAAATTAATTATTTATATAAATTATTATTTTATGTTTTTGCACTAATATTTTTTTTATAATAACCAATTAAAATATGGAGCATACTTTATTAAATTAATTGTTATTACTTCTTCTATTAGGAAATATAACATAAATTACACCATTTAAGTATATAATTATATTTAATTTTAAAATTTTTTTGATAAATAAATTTGAGAAATAATTTATTAATTTATTTTTTAATTTGATAATTATTTTCCTTTGCGTGTTCATTTTGAATTTAATGATTTATTTATTTTTGATTAAAATATGTAAAAAAATTATGTTACTTTTAAACAATTTATTAATAACTCTAAGAAAACAGAGGTTTTTGAGGTGACCAGACTGAAATTATAAATAAGTTTTCGAAACCTCTTATGCCTCAAATACTGTGCATTATTTCTGTATGCATTCAGGTCTGTACTTAGATTATCATTATCTACTACTTTAGGGCTGAACAAAACTGATCCTTTATGTAACCACTGCGGCCATTTTTGACCCTTTATCTTAGTTTATCTACGAACTTAAGTTTGTTGATAGATCTGAAAATATTTTAGAAGGTCTTAGACATAAAGCCCTCTAGTTCTAGATACTCATGGCCAAAGATTTTGTGTCTGGTGACCTACAGACTTTCACAATCACATAACATGTGTTCGGCTGTTTCATTGAATTCCCCGCATATTCTACAAAGCGTTGAGATTGATCTGTCTAAATTATTAAGGTGGTAGTTGAGTTGACAGTGAGCTATTAGAAAGCACAATAAGAGTGTCACCTGGTTAACTTATAAGCTCAATTCATTTCTCCTCCATTCATATCAAGTTTTTTTTTTTGGAAACTTGTCAACTACAATCCGTTCTAGGTTGATTATATGAAATGTAAAATATTTTCGTTGTTAGACCTTTGGATAGCCTCTTCCAAAACTGATCTTTAGTGTGTCATATGATAGTGGTGGTTCGAAGTAGATTGGTTCTCCAAAAGTACCATGATGTAAATCGAAATCGAACAATACGAGTCCACATCTTATAAATTGAAATAGTGTTAAACTGAAAAATATTGTAATGTAAATGAATTTTTCTTTTTTTCTTCATTCGTGTTAAATCGAAACCGCGTAAATCGAGAACCGTTTAAATTTGGGGTTAGGTGTAACTACAAAAATATTAAAAATAAATACTAACAACTTGCGAAAATAACTGAATTAAGAGCATATCTTTATTATTACTTAAAGTGTATAAGAACATTTTAAAACAACATTTTTATTTGTGCAACATAATTATTTTTTTAATTTTAATTTTTCAATTTTCTTACAATATGACCAGCAAAATTCCAATAAAAATACAAATACACTAAATACATAACCACCACATAATAAATAAAATGGTAATTGAATTGCACGCAAATCAAATGCTTTAAAATCTTTGATTTCTTTTAGTGATGATAATTTTGATGTACGTATTTTTAATATAGTTGCTTCTCTAGACCATTTAAACCATACATCAAAAAGACCTAAATTCAAATAATATTAAAAATAAATATTTTTTTGTATAATTTAGTATGTAATCAAACCTCCAGAAGCAATTAAACCCAGAACTCTATTAAATTTAGTTACTAGTGGCCAACCTCTTCTAACAACATAAGTTAAAAGAAAAGTTCTTGGACATTCATTTACCATATTTAATAATCTTTTACCATCAGATAATTCATATTCTTCCTGCAAAAAAAAATAATATTGATCGCAATTATAGCCTAATTATGCACGCCGAAATCGTATCCGATCTGAAGTGTATTCCATTTCCAGAAAAACACAATATTTCATACAGTAAGTAATGCATTTATATTAATATTTAATATATAAAGAGATTCTAGACAAGCCACCAGAAGAATCTAGCTAGACACAATTCCACTGAGACTATCTACTCTGTCCAATTTCACTGGGACAAAATTCCAGTAGCTACAATTGATATATCTGTGCCCAATTTTTCAGAGTAAATGAAATTTTTCCGAATTATATCTAAATTAAAATGTTAACTAATATAATTGTATCAAGTGGAGTTTTAATATGCTCCCAGTGGAATGCTGTGTTTAATGGGATTTTACTGGGAATCGGCTTCTTTACGATTCCTTTTTTTATAATTTTTTTTTTATATATAAAATTACCTTCATTGTATAATATTCGGTATATCTTTGCATAAAACCAATGTCACGTTTAAATGCTGTACGATTTATTGTAAATGTTAAATCCTGATGCATTTTCTTTGACAATGACATCATATAATCAGTACCATTTTCACCAAATAAATTTTCCATTAATCTTGAATAAAATATAATATGATAACCACTTTTATCTAATGCTTCAAGTGTTTCAATTTCATTATAATATTGTATATGACTATATGCATTACGTAAATATCCTTGAAATATACCAGTTAATATTATACTAAATAATAAACAACCAGTTAAAAAGATTCTTTCATATTTATGAATTTTACCAAATTGTATAGTACCAGCTGTCATTATAATTATCATATCAATTATTTTCATATACCATAAATTTGATATTTTTTTCAATGATGATGATTTACATTTTGTTGATGCTATTTCGGATAAATTAGGTAATTTATGAAACCATGTCCATAATAAACCGCACATTATAATTGTGAATAAAATTATTGACCATGTGAATATATTAAATATTGTAAAAACTGCTAATGATTGTGGTATTTGTAGTGATTTTGGTGTAATTATACAATATTTATCTGTTAATATTGGATATAAAAATTCAATATCTAATGTTTGAAAATTTGTTATAAAATGTAAATTAGCTGTTATTGATGTTTTTGAATATAATACATCACCAACGGAACCAATATGAACACCACTTTTATTTTTATAACCAACTTTTTCCGCATTATCAAATGATATTACTGTAAAGTTTAGTATTTTTGCGACATTACCAAATAGAATTCCATCGATGCCACCAAATTCTAAAATTATATAATAATAATAGTGATAAATGTTATGGAAAAGAACTTTGTAAATGTATATATAAAAATTAAAGTTTTCTGAGTATGACACCCTGTCAAAAAAAATATTGTACATTTTTCTGGAATTATTTTTTATGGCCGATTTCAAATTAACAGCTTAAAACTTTGTCTGAGCCTAAGCTTCGGTTTATATTGTTTTCTGGTTTTTTAGTACAAGCTTAAAGATAAGCCTTGCTAAAAGTGATGTTTAACTTAATTCTCAGGTGGTTACAGAATAAGCTTCACTTTTGACAGGTGGGTAGAGATTAAGCTTCACTCAAATAGTAAATATATATTCATAGGAAATAAATTTATGTATGTACATTTAAAAGTTATTAGCAAAAAATTATTAGAAAAAATCTTAAATTAATGCTACATTTTCCTCCATAATCCTCCACTACTTTTTATGGTACATTTTTATTCACAATAACATTATTTTTAATTATCATTCACAATAAATCAAATTTTTTGTTTTAGCTACTAAGCTTAGAATTTTTTTTTGATCGAGAAAACCAGTGAGCTTAGGTTGCGAGTGTTAGCTACACAATCGGTTTATTTAAGCTTAAGCTTTCGCTGTGAATTCGGCCATTAGTAATTTATGGAAAATGCTAGATTGGCATCACTACTTTGACATTTCATAAGTAAAAAAAATACAATTTCTGCAATTAAATTACTTTTTAGAATTTTATGACTAGAAGTCTTAACGCTGCCAATTGTTTCAAATGTAAAAAATAAAAATATATGAAATTTCATAATGGAATCACACCAGAGATAACTTCAACAAATTCATGCCGTATCGCAGCCGTAAAACTAGAAATCAATTCAACTTTTATTGACCGACTAATTCCATATAATTTCATATATTTTAATATTTTTTTTTTTGACTTCTATAAGATCATTTCAGCGTAAAGTGTCATTGATATAGCTCAAATTTGGATAGAAAAAATAGAATAAGATCCAAATTTTAACTAATTATCTTACCTTTTGAGTAGTTTTGTGCTTCACTTTGATAACTTTGTAAAAATGATTTTGGATATGTGCTCCATTTCATTGCTGATGGATATTTTTCATATAAAGTTGTTAATATTGGAAACCCTTGAAAGTTTACTGGAAATATTGGATTACATCTTTCACAAATCACATCAATTTCATCAGATTCTATATCAATTTCTTGTGGCCAACCCCATTCTTTAGGATTATTAGAAAAATTTTGATTAGCAGCTAATTTAAAAGTTCTGTAGATCCAAATTTTCTGAAATATTTAAATATTAATTATATTTATTTAAATTTTCATAAAATTTATTTAACCTCTGGAAATGTAGTTGATAATATTATAACACGAAATATTACATAAACTCTCCATAATCTTTCTAAAATTTCTTCAATAATAAGTTTTTCATGTGGTAAGATTTTTTGAAAAATCACAATTATAAATTGTCCATTATAAATATTAAATGGTGGCCTTAACATTCCATATAAATATTCATTTAAAACTTGTAAAGTTTCTACAATTAAAATGATACCAACATTATTTTCAATTAAATATTCTTTTAGTTCATTTAATTTTGTAATTTGTTTATCAATATTTTGATTACGGCGAATTGGTAATTTATCACCAGTCCATGATAATGTATCACATAATTTATATGTTAATGGTTCATAATTTAATTTAATACTTTTTACAATTAATGGATAATTTTCATATTCTTCATTTAAATGTGATAATAAATCTTGAATATATGGTAAAATATTTTTTGGAGTTTGATTATAAAGTGTAACAATTTGAAACCATTCAATTTTGAAATAAAAACATTTAACGATTTCCCATTGATGATCATTAAATATTTCATATTTTGGAATATTTATTTGAAATGAATTAATATTATTATATAAATAATATTCACATAATATTATAACAATAATTATTTTAAAATGAAATGATAATTTAGACATTTTTAGATATAGATAGAGCAGTTTTGATGAGAGAACTAATTTGTAGGCTATTCTATCTGTAACTGACCATAATTTTTTAGTGAATTTATTAGGTGACTTTATTTTTTGTTGGTAAAGTAAAACTATCTGATGGATATGATTAATTTTTTGAACTACTTAAAAGAAAAGTCATTAAAAAAAGTTTCAAATTACTTGATGGTAAATAAAAATTAGTTAAAAACTATATGGAAATAAATGACTTACAATGACATTTAAACATTTGTTAAGGTCAAAAAAATAATATAAGAATTAAAATGTATTTCAAAAATTACAGCCTTTGTGCAAATTAAAATTTATGTTAAATTTTTAAGACAGCAGCATAAAGAACTATGTCCAAATTATTGATATCAAAGGACAAAAATGTTTTAATGTTCATAATTCGCCATCCATTATTTATTCCTAGAACTAACATTATTTATCTTGATGCTGCAATATAATATAATTACTTAAATTCGCCAGACCCTTCAAAATTACTTTATAATTTGAAAATGGTGATGTAACCTGTTTTTAACTCAGCGTTTTTCGTATATGTTATAAAAGGATTTTAAAATTTAAATACGTTTTCATATCGTTTACAAAGCCTGCTTCCAAAGGTTAATTGATATTAAGTTTCACAGACGTCCAACTTAATATCAATTAACCTTTGGAAGCATGCTTTGTAAACGATATTTTTAACGAATTAAAATTTTAGTCTACTTTCTACTTATTCGTTGTTACTTGACAGATATTTCAGATTCTGTAGGATAACCTGAAAGTGCATTCTGAATTCTGACCTTTTTTATAATCAATTGGTTACAAACGTTCGAAATCATTGTCGAATAATCTGAAAAATTTTAAAAAAGATTTTTTTTTGTATGTTTTCGATGAGTTACTTTATTTTTAGCCTGGTTTATAAAATATTATTTGAATAGATTCTACTATTTGTTATTTATCTAAACTAAATGGTACAATATAAAAAGGTTCAAATAATTCTAAAATAATGAAAAATTCATTTGCAGTCTCGAAAATATGATTCTACTGGATCTGCAATAATACTCACACAAATTACAGGATTAGATACTCGATTACTTAAACTTAACTTAATCAAATTACTATAATTTTAACTTCTGTAAATAAAATTTATCTTTTTTGTCCAGGATTTTCATTTGTTTCAGGAAAATCAATTATTTCCAACAATTGTACGCAAATTGATTTATAACCAAGTGAAATTATGTTCCGAATGAAATATGTTCTATTTGAATACGCGCCTACGAAAAATATGCCAACATTTTAATTAGTAACGTGGATAATGATGACAATAACATGTTGGATACCTTTCAGTTATTGCTTATAAATCATTGATATATTTAACAAAAAATAAAGCAAACCAATTAATCCTATTAATATTTTAATTAATTACAAAAAGATTTCATCAGTTTTCAAATTTTTATTTATATTTATTTACATAATCAACTCATTAATCAATTAATATTTTAACTTTTTGGGTGTAGACACATTAAAGAATGTTAAAATTCAATTCTCTTCTATATAATTTAATTAAACTAACAAAAAAAACTTAATGATCTCATAATAAATTTATTCTAAAACCTCCTTCAAATTTATTTAACATAGAAAGCCAACAACCACACAATTTTTTATAGAATGTTTCGACATCAATTTTATTATTTTGTCACCTATAAATAAAATTGTCTCCCCCTGGAGGAAATTATCTTGGCAGCCGTTTTATAATATCAGTCAAGTATACTAAGCAGCACCCCAGGAATTCTGATATTTTCTATTCATATTTGTTGTTTTTTTTATATAGTTTCAAACTTAAATTATGTGACTTGTTGAATTTATCGATGTGATTAAGTCTGAAGTTATATATCACTACTAAAATATTATAAAATTTATTTATATTTATGTCATGCGATATAAATTTGGGACGCATAAAATGAAATATTTTTTCTTATGGAATCATTTAGTTTAAAAGACTAAAAATTTATTAAATCAAAGATTTAATTTTATTAGTGTTTTTATTACAATATTGTTTTGTGAAAAGTTTATAAAATGGTGATCAAATATTAGATTTTAAATTGTTGAAAAGAAAAAAATTATATATTTAAATAAATTACGTCAAAAAAAAAGAAGAAAATCGTCAAATAAATTAACATAAATTAAATTTATTGATATTCACATACGTTTTCATAATACAAAATTTCAAATTATTTAATTTTAAGAAATAGAATACTTAAAAAAAAAAAAATTATAGAAATTCTGCTGTAGTGGAATTATGTAAAGTCATTCGTGACAAGACAATCATTTATCACACGTCAACGTATCTCATCATTTAACTCCTTTGTGACGGTGATTGCTAGGTTTCACGTGATAGGTAATTGTCACAGATTAGATTGTAACCAATCTATAATTGTAACCATTTACTTTACTTAATTAGACTGGTATTTTTACATAAAAGTAAGACAAAAATTGTAAATTATTAAAAATATAAAAAATAAGATCAATTTGTGTAAATCCCAACGCAATAGAAAAAATAGAGCATTTCATTTGCAAGTGCTAAGCGCCAGCCAGAGGTAGACATGAACCTCTTCATAAATACTATCCAGCAAACCGTACATTTCCTTAACGACACGAGTTGGATTTAATGAAAGGAATATCTGTTAGCAAAATGTTGCTAAAACCACTGAGAAGTCCGCCTGGGGCTGGCCACTTGAACCAATCATCAACTAAGATTAATTTTATATTTTAGTTGAATTACGTTTCTCTTAGATTAGCCTTAAGCTCTTGATTACTCAAAAGATTTTTACATTACATCACATTTTCATATAACTCCTCGTTAATTTGTCAGTCAATATTTTATTTTAGTGGTGTCCAGATGGAATAGTCATCCACAATTGGTCATCACAAAATTGTATTTCATTTTTTATACCACTCTTGACATTATTACTCAGGAAGAATATAGCATACTCTGTTTTTGGACGTTCTACTTACGAAAATCAAAAAATATGACCGAATTTGCAACACTTAAGGAAAAAATAATTATTTTTTTATTGGTAACTTTTTATTATATTGTTTTGTCTTTGTTTATTAACTTTTGTACTGTGGGGGTTAAATATAACTATATAAGGAAATCAATTAAAATGTATTTTTTTGAAGTTATTTCCAGTTTTTAGGCCTATATTTGAATAATACGATTAAAGGATTAATTAATCAAATACTGTTTAAATCTATAGACATAAAAATAAATGACAAAAATAGTAAAATATATTATTGAACTTATATTATAGACCGTAATTAGGTCACAACACATAACACCTTTGACACATTATACTGTTAATATATTTACGTTACAACACCTTTGACATTGAAATTTAATAATATTTGGTTTTCGTAATTTTATTATTATTTCCAAATAATGTATTTCCGATTAACTATTGGTTTTGAATTATGGGCGGTATAGTTAAAATTGACCATTTACAAAAAGTTGTTACTACGATTCCTAGTTGATTATTCCCCAACAATGAAACTGAAATCAACCCGTGTTCATAATCAACTTATAGAATAGAATTTGGTAAAAGTTCAAGTTCGATTTGGTCAAGGTAATAACACTAGCATAAATACAAAGTTGAGGTTGTTTAAATCTAAAGTAAAGTCAGCTCTATACTTCGAAGGTGAAAAATGCCAGCACGAGAAAACTGAAAACTTTCATATATCGGTGTCTACGAAGCATGCTAAGAATTAATTGCTTCAATATAATCTGAAAAGAAGATTTGCTTCATAAAACTGGCAAAGAAAGAATAGACAACTGGATCAAGAGACGAAAATGGAAGTAGATTAGTCACATACTCCGAAAGTGTGAAATTGCACGGTATTCAATGAAATATAACTCATTAGACGACAGGAGAGGTGAGCATTCTATGCCACACAAGGAGAAATAATATAGAAATTGAAGAAGAAAGTCACTTCAAGAATATTGCCAGAAATAGAACTCGATGGGCGACAGGAGTAGTGAACACCATTTGATTCACAAGGGTATGTATTATTAGAAATCATTTTGCAAAAAACGACTTGAATAAAGCCATATAATAAAACAACCTATTTTTGGTTGGCTTTCTCTTAGGACACTGGAAAGTTAAAAAAAACATTTACATAGACTTGGACTATTTTAACACCATTAATATACAGATTCAGTGATGACGAAAATAAGACAGCTACAAGCCTAAGATTTGTGGTTCCTGTCAGTTAAATAGCTGTACTGTTTCATCGGTAGTACGGTTCTGGGCAGTGACGCATTATAACGAAGTAGAAATCACAATAAGATGCCGTATGACTGCAGTGAAATCCAATCTAACAACGTAACAACATTACAAGTTTCCCGAATTTAAAATATGACATCATTTTACGATATAAACTCTAATGCTCTGTTAAAATTTATATGGTTTACGATATTCGCAGTTGTGTCATTATTAAATTATAGAAATGAATGTTAACTTTTGATTAATTCAAATAATAAAATAAAATAATTATTAATTATTTTTTCAGCTGTTAAAATATTTACATCAATTTATTTTTATATTATATCGTAAACTAAAAACTAACCAAAAAACAATAATAATTTGTATGTAAACAATCAATTTTAGACATTATAAATATAAACAATTTATGTAAATTGTTACCATTTAATTAAGTAAACATTTGGTAAATTATAAATATTGGTACTACTTCCATTTGAACAAAAAAAAAATCCACCGCAGTTTAAAAAGTGTTAGTTTTATAAAAGACTTCTTGTCTTGAAGATGTTAAAAATTTCAATCAGTTTTCCTATAATATTTCTAATAATATTTTGTGGTCATTTTATAATACAAACGACAACAAATTTGAAAATTCCAATATCAAATTATAAATTTATTAATAAAAATCAATTGAAATTATTTAAATGTTATTTTGATGAAATTGATTGGTTTAAAATAACAATTTTATATAATTTAACAACAATTAATGTAATGCCATATATTGAAAATATAATACCAATTATAAATTATGAATTTCATTTACCAATTTTATTACAAACAATTAATATAAAATTTGAACAAAATAGTTATAAATATTTAGAAAGATTTGGATGGAATGGTGAACAATTTCCATTACGAAAAAATCAAAAAATTAATGAACAAATTAAACTTGGTATAGATTCAAAATTATCATTAGTTGATGAAAAAAATCTTGGTATCATTGTTGGTATTGAAAGTATAAATTTATTAAATGAATATTTATTTGGAATGGTAAGACCACCATTTCATACACCAAATGGTCAATTTGTAATTATTATTTATGAAGAAAATATATTGGAAAATAATGAAAATCATTTAATTGAAAAGATTTTAGAACGTTTATGGAAAAATTATGGTATTTTTCGTGTTTTCATATATATAACATCATTGCCAGAGGTTTGTTAAAAATATTGAGAACTTCAAAAACTGATTATTTAATTATATATTTTAGAAAGTTTTTATTTATAGTCCTTTTGATCGGGAAAATGATTTAATTAATTCATCGATACCATCAAATTGGGGATATACTAAAGAATTTCAAATTAATTCAAATGATACAAATGAAATTTGTGATAGATGTAAACCATTTTATCCAATTTCATATAATGGTTATCCAATTTTAACAGCACAACATGAAAAACATCCAACATCAATGCCATGGGATCGTTATCATAAAACATTTCTAAGAAGCTATCAAGCTGAAGCAAGAAAATATTCGAAAAGTAAATATTTAGTAGCCACGACGAGGGGTATGACAAGCTGTGACAGAATTTTCAAATAAGTTTTTTTTGGCATTTAATGATTCTTACAATCACCAATCAAAAATAATTTCGATGGTGCTATATTTGATTAACATCATTTAGCTTTATAATTTATGTATATTGGCAGCACTTATTTTTACATATGTATGACTATATTTATTTTGACAATGTTTTACAGATATAATTTTTTGGAGAGAATTTGAGCGTTCAAATTTATTATAATTTGAATTATCTGTCACTTGTCATATCCATTAAGGTGGATTTACATATGCGAACCTACATCGTCGCGGCAGATATTTTTTGCTCGTGGCAGTTTTTCGTCGTAGATACCGAGCTGAGTGAACTACAACTTTTTCGTCGCAGACTTAACATTTACATAACCTTTCTGTCATGTGTGTAAACCTTTATTTATGATTATGATGTAGTTGGATATTAATTTGGTAGTTATTTTCATTAATTTAATTTTTTTATTTGTTAATAAACTGTCAAAATTTTCTATGTATGCATTTAGTAGCGACGCGAAAATGATTTTTACTGAGATAGTTATGCCTGCCGCATGTAAAGGCGTCGAGAAAACTTCGCATACATAAATCCACCTTAAGACTTAAAATATTTTGTAAGTAAATTAATTTTCTTTCAATATTTTTTTTAGAGTTTGGCGGATATGATGGTATTCTTTATGGGAATATAGCAAAATTATTAAATTTCACTATAATTACAAAAGATAATATTGATAAATTTGGTCACAGAACATCAAATGGTACTTACGTTGGTTCTATTGGTGATGTACTCTATTCCAAAGTTTCAATAGCTGCTAATCAACATTTTATTATTAATTATGATTCAATTGATATTGATTTTACATTTCCAATATATGCTGATCAATATTGTATTATAATACCGAAATCATTACCAATACCACATTCATTTGCTGTATTTAAAACATTCAATATATTTACATGGATTGTAATTTGTTTAACGATAATTGGTTTAGGTTTACTGTGGACATTTTTACATAATTTCAGTAATTTTTTGGATACAATAAATGAAAAGAATAGAAAATTAACAAAAATGAAATTAAGAAAAAATATTTGGTATAAAAAATTAATAGATATGGTTATAATAATGACAGCTGGATGTATACCATATGGAAATATACGAAAATCTGAAAGATTTTTTTTAAGTAATTGTTTAATATTTAGTTTAATATTAACTGGTATATTTCAAGGATATTTACGTAATGCATACAGTCAAATAAAATATTATGATGAAATTGAAACACTTGAGAATTTCCATAAATCTGGTATGAAAATTGTATTACGTCAATCATGGTTAATGAAAATTATGTTTGGTGTTAATCAAAGTGAAGAAATTTCATCATTGACAAAAAAAATTATTAATGATCCAGATTTTGTTAGAACTAGAACTGCTTATGATCGTGATATTGGTTATTTTGAGAGAGAAAGTGAATTTAATACTATTAAGGTATGTATTGATTAATTTGATTACAACTGGGTAACCACGATAATTCAAGAAACGTCAAAATGACGTAACATTAAAAATTATAATTGATATGGTAACACTGATTTTGACATTTCTATGAATTATCAACATATGTAAATATAATTTTAATATCTTTTATGATTTTAGAAAAAATATGAACTTCCCGATGGTACAAAATTATTAAATTTAGTTAAAGAATGTCCAAGATTTTTTTATTTAGCTTATGTTGTTAAAATTGGTTGGCCATTAAAATCAAAATTTGATAGAATTCTTGGTCTAATTGATGCTGGAGGTATATTTAATTGACAAGACAATCTTTTTTTCAGCTCGTTAATCGTAAAAAATATATTTCAGGATTTCGGGTTATATGGTTTAAATGGTCACACGATGCAATACTATTAAAAATACATAAAGAAAAAGTGAATGATTGGAAAAAACTTGAACTAGTTAAACCATTTGATTTAATTGAATTACAATTACCATTTTATATTTTATGTTGTGGTCATTTAATTAATATATTTATATTTTTATTGGAAATTATTTGGATGAAATGTCTTCAATGGAAATTGAAGAATAATTTTTGAAAAATATTTTAAATAAATATAATAATTTCAAAATAAAATTGGTTGTATAAATAAAGAGTGAATAAAATTCTTGTATTTAATTTTTGGAATTTATCTTTTTTATTTTGTTAGTATATTCATCAATTGGGAATTGTCATTAATTTTGGAATAAAGTATTAAATGGTAGGCATCATTGATAGTAGACATCTACATATTAAGAAGTTGGGAATTATATCCTTGTGGAAAACAACCAACTGACAAATAGGAATCGTATAAAATCCATCTACTGAAGACTGTAAACATATAAAGTATTTTAAAATTGAAACTACCAATTGTGTCAATACGGCGAAGCAATATATTTTGTAGCTGATGAGGTGCAGAACAACTTTTAAATCCCTATTTACCTTTATCATTACAATAAGTATCTAATCCTCATCAATTTCGGACACAAGCAAGAAAATATGGGGGCCTCATGGAAAAGACTGATTGCTTGGATCAGCAAAAACAAGCGTAAGAGATATTGCTAATATGTTTCTAATGGAAACACAAATTCTTAATCTTAATTTCTTGTCCTTTCGAGCATGCTGCGTAATAATTTTAATATCCGCAATGGATTAAGATCTGGTTTTTGTATCACCGGAAAAATGTTAATAGATTAATTATAAGAAAAACGAAACATTAAAACTTGAATTAACAGGCCACCACATACAAAGGGTTCTGAATATTACGCTACTACTTCTCTCCGTTAATGCAAGCCATTAGAAATTAACAAAGAAATTACTAACAAAGTTATGAGATATTCGGATGCCGTCAAGAATTCAAACGCTGTGTAGTTTTCACAAAAAGCCGGTCATTCATTTAGATTTGCAACAAAAGTATAGTACAATTTGTCGGATTAACATTCAGAATGGTAACGCAGCCTTTGCAGTTATTGTAGTCGGCGAAAATAGACTGAAAGAAATTGATTTTTTTTATATTCATGTATATTTCAAAATGGCTGGTAATGATGATGAAGATTATGTAATTTAGTAATTAAATCCACTCAAAAAGTGTTGAATTTTAACAATTTGCAGCTGAGCGTATAATATGCAATGAAATTGATGCATACTGGCTAGTTTTCATACTTTTTAGGCTGTATTATTAATTGCACCCTGTTTTATTCTTCCACATTATAAATTCTTTGCTTATCAAACATTTGTTATCAACATACACAAATTCTTTAATAATCATATATTTCCCTTGATAATAAATTAAATTTTCGGTTTGCCAATACTGTAGTAGTTCATAAATCAATGAGATAATAATTAAATTTAATGCTTTGAAATTTATGTGCAATTTGTTTTGTATTTTACAAAAACCGATATAATAATTCAAAGAGTTGTACCTGTTAATGAACTTTATATAGTCTCTTAACTTAAATTTTAACCCTAATATAAATTTTTCGTGTGACAATAGGTGCAAGGCAAAAATTTACTATTTATTAGCCAATTTATTTCATTTAAATTTTAAGATATATAGATATATAAAAATATAATTTAACAGAAAAATAAAATATTAAAATAATTGTTTTTATGGTGCCTTAAGCATAAATTTTGCTGTAAACTTTTCTAAAGCCGATATAATTTATGGACAAAAGTAGTAAAATTTATTAAATTAAACAGCAATTTTTTTTATTATTATTAATGAATAATAAATTTATCATGATTTGTATTATAAACATCTAAATATTATTTATATATAGAAATTATTAAAAGTCATGATACCAAACAAAATTGAAATTAAATTCCAAAATGGTTAAAATATTGTTAAAAGATTATTTATTAAGGTTTACTTTTCATGGAAGCATTTAATTTGTAATAAATAATAAATATTTTTGCTTTGGGGGTTACAGAAATATTTATCGATGACATGACTGCATTTTATTGCTTATCTTTTAAGTTTGTATAACTAGCATATGAAAATGATTGGAAGCTATATGAATGGAAACAACAAAAATTGTAGTATGTACAAATAAATGTAAAAAGACTAAAACATAATTTTTGGAATAATAAAAAATATGTTAATGCAAAAATATTGATTACATTAGTATGAAGAAACTCTCTTCATTACTGATAAAACTAGTATTTAAAAGTAAATTTAGTATAGTTTCTTTCAAGTAAAACTTGAACACATGTTTTTCATATAAGTGATTTCGTTCATTAAATTAGTGAAATGGTTCGAAATGCTGTAAAAGTGTTCCAGCTTTAGGCTGAAGAGTACAAAGGTTTCACTATTATGTGACCGATATCTGAGATTTGTTATTCTTTCTAAACCAACCACCAATGTTCAATGTTCAAGTTTATGTACCCAATTTCAGCTGTTATTGTTCACGTTACTTCTCCCATTATATAATAATAAAGTTAATGTCCAATTTACGTTAATTGTTCATATAACTCTCATTAGAAAGCTCAGAGGATGCCAATGTAAATTTTGCAATAGGTAAGAACTATTTGTCAATCTGATTGAACGTGTGGTTACATATAAAATAATATTTCCATCAATTACAAACATAATTCAAATTATTGAGGCTAGTGTATAAATAAATATAATATTTCAACATGTGTTTCAGAAGGATAGGGTCCCAGCACACGGGGTCCATTACACTATCTTTCTTCTATGAGAATTTTTTAAGATATTCAGAATTATGTGGGTTTATAGTGCGTGTATGCAAACACGCCTGAAACTATAGAGTAGCTGAAATCCAAAATCAAAGCTGCGATCAGGGCAATAGAACCACATAAGTTACGTGCTGTGAGCCCAGTGCATAAGAGGAAATTGTGCAAACTGCAAAGCTAAAATTATAGTATTATATAAACAATTCGTTAAGTTCTTCTACAATTGGTAGATAGAGTAATTCTGTTCATACTCTAACAATCAAAGTTTATTCAATTATTTAATTGACAATCAAAAAAGTCAACTTAAAAAGTAAAGTATTTATTTAATAAATAAAAAAAAAATTATAATTGACATATCTAACAAAATAAAAATTACAAATTAACCATAAAAATCAGCCCTTAGGTAAACAATTCAACCACAAAACTGACATTTAGTTACTAAAAGATCTTCTAGCTAAAATATATGAAATCAATCAAAATCTTAAATAAATATTATTATTATATTAACCAAAAAATCATTTTGCATTATTATCAATTTGATTGAATCTATTACTACCGAAAAATTGTTCATTTCAAAACCAAAATTTTTTTCAAAGTTAAGTTTCAGTTGAACTTTTAAACTATAACAATTCAGTTTAACATATACAAAAAAATGCTTTTATTACCAATATTTTTTCAATTATCAAATGGTCTAAGTTTATTATTACCAATAAAAAATAAATGTGAAATTTTAAATGATAATCAATGGAAATTAATAAATTGTTTTTTATTTGATATTGATTTTTTACGTATATCAATTATACATAATCATTCTGGTATTAATTTTAAATCACGTGCTAATTTTTATATTGATCAAATTATGCCAGAATTTTATAATCATATTAAAGTGCCATTTTTAATTGAAACATTTCATTTAAATTATGAAGAAAATTTTTATTATTATCATGAACAATTTTCATGGAATGGTACCATATTACCAAATCGTATAAATCATAATCATAAAATTTTATTACAACCAAATTTAACTAATTTAATGATTAATCGGAAATATAATGAAAGAATTGGTAATGATTTTGGTATTATTGTAATTGTTGATAATATAAATATATTAAATGAATATTTATATGGTATGGCAAGACAACCATTTAAAACACCAAATGGTCAATATGTAATTGTTTGTCTTGAGAAATTACAAAATTTCAATAAAGATTTATTGATGGATATTTTAGAACGTTTATGGCGAAATTATGCAATTTTAAAACAAATTGCAATTCCGGTTTGTAGGAAAAGTGTAAGTTTTATTGTTGTGGAAAAGAGTAAAGGTTTATTTTATACATACGTAATTATATTGAAATGGGCAATGGATTTTATTAAAGAAATAAAAGAATATATTGCTCATTAGAAGAACTTATTTATGTATCATTATAATCGTAATTATTCAAAAATTGTCATTAATGACCAAGCTTTATGAATCCTACATCAAATGTTACAACTAACGTACTAAATGGCTGTCAAATGTAACAAATTCATGTAAAATGTTAAATACAATTGTCAAATGAATTATCTGGAATAAACTGTCTATTAATCATGTGTAACACTGCACGGATATTTGTTACATTTGACATGTATTTGTTACATTAATCAGATATTTTTTACATTTGACAGATATTTGCAACATATTACGAATATTTGTTGTATTTAACAGAAATTTGATACATTTGACAGTTTATAGTTGCATTGGATAGAATATGAGAATTATGCAATGATACCGTATGATTTCGTCGGAAATAGATGTGCAGAATTTCAGCATGCAGCTCTGCAATTGAAATATATGAATTATTTCTTTTGAGAATTGACACTTATTTTTGACAATGTGAATTGTAAATTTTCTTTTCGAAAGTCGTCAGTCTGAGCGTTTTATGATGTGGTAACATTATCGTTTAGTAGTTAAATTAGATATGGAGGTAATTTACGACGGTTGCATGCATTGCAAAATTCCCAATTAAATTTCTATATTCTAAAAATATTTATTTTAGAAAATAATTTTGCGAAACAAATTTTTTTTTTTACAGATTTTCTTTACCGTAGATCCTCTAAAACTAAAGCCATCGCCACTTCTGAACCGATACGATAGTTATAATTGGGGTATTGTAGAAGAACGACCAATTACAGATTCTGATATTTGTAATAGATGTTTACCAAATTATCCGAAATCATTTGATGGTTATCCATTAACAGTGGCTTTCTTTGGTAGAAATCCAACAGCAAAAAGATGGTTTCATTTTCCAAAATCATATTTAAATAGTTATTTTGCTGAAGCACGAAAATATTCAAAAAGTATTTTGTCCTCTGTCGTCCATCACACAATAATATTTATGAATTTTGTTTTTCTTACAGTTTATGGTGGTTTTGATGGTACACTTTTTGGCAATTTAGCAAAACAATTAAATTTCACAGCAATTACAAAGAATTTAACAGATATTCGTTTTGGTCATATAATTGGAAATTTTAATTTTGTTGGTTCAATTGGTGAAGTATTATATTCAAAAGTATCATTAGCAGTTAATCCACATTTTATAATGGATTATGGTACTAAAGATATTAATTTTTTATTTCCATTTTTTTTTGATAAATTTTGTATAATATCACCAAAAGCTAAAAGTATACCACAATCGGTAGCAGTATTTAATTGTTTCAATTTAACAACATGGTCAATAATTATATTAATGAATATTATATTGGGTATTTTATGGAAATTATTTCAAATATGGAATAATTTTAATAATAATAATAATTATAATAATAATAATAATAATTGGTATTTTTTAATAATTGATATGTTTTTAATAATGACATCTGGTACAATAAGGATAAATGCTAATAATCATAAAATTGAAAGATTATTTTTAACTGGTTGTTTATTATTTAGTTTAATATTAAATGGTATTTTTCAAGGACATTTAGCACAATCATATAAAACAATTACATATTATAAAGATATAAAAACATTAAAAGAATTAGATGATTCAGGTTTAAGAATTTTTATAACATCATTTTCATTAGATAATGTTTTAGGTGATAACCAATCTGATTATATTAATTCATTAGATAGTAAATTAACATATGAATTAACAAATCCAAATCGTACAGCACATAAAAAGGATATTTGTTATATGCAAAGATCAAGTGATTTTCATATGATGAAAGTATAATAAATAAAAAAAATTAATTGAAATTTTTTTATTTTTAATTACATTTTTTTTTTCAGGATCAATATATTCAACCTGATGGTACAGAATTATTAAATATGATACCAGAATGTCCAAGAATATTTTATTTATCATATGCTAGTAGAAAAGGTTGGCCATTTACAGAAAAATTTAACAGGATGTTAGCACAAATTGATGCCAGTGGTAATTTTTGATAAATTAAAAATTTTTAATTTGAAATTTGAAATTTCTTTTTTTGTTAAAAGGATTTCGAATAATTTGGTTTCATTGGACGAAATTTGGTATTAATTTAAAATCACGTCAGGAAAAATTAAATAATTATAAATATAATTTGAGAAAAGCATTTTCTTTATATGATACTCAAACAGCATTTGTAATATTATTTATTGGTAATATAATTTCATTTAGTATTTTTCTAATTGAAATATTTATTAATGGTATTTATAAATTGTGTAAATATTATATAAAAAAATAAATAAAAATTATTGTGAAAATATACAAGTTTTTTGAAAGTTTTGTTTTTCATAAGTTTTCCTTTATAAATTTTGTAAATAGCTTAAAGATATGATAGCTCATATCTCTAAAATATTTAATGTCATAAATAAATAAATGTCATCTGTCAAATGCTTTTTAAATTATTTTTGAAGAAAATTAATTCCAATTAAAGATGAAAATCATTAAAGAAGAGATTTCTTTTTTATATAGCATTAACGAAATTTATTCGATTTCAAGATGTATATAAAAATATGATTGTGTGGTTTCATAAGAAATGCATTAATCAAAGATTATTTAATTACCGATTAAGATTTAACCAAGCGATTAAATTGAAAAAGTGTAATATGAACGTAATTATCGATTACCAAAGAAATGGCGCCTAATTTATTTGGTTTAATATGAAAGCCATAAAATTTTAAAAATTTCACCTGTCTGTCTGTGTCACGTATTGCCTCAATGGCCAGAAGCGAAATGTTGAATAGTATATACAAGTTTATACTTGATGCCTTTAACTAGTGCGGATTAGTCAAAACCAGTCTTTGACTAGTCATAACACAATCCCAGTTCCATTACTACTACAAGTGCGGGCATGACTTCACTAGTCAAACAGGATATTTATTGATTCATAAGACAAATTTATTGAT
The DNA here is from genome assembly GCA_963920725.1 of Rhamphomyia laevipes. Classification (NCBI taxonomy): domain Eukaryota; kingdom Metazoa; phylum Arthropoda; class Insecta; order Diptera; family Empididae; genus Rhamphomyia; species Rhamphomyia laevipes. Next base: position 51,040,752 of record OY987258.1, on the reverse strand, counting down.
ACTGGTGCTGCTACAGTCAGTATTGCTGGTTCTTGTGCTGGTATCGGAACATTTTTCGGTTACTTAAATATTGGTTATGCTAAATGCATCAACAATTTTGCTCATATTTAATTTTCGGATTTCATTTATCCGAAGCTATGGGTCATTTCTGTTTAAAAATTTAAAAATATATATTTGACAATTATTGTAAATCTATAATTAAGTAAATAGATTTAAACGTTTAAATTCTCTAATTAACTTAATCAGTTATTGAGGAATGTAAAGGAAAATTTTTGAAAACTTTTGTAAATTGTTATTATTTTTTTTAGTTGCATACTTCTTATTCAGAGTATTCTTCAATCAAGACTAAACTGATACTCTTTTATTTTCAAAGGTCTTCTAAAGGTATTTTCATATATCTTGCTTGGGCTTTTAACATCTCATTATCGTTCCACATCCTATAGAGTACCTCCTGTGGGTGAAAATAAATGGTAATAGATTTATTGATTAATGTCGTTTTATATGGGGTTTCTTTTCATTTAAAGAAAGCTCATGTTTGAAACGTGTAGTCTTTAAAGCATGTAGTGTGAAATCAGGGAGCTTTAAATTAATTTATTTCCTAAAACTTCCTCATTCTTAAGTCCGTCTGAATACCTTGTAAATTTAGTTTTTTTTTTCTCGATATTTCTTAAAATAAATTGGTGTAGTCTTTCGTACAGTTTTAAAATAAGTAAATTTTATCACTCTAGTCCTGCATCTTCTATCTTTCATCGTCTAAATTTTCTTAATTATAAACTTTTCGAAAAACATTACTAAAATTGACCATACAAATATGAAATTCTCAATAATTATAAAATCTATTTAAAAAATATGTTTATCTAATCTAAAACTTCCAATTAAAATATAATTTAAAAAGGAACTGGTAATATAGTAAAAAAACAAAATTGATTTAGTTACATAAATTTTATTTTCATTAAATAAATATTATAACCATTTTTCAAATAAACATTAAATATCACATTTTAAAATCGAACCTGTCGCCTAAATGGTTATCACAATCACATTATTTTCATTTCGAATACGATTTTCTTCCACTTTATTTTTTTTTTAAAAGATGATACCAGAAGAAAAATATATTTTATTTATATCCTTAAGATTATATGTACGTACACAAAAAAACAAATATCCTTAAATAAATTAAATGAATATACTGTTTGCACGTTTTTCTTAACGTACCATTATCCGAAACTCGTTTATAAATCACAATATATATATATATATATATTTATTTGTGTATTTGTATATTTGTGTTTGTGTATGTATATTATAGTAAAATCATTTAGATCTTTATAATATTAAATACCATTCCTCTTATTATTATACATCTATGGTCTTGATAGCCGTCAGGTTTTAGTACATTAACAACAAATTTATATTATCCTGCAACGATATTTCATCGTTCCTCCGTGTATCCTTAATATATCTATATAAATATATTTATTTATTTGTATATAATTGATGCATGTATGCCTTCTATAGTATGTTAAAGTATATAGTACGATATTTATACTCCAGAAAGCTTTAAAGAAAATATTGCATGAATCTGAAAGTAATCAGTGGCGACGCTTGGTTAAATTTTATAGTTGCTTTAGTTTTTAATTAAAAATGTATTTCAAAAGAAATGAGAACTTAAGATGGACCGACCAATCATTAATCCGAGCACTTTTGTAATTTTAGTATATATTCTGGAAATGTAAAGCTAATAAGGATCTGAGATTCGGAAAAAAACGATAATTGGCGGACATACTGAGTAACTACATTATGCTGCACATACATTATACAACATATTTATTAACATATTAAGTTGTGTCGTTTGTGAGAAGTTTATAGCACGTTGACAACCATTTTGACAGTTGACAAATCATTTGAAGAAATATTAATATTTTAATTTATGTTGTTTGGTGGTTGTAAGTTCTATTGTGTTTGGGAAAGTTTTACAACCTAAATGACATTTGTTGACGTTTTATGTCAAAAAACACATGTTATAAACTATAATTATTTTTTACTCAAATTTTATAGAGATATTTTTTTGACAATTGGCAATATCCTGGAAAAAATTAAAAAAAAAAGGTTTATTGATGTTTTTTGTAAAAAAGAACATAGATTTTTGACAGTTGGGAATAGTGCAAATTTATAAACTAGCTGAAAATTTGTTGGCAACCAGGTTGTACAATATATGAACAGCATTATAAATACCAAATTTTCATATATGTAAATGGATTGCACTTCTCCTAAATATGGCCAAACTTTACCTAAATTTTCATTATGCACGCCACTGTAAGTAAAAATATTTTCATTTTCTTTTGAAATTTTCTAGATTCTGTGTATTATTAAGAAACATACGTGTAAGTTTAAGCTAACTCATAAATATAATCCATGAAAACATTGTAGAGGAAGTATAAATATATAAATTTCCTTTACATATATATGTATATTATGTTTAAATTCATGCTGATACAATAGTTTGTAAATAAATTATATCCTTTTTTTCCTTGCACATAGCTTTTTAAATAAATGTTTGGTTTTGTATACCCAAGTATAAAATTTAACAAATCTGTTAATTCTCATTTAGATTATTTGATGTTATAATATAGAAATAAATAATTTAAATTATATTTAAATAAAATTTCAGTTTATTTTGTTCCAAATATTTTTTGATATCATTTCACATTATTGTCTTAACAATTTCCAAGATAATTAAATTTTATAATAATTATTTAATGGAATTTTAGACAGAATTGTTTATTTTAATTTATAGTTTACTTTATTATCCTCGTTGTTTAATGCTATATGAATTTGTATAAGTTTTGAAATTAAAGAAGGTTATCAATCACTGAATTCATATTGCCTATTCAACTACAATGATACGTACGACTTATGTACGACTTAACTATGAAAGTGTCTCATAATTACACGCAGTTATGAAGTAAAAAATTTGAAATATTTTAGTTTCTAAACATCTTAAATTAGATCTGCATTAAAAAGGATTCGCTCACTAAAATGTTGCGTTTTTCGTTTACATTAACAGAAATCTATCCTAAACGCTTATGAAGTATTCTTTATGAAAATTATTGTTGATAGCTTCGTACCAGCTTGAATTTAATTTAATAAAAATCAATGGGATTGAATGCTGCTTCGATTTTTTCTTGTATGCAAGCAATGCAAAGCATTCAAAATTATTTTATAGTGTTAGTGTCTCTTTTCACATTATGCTAAAATTTCTGCAGCCTTTAATTAGTCTTTCCTTTTCTTAGATATTATGCCATAAATTAAAATAATAGTTCTTTTAATACAGTTCTTCTTTGGAACGTCTACTAAAAGTTTACTTATCAAAATTGAAAAAAATAAAATTTGCATCGTCAGAAAAGTGATGCAAAACAAAATAAAATCTAATTTAATATTTTACCAACTAAGGCGACACTGTCCTTAAAAATCTTATTTTGATTTAAAATTTTGTGCCATTGGATATAGTGCTGCATATTGAACATTCAAAATAGTAAATGCCCATCAAAAATGTTGTTAGATGTCGCATAGAAAAAGTAATAAATGATTGAACTAGAAGGCGTTATCATTATTGTACATTTTTTCCACTAGGTAGTCTTACAAATCATTTTATAATTTTTATTTACAATAATATACTTTTTTTTTTGTGAAGGGGAACGCGTGAGAACACTGCGACCTTAATGATATCGTACGTTTAAAGCCCCTATCCCTCTTACCATTTAATAGATTTAAAGAAACATAGTACGTTTCAGGGGGCAATATTGCCCAGTTCTTCAGAGGTAAGGAGACCTTTGCCTAAGATATGTAATCTGCTTCTTCCGAGTGCCTCGCAGTGGCAGAGATTGTCTTCCGTCGTCTTTTTGTTATTAGCCATAGGAGGCGAGAGATGTCTGTATCAGCCAGGCCCATTTTACTGAGGTGTTAGTTCAAGGGTAGGAGGCCTGTCAGGGTTCTTATCTCCCATTTGCTGAGTGTTATTATATCTTCCACTTTTATTTTATTTGGTTTTATGAGTTTTTTCGATATAAAGAGTCCTGGTAGTTAATGCTATACCTTAAAAGTTTATCATTACATTTTAGATAAGTATAAAGATGCAATGTGGATATAGCATTAAAGAGACCAACTGGTTCCATAATTTTTTTTTATATCATCATTTATTATTTAACTTTATGGAACTAAACAAACTATAATTTTAGTCTAAATATATACACGTATATTTTCCTTAAGGAATTTCCTGTATTTCTTCATATAAAAACCATTTTGAAATTACCAGTAAAAGTAATAATAAAAGAAAATACAACAAAAAGTAAAAATACTTAACATCCTTTGAGATAATAAAATCACAACTCCCTAAAAATAAGAAAGCACTTAACAGTCATAAAATGTTATATTATTTCCCATCTTTTATCGTTGTAATATCATTTAATATTATAAATCCTTATACATACCTTATGGCTAAATATCCTTTTTTTCAGTTCCAATTCCATAAAACTCCTTACAATATAAGGTTTCTAAACAAAAATACACAAAAGAAGGTAAAGTCATAAAACGAAGAATATCCTTTTAAATACATATTCACTAAAATACACACACACATACAAATATATTTTATTATTTATACTTAAACAATAATAATCATAAAAAAAAACAAAAACAATATTGACCTTAGTCATAAAGGAAAACGTCGTTTTGGTCAATGTTTTGACCACAAATCTTCACTAAATGACCACCACAAATGGTATTAATATATCCGAAAACATAGAACAACAAAAACAAAATTACATAGAAGTCAGCAGCAGTCAGCATGATAGTCATTACAACCAGAAGGAAAATAAGGCATTTGTACTTTATTATCCTTTTTTTTTGTCTGTGTCTCTATAATATAATATAAAATTATCTCTTTTCTAGACTCTATCTCTCAAGTATTAAAAATACCATTCCTTTTTGTGTTATAAATGTAGAAACGATCCTCCAGGAAAGAATATATAAAATGGAATTTCCTTCCTTCCTTTTAAATAATTTTTGTTTTTTGTTTATATATAACTAAATGGGACATTTACTGGACTTGACCATCCTCCCTGGTCAAAATTTTTGTATTGGGTGTTTCCTAAATAAAGGAGTTTTATAACAAAAATAACAAAATGAAATTATTGTCAGATTATAGTATTTTTTTTTTTTGTTGATAAGAGGAAAAAGGGGCAATATAAATTTCAATTGAACTTAAGGCTATTATAAGAAAATGAAGAAAATATAAATTATTTTCATAAAAATAAAAGGAATTAAGGAAAATGATTATTTATATTGCGTTGATTATTATCAATGTATAGTTTTGGGCAGGGTTGTGCGACGGATATTACGTGACGTATAATACATAATTGTATACACGTCAATTTTTATGTGTAGACAATAGTGCATTGTCTTCTTCATAGTTTACGATTACGACTAGACAATTTCGACAATCAATTCAACATATAAAAGCTTTTCGAAGATAAAATAATAATAATACTGAAATTAGTTAATAATAGTTTTATTTTAATTACAGCATTTAATTTTACTTTTTATTAAATTATTAATACAAATCTGAACTTCACGTGCTGAATAAACAATGAACTAATAATATTGCATTTGACAGATTCCACAAATTCACATTGTCAACACTATTGTCGACATTGTTTACGCCATTGCCGACATTGTATACAAGTAATTTCTTTGTCTACGCTAAGTGAAGGCAATGAAAGTCTACGCTTAGAGAGGAACAAACTGCTTTTAGGTAGTAATTTTAAAATATTCCCTGCTGGGTGCATTTACATTTTTATATGGCAAAATGGTTTCATATGTAAACAGAATTTATGGTATTAATTCAATTTTATAATGAATAATCATGCATTTTTGCGATCTTATTTCCGAATACAAATATTTAAGTATTGTTTGTCTAAAATTCAATATTTTATACGATTGTAATGTAAAAGTTCAATTTGGATTGTTTTAATGAATTAGTTCATTAAATTTTATATCTTTGAATTTAATCTTTTAATATAATCAGTTCTTTTTATTCTCAATTATTGCTAATTGGCTATTACATATCGAAGTTAATTACTTTTCATCTTAAATATTTTAACCATAAACTTTAGATTTTGCAAACGATTTTATCAGGTTCTTGTAATAGACTTAGTCAAAATTGTAATAAAAGTTTTGATGAACAGAAAAATTACACAAATTTTTCTACTTTGATAACATTCACATATTTGAACTCTGGTTGGCCATACAACATGATGGCGACACTAAGTAGCATGTAAGCACCGTTTTGCTGCCACTCACGTTAAAACCTTAGCAAAGATATTGACTTTGGATCCTTCTCTAGACTTTTGAACGCCAGTAGGTTTCTAAGCCTCTATATCGCTAGGGTTATTGAATTCAAACTTTTCATGTGTCTTGCTCTTGGCTCTTGCAGCTTGCAGTTGAAGTGTTCTACTTATTATTATATTTTCCGCAATTAACATTGGATACCAAGCCTGGTCGCACTCTCCTGGTTAGATTATGAGTAGCTTTTTGAACTCCAAAAAGTAAGGCCTGGTAGCTAGAATAAATTTTATAAAAAAAAACTGCGCAAGCTAGAATTTTTAGAGCTCAGAAACAAAATGTGCTTTTTAAATACGTTTACCATATGACAGTTAATAGATAATGGTCTCGAGTTTTAAAATTACGACGATCCTATGTAAAGAGTTGCAGAGCCTGCTGTGATAAATAGTTGATGATCATTAAAGACAACCGCACTATACATAAAGCCTAAGCGTTATATAGAATCCTTCTTATAAAAGTTGCAATCACTGATACCTAAAAGAACCTTTATTTTGAGAGCCAGCTAAATAACTGAACTAAAGATTCTGCGATAAATTTCACTTAATTTATCAATTTATTGAATTGTTTATATTATCTAAATATTAATTAAAATAAATATAAATTATAAATAATTATACTAATCAAATTCTGTTGGATATCCACCGATCCACCGCCTAATAGTTGAATATTTATAAATAATTACACAATTATCATAACAAATAATAATTTTTTCCATAAAATATTAAAGTAAATTTATTGTTTAAATTATAAATTTTTATAAATTTATGATCACAAATTCAATTTTAATATTTCATTATTCCAATCTATATTTAATATAAAAGGTCCTGGTGTTTTTTCTTCTTCTTGTTTTTATTAAATATCAATTTTTATATGAAAAATATCCATTTCAGGGTGGTATTTTAATGTCTCTATATTTGAAATTCACTTGATGTCATTTTCCCTCTGGTGGTTTTAATGTCACCAAAAACAAGTAAAACCTTAAAACCACCATTAGTGATATTATGGCCTAGCCATTTAATAATTTTTTTTTCTGTTTTTGGGATATAAAAAAATTATTTTGTGGTATGACAGTTGGTTTTTTTTTTGGCTTGTGTTTAAAAAATACAAAATTGTACGCTTTGTAAAGGGTGATTCATTTGGAAGTTACAACTTAAATATGGAATAAAACAAAATGGATTTTGAAGAACTATTAATATTTTTATTAAGATATGAAGTTGACATTAAAATTTTTATCGGGATAAAATCCGCCTTTATTGGGCAGACTTACACTCTTTTGATGAAGTTTTCCTTTACTTTTTGGCTTAACTCTTGCAGTAGTTCATCAATAATAAGGCGAATCTCATTCTTAAACACGGCCCGATCTTTGTGGTTAATTTTGATTGACGAAATGACAAATTTTGTAGGAAAAAATTTGATTGTTTCTCATACTATGTAGTAGATGGAACCATCTTGTTGGAACCACATGTCTTCAATATCAATGTAGTACAACAGTTTGTTGCCAAACAAAATTTGTTAACATGCCTTGATAACGCTCACCATTGTTAAATAATCAACTCGACCATTCGGTCCAAATACGTTCCAATCCGCACAGGCAGTCATTTTTGTTGATAGTTATTATTGCTTTGATTATTCGTGAATAGTTTATAAATTTTGGAGATGGGTTTTAACAATTAAAATACGTTGTTGTGTTGAATACCGCTCCGTAATTAAAAATGACACTACAGATTTATTCATTTTTGGCGGATTTAAATTGTAACTCCAATTGAGTCACCCTATATATATATATATAAATATATATACAAATAATGGTAAATTTTTTGTACAGTGATTTTTTATATTTATTTATTCAAATCATGTTCGCGGTTTTTATTTTTTTTGGTATAATATTCAAAATTCATGACCCATCATCATTGAAATAATGGTTTTGGTTTTTATTGTTTTTACCTTTTTGGTATAAATGATTTCTATAATAATGTTTTAATCAAATTTATTCAAAATAAATTTTATAAATTGTTTTATATTATTTTCGTTTTATATATACGCAGAGCGAGATCCACTTTAAGTCGTTTAACCTTTGAATCTTTTGAATCTTTGTGATAAAAGGTTTTTGCGAAAGGAAACAATTTTTGTGTATGAAATTGGTAAATAGTAATATTTTAAATTGATGACATATTTATAATAATTTTTATTCAGAATTGTAAATATTTATAATTTAATTATTGAGGTGTTGCCAATATTCATTAATTAAATTTTTAGAGTTATTTAGATTTTGTTTCTGATGTTTTTCTACTTCAGTTCTTTTACTTAAATTAAATCTATTAACTTTTCAATATCAAATAAAACACTTAAAATTCACACTCTATACTAGAAATTCAATTTGTCTATGTCTTTTTTCATCAAAATATCAATCAATTTCTGGTCATTACACATCAGAAATTGAAATTTTTCTATATATGATATAATTTTTTCATCATTTTTCACCAGACTGACAAAACATCGATTTCTGAATGATGTCGTATATAAAACAGAGAAAATGTTTGTACATATAAAAACATACATTTATGCTTACATGCAAAACTATAATTAATATGAAACCCCTTTTGTATATATGAAGCTATTACTGTCAGAACTTTGATATGTTGCGACATGATGTCAGAAAAACTTGAATGCATTTGAATAAATTACAAAGGTAAAATTCAATGACATGAAAAATTAGTTTTGTTTAAAAAGTTTGAGAAGATTTCCTGACGTATCTACATAGAAAACATCCAAAAATGTTAAAATGACTTTTGCAAAAGATATTTTTCATTAATCATGTTAAAACTAATAAATGGTAAAAATAAATTACTTCCATTTCGTATAGTAAATTTCAAATGAAACATTCACAATTTTATACAGGGTGCAAAAATAAATTGTGAATTTTTTTATATAGAAGACCGAATTGTGACACATCATTAATTGAATGTCAATTTAAAATTTCACTTTTTTTTTATACATAACTTTCCTTGATTTTCTGGTCTGTTAGATAAATTAATTGATATTTTGTAATGTAAATTTTGCAGTGTGAAATGTAAATTTGACAACAGTCCATTTATATTAAAATGAAGACGCACAGTTTTAAAATGTTGTGTAGGAACCAGTTTCACAAGTCATAACTCCAATATTCATTTAGTTAGTTCAATTTCATAATTTGGAATTATCAAGTTTCGGAATTCTGTCTCACTAATGTAGTTCATAACTCCATTCTGGTTAGAAATTAAGAATTTTTATCGGTTTATCTGCAAATTTACAAAATCATCTTTTAGAAATTTTCGATAAAAAAAATATGTGAACTCTAAACCGAATCGCGACCTTCTGCATACTTTCTATAAAAATAATTTTCATTGTAAAAAAAATGGTTTTAGGGAACAGAATTCCACAAATTTGTTTGAGTTTCCCTGAATTTTCCTAAAAATAGATTTTCCTCAAAATTACTTTTTAGCTTGATAACCGGAAATGCTGTTTGTGTTATGTGAAGCATAACGGATGCACCGGATTTTGAAATTGTTTCAGAATTCGAGGCTAGGGGAAAATAGTCGGTTCGTAAGATTACAGCTTTCATATAAAGTTTTGGAATATTATAATTTTTGTTGAACTTGAAGAAAGTTTCTGGTTAGAGAATTGGAAATTGTTGATTTTCTCACAAAATCATTCGAATTTGAAATTTTTAGAAAAACTCATAAATTTAATTTATAAATAATTCATAAATTTTAGTTTTTTTTTTGATATCTTATTTTATTAGCTTTCAAATTGGCGGTTTGCAATTTCATTTTTTTTTATAAATTTCAATTTAACAAAGCTACACAAAGCCCAGAATAAATTTATTGAAATGGTTTCACTGTCAAAACGTTTTTTTGTTTTTGTTTTATTTTGTTATATATTTTTAAGTCAATTTAAATAAATTTTATTATTTGGGTGGGCCTTTTTAGTGTTGTTGTATAGAAATTTATTACTGACCTAAAATGAGAGACATTTTAGCTCTATAGCCTAATACTTTTTTATTTATATTTATTGGCAAAATATTCAAATTCAATAATAAAAGTTTGTTTGTTTTCACATAAATTTAACGTGGTTTATGTTATTTTAGGTGAATTTTTTTTTATAAATTTATTCTCATTTCATTTGATTAAAATAATGATCGCCTACCGTCGGACCCCATTTAAAATATTTACGAATTTCTTGTATATATGATTTAACCTATAAAAAAAAACATTTACCGGAAAATTTTCCTATTTAATATTATAATAATTTTGTTTTTCCATGATTATTTGAATACAAAAATAGCAAGAAAATTTTAAAGAATTTTAATATCGTCAGTGATTTTGTTTATGGCCAACAGAGAGAGTTTATTTAAATGGTGATTTGTGGTGACAGCTTTATGACCAAAGTCACTGATTATTGCTCAATGAACTGATTTTTTTTTTTGGTGGATATTTTTATATTTTTAATGGTTTTCGGTTTATATGTTTAAAATTTATTATTATGGCTGTTTTGTAATTTTATGTTGAGGGAAACATTTTTTTGGGTGAATTAGGTTTACAGTATTATAGGTTATTGGTCTAAATTTAAATAGATGTTATAGCGATTAGATTACTTTGAAGTGAATATGTTATGAAAATTTATTTCACACTAATATATCGGAAAAGCCTTTAAAATAGCAAAGTTAGCTAGTAATTTCTATTTTATTCAACTCTTGGACATCCTCTGTGCAATTACACTATACGCTATTTTATTGTATAACCTTTTAGTTTATATAATAATTAGCTTTCTATATTATTCTTTAATAATTTAACCCTGCGAAGCTTGATTTTATTTGTAATAACAACAAATATTATTTCAATGTAAAATAATAACATATGAAATTATCCCTGGTGCTCACAGTTGGTCATTTATTATGTTGCATATATGTACACTTTATTTTCAAAAAGTGCATTTGAATCATTTGACAAAAGTGTATCCTTCACACTTTGGTATTTTGGATAGTGCAGTTTACAGTGCAAACGTTTAACCGATCAAACTGGCTAGTGAACAGTTTTATCGATAGGAACATATTTTGGTAGTTAAAAGGAAAAGTTCAGTGTTGTATACACCTAAGTTCAATGTATGTTTTTAATTCAGTTGATTCGGTCATCTAGCAAATGATGCAAATCAAAATAGTTGAATATCAGGCAAAGAGAACGCAAGCAGTTTATCAGCTTTACTCTGCTTTTTTGTATAACAGCCACGAATTTACTAAAATCATATTGAATAAATGGTAATATTAAAGTATAATTGATTACACAATCTTCCACATTTGTAATTTATGTAAAAGCTTCAATTTAGACTTTAAATCATGATTTTGTATCTTTGGAATAACAATTTTAAACTTCATTTTAGATGGATTTTGATGATAAATTAGGCATTTTATTAATAAATTTAATTAAGTGGATCAACTTATGTAATTTGTACATAAATATTGTCCTTTTTGCTTAAATTTTACACTTTTACATAGAAAAAATCAACTTGTTTTCTAAACCTACCATTAACTTTGTTTGACAAACTTATTGCACTCAATTACGAAAATATCATTACATTTAAGATAAATAATAATTCAGAGTGTCTCTAATTCTGTTTGATTGATATCCTTAAAAAAGTGTATACATACTAATGCTATGATACAAAGGGTTAAATATGATCTAATTAACAGAAAAATTTAAAATAAATAAACATATTTTATATATTTATTAAGATATTATAAATTTTAATCATTTAAATTAATATTTTTAATAATTTTTAATATTTATTTTTCAATTATTTAAATCTATTGATAAATTTTCAAATTCAAATTTCGCGCTTTAAATTTAAATGTCAATTTTCGCACCAATTTATCCAACCATTTAATTAGTCACGCCTCTTTTACTTAGTTAAATTTTAATTGTTGATGTGTAAAGATGTTTCGGGACTTCATGTGTGAAAAAAATTAATTATAATTTATAAAAATTAACTTTTTGCTTCAATAAACATTAATTAAATTATAAAATAAATAAATTAATTATAAAAATGATTAAGAAAAGTAAATTTTCCAATTTTTCGGGTATATTAAATCGATTGAAAATGTGAATTGAAATTTTAATTGCCATTTTTTTTTTTGTGTATATGTAAAAATTTATTAATACAAATTAAAATTTAAAAAATATGAAATTGTTTAGTGTTAATTATAAAAAATATATTTGTAATTTAATATTAAAATATTGAAAATTATAAAAATATAAATTTTATACATAATGACAGAAAATTATTAGTGTTTTGTTGAGTCCTTGTGTGGTTGTGAAAATTAATTTGAAGATATTCAGCCATTTTGAATCAGTTTGTTTGTCATACAAGGTAAAGTACATTAAACATTTTAACTTTTTTATTATTTTTTTAAGTTTTTATATTTTTTTTTGCAAAATTTTAAACAATTTTTCTAATTTTTTTATATATTTTTTGTACTTTTAAGCTTTTACTGAAACTTTTAAGTTTTTTAAAAACTTTTATTAAATATATTAATAAACTTGCATATTTTATAAAGCTTAATCTAATCTTCTTCATCTTTGATGATAAATCCTTTATATTTTTGAATACAGAATCAACCGCATCCTTTGGACAAACAAATGTTTAAAAAGGGCCGACAAAAAGTTGAATAATAAAAATATGATATAGCGTGCAGTAAAAACTAATTAGCAATTGGAAAAGATTTTGTCAAATCCTTTAATAAAAAAAAAACCTGAATCGACAAATTATAATATGTGCTAATATGGTGAGACATCATCCTCATCCTCATATACCTAGAAGTCCTTTACAATCTCTCTCCTTCGATATATATTTTCTGTATTTTTCTCCAATTTAATTTCTTTGAAGATCTTCCTCAACGTAGTCCAACCATATAATTCTATGTAGTGTTTCCATTAGTAAGGTTTTATTAATGGCATGTACAGTCCATTTATACGTTTGTTTTTTCGCGAACCATATTAAGTCTTCCCCGCCAATCAGTTCTAAAAGTTCTATGCATTCGATCTAATGAATCAGTTGCCATTTTCGTCTTTTTTTGGGTTATATATATTTTTCACAGTAAGTATTTTTATTTCAAAGATACGCAGCTCATTTTCATTTGCTTCTGTTAGGTTTCATAGTTCTTCACTTATTCAGTAGTTTTGTACATTTGAAAAAAATTGCAAATAAATGTTAAGTACCATTTAATGCGAAGCATAAATTCAGCTTTGGATGTTGCGGTGCATATCGTTTGTGTTGTTTATTTGTACTCCAAGTTGAATTAATGTTATAAAGTTATAGCGATGTATGGAATTATTTGAATTGCTCTTCTTCTACTTTATCTAGATAGCTTTAAATTTTTAGTTTGGTCTTCGTTTACTTTTGGACCAATTCGTGAGCAAGATCTTTCTACGTAAAAACGTTAATGTATAAATGGGAAAACTTGAATTTGTTGATGAAGAGTTAAAATTTGTTTTCAAAATTACGTTTAACATCAAAAATACTTTTAATAATAATAAAAATGTACTTGAACATAAATGCAGAAAATCATTACAAATGAATTTGCCATTTCTTTTCAAATTTCTTATCACCATGGAAGTGAACTGTCATCATTTCCAGGAAGAAAATTTTTAACAAAATTTTCAATCCAATATTTTATCTATTTCCACTATCAAATCTAAGTAATTTTCTTTACAAAAAAATTTCATTTTTCTTATAATGGTTTTAAAATCAAACATTTATTTTTATGATATAATTTTTTTTCTTCTTTTTTTATATAAACTAAAATCATTTTCAAAACTTACATAATGTCCGTTTTCATTGGACGAAATAACACTTAACCACATAAACTTCCTCTCTATTGATGTTAAAAATTTTCATTATATATTTTTTGTTAGGAGGTTAGTGAATAGCTTTTAGGGATTTTCTTTATTACTTTTCTAGTACGTATATATTTATATATAGTAGAAGTAGAGTAAGTAATATCAAAAATGTGTCATATCATCATTATTTTTATATCCAATTTAAAGTCCTCTCGCATTAAGAGATATTTTGTGTAAAAGGTTAAACTCAACCAAAATTATAGTAAGGATTGTACAATGATGATAAAAAATAAAAATGTTTTTCTTTTGTATATTGAATATCCTTCTTGTGACTAAGAAACATTTAATGACTTTTGACACTTGATTTTGTAAATCTACAATATATTGGAAGCTGAAATCTTTATATTTATTTGTGTTCAACAAAATTACTGATGGTTTTTTATCAGAGGCGGAGTAAATGTAGTAAAAAATGTAGTAAAATTTGATGTTATTCTTATAAACACAAATTTTTGTTATCTTCAAATTTTAAAATCGATATTCTATTAATTTTTTTTTTTTTCGGATAATATGAAATGTATAGACACAATGCAGGCCAAAACGGAAATATTTAATCTGTGTAAATTTTTAAATCGACAATATGAAAGCTATATAATTATTAAGAATTAAGTCAGAACTAACTGAAATATGCCTATAGACTAATTATGGAATACTGAGCTGGCAGAATTCGGAAATCTATCATTTTCTTGAGATTTTAATAGTACTGGCTCACATTTAAAAGTCTATTTATTCAGAGTTATAAACCAGTCTTTAAATTTGATAATTATGATCTCGGTAATTCAAAAGTTCAGTATATTTGGCGACCACGTTCTTAATAGGACATTCAATTGTTGAAGGATCATGCTTTTAAAATACTGCGTTCAGACTGAACACCTTGCGAGATGAGTTTAACACTTTTTGTCACTGTCTCATGCACGCACATACGAAGAAAACGCTTTAATTTTTCATTCTTACTACATGAACGAACTGCATTAAGTAGCAGTTCTGAATTGGAAACCAATTCTAAAATTCGGTCGAATGAATTTTGTGGCTCAAGAGTTTTGGTATGTTCAAAAAGAAACTAAACGTTAATTAACCTAATTTTTGCTAACTAAACTTTAATTGACCTAACTCCCAGCGATTTATCTCTTCAATCCAATCCAAAGGCAAAGTCCGTGGACTCTTGTCTATATCTATGCATACAACGACGTTTCCTTCAAAGATTTTAATTAAATATCCTCTCAATTACATGATTAGCTCATATAAATATTATAATTTTAGGTAAATTTGACCTTAAATTGAAAATTTCAGATACGTTTTAAAAATATCATTTCATTTCTCGTATGCTCTCATCTTTATTCAAAAGGCATAGTTCAGAATTTTAAATTAATTTTACATACAATTAAAAATATGAATTATACTTTCGTACTGTAGATCCATATTTAAACTGAATATATGAAACTATCACGAAAATCTGAATTCATTATTGTCCGCTTAATATTATTATAAAACTGAAAACATTAAAAATAATATTAATAAATAATAAATTTTATGTATCAGGCTGTGCCAGACAAAATAAAAAATATCCAAAATAAAAATCAATTTAATTTATCATAATTTTTTTTATATATATATAAAAATTAAATTGCTCAAATTGGATATATCAACATAATAAATATGCATAACTTTCTGTATATAACCAATTAATTCAATTTATTGTATTATATTTTTTCAACAATCTGTCACTTTTACCATTAAGTTATAAATTTTTTTTTGTAAATCAATTTTTATACCTCCTATAGTCAATTTTTTTTTTATAGTATAATCATTCATTTATATCAGACATGTTGACATTTTACTATATAGATTGACTATATATACTCATATTAAGCTGACGAAAATTATTCGATTTATTAATATTTTATAATAGTTTCTATATTTTACTACTCATAAGGTTGTCATAATACGCCTTTAAATTAACACACATGTTACCCTTCTTTTGCCTGAACAAACCACGCAATCAATTTTACTTGATGTAAACCTCCCAAAAAAAAAAAATTGAATACATTAATATTCATTTCAATAGTAAAATATTTAATATTAATAAAAAACATTTATTTATAATAAAATTGTTTTCATTACATATAAAAAATTCCAGAGAAAATATTATTTTGGAAAATACACATGTGTTTCAGGCCATCTATCAAATATTATAGCTTTTAGATATATTTTTTTATAATTCAACTTTTGACATTTCTTTTTTATATATTTGCGTAGAGAGCTATATAGCAATAAAAAACATGAATTTTAGATCAACGACCATCATAATATATAACAAATATATATTTTATTTACATATAATTTTTGTTTTTTTTGGAACATGCCAAATTTTGTCTACTATAAATTATATATAATAAATATATTATATTTTGTTACAAAAAAAAAATATATAAAAGAAATAGAACTGTCATAAAATATTGACATCTCAACATATTCATATGATGAATGACATTTTCTATAATACTGACATGGTAATATATATATAGAAAAATTAGGGTATAAAATATACAAAAATATCTGATGAAAATTTTATGGTATGTTAAATAAAATATCGAATGAAAATTAACCAATTTATTGGTTGGTAAAAAAAATTGTGAACAATTTTAGGCTTCTCTGTTTTGTTTCAGTACCACATAAAACGTAAACTTCCTCTAAATAATATTAGTATGGTCATTATATTCAAAACTGTTAATGAATTCGTCCATGAGGCGTCAAATTTTCACTTTGATAACATTTTAATGAAAACTGGCAGGTTTTATGTACTAAAGATACATGCCAATGGCAATAGCCAGGTTTAACATTGAATCATAATTGTTATATTACGTAGTTAGGTTTAGAGTAAGGCTGGTCTACAGACAGTTTTAAACATTACAGACATTTAGCTTATGTCTCTTATAATTATTCTTTACTCACCAAGTTCGTACTGTTGATACTGTTGATAAAATAGTGATAGCGGTCATGTTTCCGAAGAATCGACAACACATCCTTCGATATGACCTTAACGCTTCACTGCCACGTGGTATGTATTCCATCGTGCCGACCTCGTACTAAGAGAATCTATACTCTACACATCTGGTCTGTTAAAACTGCATGTAGCTCCTTCATTTCCATTGAAAGCCGTGAATACAACTGTCATTCAAATACTCATACCTTCAATTAGACAATCATTGAATATTAAAATGTGCAGCTGTTTGCCGAACCACCCGCTTTCGTAATCGTACTTCAGAATCGGTTTAGAACTACTGTGTCTAATTCAAGAAAAAATAACTGAAACACCTAAAGCCTAGGTGCATGGACACAATGTTCACAGAAAGTGGCACATAAATATATTCAAATTATTAATAAATGTTTTAATAATTTTTTTTTTTTTTTGTATATTCGAGATTTTTCAATTCGATATTATGTTTTTGTTACCCGGTTTTGTAATCTAAAATTTATGATTGAATTCTTTTTGTATAAATGTTTTAAATTATCAAAGATTATTCGCCTTAATTTTTAATCCTCTTACTTGCAAATTTCCAAAGATTCTGTCAAAATTGATAAAATTTATTATTTATTTGATAGGTGGGCATTACATGACAATTTGACATATTGTAATATGTTGTGTTTTTTTTTGTATGTTGGGTATTGGGTTTGGGTGTGAATGAGTAAAACATAAATAATTGACAATAATTTAATATTATGTAATAATATTGTAAATTAAATTAAATAAATCAAAACTTGTAAGTGTTTTCAATTTCAATATAATTGAGATGGAATTCAAAAAGAGTTTGAACGGCATGTGGAGCATTTTTAAAAAGATATAATTAAGGTAAATTAAAATTGCCACGTTATTCTTGAGAAAATACGAGTTTTAGTCTAACTCAAAAAGTAGCTTTAAAAAAGGATATTAAAAGTAAATATTAGAACTTCTTTCTACTAAAACTTTTCAGGATCTTTTGTATTACGGCTGTTATAGCCAAAATATTGTCTCCTTTTGCTAAATTCTATAGGGTAATAGAATTTAGCAAAATAAAATACAAAGCCTATAAAACTTTGAAATTTCCGCAAATTAATAACTAAAAAGGCATTGCCATTGGCAGTCAATTATAATTATTATAATATTTTTACAAAAATCTAAAATATATTACCAGCCTATATCGAAGCTATATCATTATCTCATCATTCAAATATACATTAATTATTCTAGCATAATAATCATCTCAACTCAAACCTAAAATTAGAACCTCCGCATTGTTTCTTATGCAAATATTTTGTTCAACAAACAATCTTACAAAAAATTAAATATAAATAATAATTATTATTATAATGTTCGCAAAACTAAAATATATCCTGAAATAGCATATAATTATTAGTTTTTACTGCATTCCAAAATTGATGTAAAGAAAATTGAATTATATAGTGAAAAAATTTTGCCCAGAAAAAAAGGTTCTATTTAATTTTACAGAAAAATAATAATTTTCCTTAAATAATTTTTCGAATTTTTGCGTTTGCTTAAATAACATATATTTAAAACTTAAAGATTTGTTATTCTGCAGAAATTAATTTGGTTTTTGCACATAAATACGGTTTTCTGCGCAGATAATTACCTACCATTATCTCTGTTGCGCAGACAATTCTTTATGATGTGGCAAATATTTTTTTGGAATAAATAATGGTACTCGGAAATATAAATTATATATATAAACATATATCTAAAACTGTCCATACATTATAAAAAACTTTGTCAAGTGGTATTGCTTGTGGCCAACTTTACGACACTTTGATAACCATTTTGATAACATCATTTTAATTTATATCTTTATGATGTTAGTTGATGGTTGTAAGCTGTATAGTCTATGAGAAAATTGTACAATAAAAATGACGTTTCTTCAAAAAGCCGATGTTTTTATATATATTTATGTTCTCAATGGACGGACTATCAGAAGACTAACTGAGCAGATTTTGTGAAGACGAGGAAGATATGGTATAACATATATTGTGTGAATGCGAGGCGGTAGCGAGAAAACGCATACGACACCTCAGTAGTTACATAATTCCACCCTCCGTGGTTCATGTCACTCAATCAGCTGTACTAAATAGTACCGGTCTGCGTAGTGAGCATAATTAGAAAATGGAAATCAGAATAAGTCGTATTGCTGCAGTGATTGGGGCTATTCTTGTAAAATCGAATTCTTGTAAAATCGAATTCAATCTAATCTTTATTGATTAAAATAATAATTTTTCAGAGAATTTTCTTTGTGTGTAGTGAAAATTTACAACTCAATAGTGTATGGGCATCATAATAATTATATATTCGATTATACAGAATATTTTTTGGGGTGCGACAGCTTACAGTTTTACTGCCACGACGTCTATCCATTCTTTTTTTGTGGTTCTTACTCTATTATTGTGCAATTTAAATTCGTTTTGTCATATATTTTTTTTCATATACTATACACAAATTACACCTTTCATTCGTCTATAGAGTGAATTATATAATTATAATAAAGGTGATGTTTAGCGCCGCAAAACTATAATTATTTATCGCTTAATATTTATAATAATTGGCAGATATTTTGATGAATAGTCGCATAATAATATTCTTATGATGATGTGGGTTTTTATCCTTTTTTAAAATAATAAAAAATTATTATTCATGAAAATTAGATGTTAACAGAAATTGTATGTAATATAGAAAATTTATTTATGCTGCGGGTAAAATTTATAAATAATGTGGGCGAATAATAATAAAAAAAAAAAAATTATTTTTATTACCTATTATTACTTTTAACTGCATCAAAAATTATATTAGTTCCCTATAGTAAAAAGGTCTGATGTATACAATGAAAAGACCTTATGTATATATTTTTATGGGATGTAAACGTTATTTGTTGTTAGATTGTTGTAGAGAAATAATGGACTGGTAAATTATGTTAAGATAATTATTTTTCTAATAAAAGAGACAGGAATTTAATATTGTAAGCTATATAATCATGTTTTTTTTTTTAAATTTATTTAATTTTAATTTTGTTGTGGAAAATGAATTATAGTTTTTTGTAAAAGTTAAGTTTTAAAAGGAAGACATTTTATTATACATTGTTCAGGATAAGAAATAAATTTTATAGTTTTAGATTAGAAATAAAAATATATGAAATTATGAAAATTAAATGATTAAATTTACGATAATGACTAAAGAATATTAAATAGAACTAAAAATAAAAATATTAACAAAATTTTGGCACCTTTATAATTTTATATATTATACAGGTCGGGTCACAAAATGAGCAACACACCTTCAAAAGATTTACAAGGCGTAGATTAACGACTAGCTTTTAAAATATCATGTTTTAAATTGCATTTTATCACTAATTTTTTGATATAGCATTTTCAGGTCAAACTCAAAATTTTACATTTCAAATTCAAAATTTTGCATTAATTTAATTTTGATTTTGAAATGTAAAATTTTGAATTTGAAATGTAAAATTTTGAATTTAACCTGAAAATGCTATATAAATCTTAAGAGGAAATTTTAAGTTACAACCAGAATCTAATTATCTTTTAATCTGAATGTACAAGTGCTCAACAACCATTTTCATCATAGAAAAAATAACCATTTGTTGGAAATTTTCAAATTTGTATATAGCTTCCAGCTAATGCTGTACTTAAGACACGTAAATCTATCAAAATCTACCAAATTACAATACTAAATGTATACTAAAAATTAAACTCATTTGTAATCCTTTACTTCACTTAAAATCATCTGTTTCCAATTTACATTTTACATAGATTCTTGAATTTAAAATTAATTTTCTTATTACAATTTCTTATCCGTGAGGACATTTTACTATATATAAAATATAAAATCCTCTTTAATTTTTCGATTTATCTTTAACAATATTGCAGATGGTCACCATTCATTACCACAAATGTTTCAATTTATCACTTTTTGAAAACACACTGACCCTTTTCTATATAAATATAAATTTTCAAAAGAGTTAATACAAAGAAATCTTCACTCTGATGTCTAAAATATATAAAAAAAAATATATTTCAATTGCGAATAAAATATAAAAATGTATTATACAATTTATATTATTATACAAAATAAACAAATCCTATCATGACACATCGTTAACTGGCAAGTACTTGTCACAAATCACAAACCAAAAAAAAAAAATTAGTGAGAAAAAAGCATAGTCAGACATCAACCATCAGGCTATCCTTTATTTGTATATTATTACTTGTTTTGTCCTTTTTATAATCACAAATTCGTATTTCTTTGACTGACAGTTAGTCTAACAACGAAGAGTTAAAAATGCTGTTAACGAAGGGTAGCACAAAACTAGTAGTTATGCTCTAAACAGTACTTTGAAAGAAAAAATCAGGAATATATCATTTCAGAAGCAAGTTTACAATATTTCAGATCTCATTTTGTGTTCTATGAAGTTCGGAAATTGTGACTTCAGACCCACTGAAGTTATCGAACTTATATTAAGAGAATAACCAATAAAACTGTTCCAACGTAACAAAGGTAAATGCTAAATTTCCATCAAATATAATTCAGAAATTTTTGAATATGGATCTAGGGTAGCCCAAACTGTTGAAACTTAAATTTTTTAAATCATCACATTGGAAAACGTAAAGAAAAATTGATTTGAGCAAAATCTGACGATTATCATTATTTCCATCACAACACTCTTCATAACTGTACCCGTAAAATATACAATTTGAGAAAAATTTGTTGTCTGATTGTAAAGTGTTTTATCTTATTTTGTTGAAAAAAAAGCTGCAAAAATTGACACAAAAAGTATAACTGCCAACAAACAAATTGGCTCTCATTAAAGAATCGAGACCTTTTTTTATTATGGTTCACAATTTTTATATATATATTTTATTTTTATATTTCGGACAAATAAAAAAGAAAAATTTCAAGACATCTGATATCAATGGATCCCATATCAATTTTTAACAAAGTTAAGAAAGAAGCAATAACATTTCAAATAACACAGACAAGAATTATTATGTCGATTTTAATCCTAGCGACAAAACCAATTTTATATTTTTATTTCTTATACATTTATATCCGCATATGATACGTTTCACATATATGTGTAGATAAAGGGGTTCAGAATTAGACAGATAAAGGGGTCGGAATTAGAGGGTGAGAGTTTCGTATTATTTATATATAAAAAGGACAAGAAATGTAAAAGCAAAAAACTTTTAAAAATAAGACACCAAATGTGAAGTTAAGGAAACAAATGGTGAATTTTTTGACATAAAGCGATAATTCACAATGTTTGTCTCAAGTATAAACTTTGTTATATATATTTTTTTTATCCTTTTTTTTGGGGTTAAAAGAGGACAATAAAAAATTGTGCAAAATGATAAAGAAATATAAAAAATAACATATAGAAATAAAAAAAAACGTTAAATTCTTGATATCCTGTCATCAATCAAATCGCAGTTTTTTTTTTACTCAGATTTCGGGGTTAACCTTTAGGGATATCATTTTTTTTTTTTTTTGGGAAATATATAGAAAAACGATGAATTTTGATATCGTCTGGAATTTGATTTTGATTTTAATTTAGTATTGAAATATAGTAAAATGTTATTTTACATTTAGTATAATTGAAATAGAAAGTTTGTTTTCATTATATCATTTTTTAGATTTCAATTTCAGGGGCTAATCAGGCTAAAGAGTGTTTGATATCTTTTTTGTAATGCATTACAAAATACGAAATATTTTAGTTTTGGAAAAATTATAAATTTTCGATAATATTTTAGAAATAGTTTTACGAAACGTAATGCAATTTGTGATTTGCAAAAGATCCCTTCACACTCTTATAAAATGGTGAAAGATGACGCTAAAATTTGAGATGATTTCGAAAAATCATAATCTATGCTTTATAATGGCCAAGTTACAAGATCTTACCTCAAATATTCTTAATTTTGTTGGCAGTATTATCTTCATCTGGTTCAATAATAGTTAAAATTGATTTCTCATTATTTCCCATGTGAATCAGGAAAATGAGACACAGCTTTTTTACAAAGGATTCTTCTCACCCTCCTAAGATTTAATCAGTGGTTATAATTGTTCATAATTAACTAATCACAACTTCACAACGTATTAAAAAAGCAACCCTTCATCTCAAGATCCGAAACAAAGCTAATATTTCATTTCTAGTGTGTACCATTAAGAAGTTCTAATAGCTAAAATACTTACCGTAGTAAAATTACATCCTTTAAGTAAGAGTTAGGTATAAAAAAAATTCTGTTAAACTGAAAGTTCTGTCTTCTTAGATTTAATTAATACTAATACAAATGAAGTTAAAAGTGCATAAATGAATAAATCAAAAGATATTGACAAGACGATAATTGGATCTACTTTAAGTGAATTATATAAGTAAATGTATTTCTCCTATATTACAATCAGTTTTATAGCTTCCAAAAGAGTTGCTAATTTAAAAATGTACTTATGAACCTATGTGTCCAATGAAGATCTAAAATATGTTTCTGTTTGAAAGATTTTTGTATATATAACTTAATTCGACTCATAAAATTGTCGGAATCTGTTGAAATTTAACATATTTTTATTCTTCCTTTTTAATAATCCCTTTTTTGAAAATTTTAGAGTATTTTTTTGCACAAAACATTATAGAGTACACAAAATATAACTGACAAAAAAAAATATTCCTTGTAGGCTTAAGGTGTCAACTTACATTAGTGAATATCAAACAATCCAGCTACCGAATATGGTTAACGCAAATAAATTCACTTTTCTTGCTTATAATTTATTGTGCTCTGCTTATTTTTTAACATTTCTCATATTTCATCCGCCAAAACAGCAAAAAATTTTTTTTTTTTTTTACCAATTTCTACAAAGCGTAAAATATCACAAGGGAGCCTTTTATTGTGCTATGTATATACATATAGATAATCCTTGACATTAAATATATTGCGTCTGGTTTTACCTATTATACAAATTTTTAGAAAATCACCACTCTTCTCACTACACAAACATCCGACATCAATCCAGCGGACTCTAAAAGTAACACCGGCGCTTTTGAACATGAAAAAAAAAAATTATGGTTTTATAATTTTTTTTTTTTTTATTATTATTCACTCTCTGGAACACAAAAATTCAAAACTGTCAGATTAAGTTTTCATATTATAGTCGTAAGATTTTATCGCAATCATCAGCCTATTTGAACGTAAAAAAAGGACTCGAAATGCTGGAGAAAAAAAAAATAGAAGGAATTAAAGCAAAAAAATAATAATAAAGGTTTCGTTTATGAAGTGAGTTTAATTTACTGAGATTACTATATGGACATTGTGGACACACACATAATGGATTCAGAAAATTTGTTCAACCATTTAAAAAACGAAACCTTGTTAGATTTAATAGCATTTAATGTATTTTGCTGGGTATTTTTTTTATGGTTGATTCATTTTGGGCTAACCACAACAAAAAAAAGGATGCATTGAAATGACAACTAATATTAGTGCCAAAAATAATGTCGTATATAAGAAGTAAAAAAAAAGATGATCTTAATAGTACACGAACTAAAAGATTAAAATCTTGTGATACAAAAATTTATTCGCTGTGAAAAGTTTTAAAATCCATTGGGTGTGACAATGACATCGCCGAAACAGAAGATTGGAGAATCGCCAGTTTAGAAACTTCAATGAAATTCGGCATTCTTGAATCAAACACGAATTGTTTCAATGATGTAGAATCGAAAAACTGAAATTCAATTTGAACGTACATCAGCTGTAGAAATTTATTTGATATTTCCTATACTTTTCAATAAGACGTAAGACTTTCAAAATTAATAAAGTTATACACATCTTTTATAATAGGAAATAACGTATTAATAAGCGGTTATTAGGGTATAGATCTACAATTACTATACCATCCTTTTAGTATTATACTCAGTTTCCTAAATGTGAATCTACTTATTTTCAATATTCCACCTTCGTGACACCACATCCTAAAGAGTCTTCGCTAGACGTCTATCAAAGCCCGATCTGCAATCTTTTTCAAAAGATTTACAGCAGTTGACACCCACTTTTCTAAAATCCCCCTGTACACCGTCAATCCTTCTCGCTTTTGGTTTTCTCCTGTTATGTCTATCTTTCGGGTTTGTCGAGATTATTTAGGTGATTGCTTTGCTTTTTTTTGACAACTGCAAACGTTGATATTTGATGAATTGTACAACGTTAATATCATGCTGACTTTCTTAATTAGTGCGAACTCATATTTCCCATTTTCTCTTCTTATATCGCCTAGAATTCTTCTTAAAAGTTTTCTCCCCAGCATTAACTAAAAATGTTGTTTTATCTGATTTTTTTAGAGTCTATGCTTCACATATGTAGAACAACACTGGCCATGTCTTAAATTGATTAATATTTGAGCTAACTCGAGTTTAATAGTTTTTTCATGACAAAATAACATTTATTAGAACATTTAAATCTTTTATCTGATCTTTTCACTGCAGTTATTGTCTTCATTTGTTATCGAACCTTCGGTAAGGCATTAAAAAAAGTTAATACTGAAGCCTATGTTTTGCCACAATTCGCAGAGTGAAAGTGGTTCGCTCTCTGTCTGGAATTGATGCCTTTATATGATGAATCCTAACTAACAATTCCAATCTAACAATTTAAATTTTCATAAAATACAATAAATATGATTTATAATTTCCAATTTTTTAATTAAAATTTCATTTTGAATTAACAAAGAAGTACCGTCGTCAGAAATTTATAAATTATTATGTAATTTATTAAACAAAAAACAAGACAATAACTAATTTTCTTTGACATTTTCTATTATAATGCATTTTCATTTCCTGTATTTGACAGTTACTTGTCATAAATTCGCAAAATTATAATATATTATTGTTAAAACGGTAGAAATGTTTAATGCCAGTAAACTTCATTTTTATCGTATGAAATTTATGACATAAAAACAAAACAATAAATCTTTTTTTTTACTTTCTTTACGTTTTTTATTGCACTTTTAATAATTTCTCTTTATATACTTTCTATATATATATAATTATATGGAATGCATTTATTATTTTCCTTGTTGTCATATGAAAAATGAAAAATCAAATATTCTATGACTTTTGATAGCGTTTATATACATAAATTATATTCTAATTTCTAATTCTGCTGTCTACCTACCGCCCAATTTAAAGAATTTTGTGTAGCAGCAGAAAATAAATGATTTTTAGAGAGAAAAGGTACATTCATATTTGTAGAAATGTCATCATCAAGATCACAAAAATGTTTTATAGATTTAAAAAGACAGTGTCATATTAAGGGAAATAGGTTGAAAAGTTTTTGCAAATATACAAGTTTTTGATATAGGTCTCAAAGTATTACTGCCATTTAACAACTCAACTTAAATCAGAACGTGTAGTTTACATTATGTTGATATTCTGGCGTCTCTCGAAATAGAACGTGACGCATGTGTAAATTACACATGCTTTAAATATCGCATAACTCAAAAAGTTTAACGCTGTTTGACGACACAATGACACAAATCTTCAAAAAAAATTAAATTTCAAAACTGAGCAGTATGTATTTCATTATACACGCAGGTTTCGGGAGCTCCAATATATCTGCATGAGTTATTTTGACAGACGTCATATTCGTACGCCATTATATTCTGACTTAGAGAAAAGTGTACATTAATTTTTTAAATAATACTCGAATTACTGAGTACGACAAGATTACCCCGACGAATAAGAGTTTAAGTTTAAGTTAGTTTCAGTTTAGGAGGTTTAGGTTATGTCAAAAATAATATAATATAAATTATTGTTCGGTTTAAAATTAATGATATGCGATGTTTTTTTAAACATATTCGAATTACTATAATTCGTTGATTAACAATGGCAACTGCAATGATTTCAAAGAGGCATACAGTGAAGTGTCGAAGTCATATTGAGTTACTATCTATGCAGGTTCTTTGGACAGCCATATTTCATTCCCTGTGTTGAGTAAAATTACATATCTTGATCAGCATTAAACATTTTAATTAGCTGGTGACTATATATTTATAATTTTCAAACTCAGTGCTACCACGACTCTAAAAGAGACAACGATATATCCAGCGAAACATGGAATTCATTTTAATATTAATATATTTCCCAGCTACACAGTATATGGACCTCCATATTTGGATCACTATTGAACAATTTAATTATTCTACTCAACTTTGATTTTGATATTCGAAATGTTGAACTATACTCCAACCGTCCCATATAAAAACAATTATTTTCTACTTAGGAAACACAAAATACATACAAATATTTTCATATATCCTTTTCTATGGTATATTATTTTAAATCAAAATAATTCACTTTTTGTTTTACTAAATTTATATGTATAACAAAAATCCTTTAAAATTTATATATGTATAACTAAATAGAATAGAAAACCATAAATTTTAGACATAACAAATGCAACGACAACAAACACACAGGAAGTCAGAAATCTCTAGGATTTCTATTCTTTTCGTATGTGATTATTGTATATTTTGTTTTTGAGATATCCCAGGATGATGAAGATAACAGGGTTAAAACAATATGATGAAAACTTTTCACATAATATAGAAATATAGAAAATCAGAAAACTATAGATATTCATAAGATCTATAAAAATGTTTTATGTTTTACTGTGATTTATGACCACAAAATCTCATTTCAGTTTAATATTATATATGAAAATTGTATAACTAACATAATTCATAATAATTTTCTAAACATATATATAACAATAAAATGGAAAAATCATTTTGCTTCTTTGCATTTTATTATATATTGCAAAATTTTAGACAGACATTACGTCTGTATTATTTATTAGGATTTAGAATTTTCTATAAATTATAGGTATAAAAGAGCTAGGAAAACTTTCCTTTGTTAGAATAAATGATTTAAAAGGAAAGAAGGAATCGGAAAATTTAATATTGTTTAAATATTTCGAGAGTAAATTATCTAAGAATTTGATCGCTAATAGAAAGTTATGTTTTGGAACTTGGAATAATAAATTTTAATGAATTTTTAAATGGTTTGTATAAGTTCTACGTAACATAAGTCCTGTGATCCTTTTTTAATTGTGCCTAAATTGATTAGAAAAATTAAGTTCGGAAATTTTGATAAGATAGAAATTTTTAAGTCCATCTGAAAACTCTGTACCATATCTTTCCCATTTGGATTTTACAATTCCATATTCACATATCGGGACATGAAATGCATTTCCTGTGGGATGGCTAGTATGAAAATAAACCTTTATGAAATCTGATGGGAAATTGATTGGTTTTGATGGTACTCATATGAGTATTTTAACCCCAATAAGTTTCATAAATATTTCCGCCATATTAGCTATTAATATGTATTATAAATTTTTTAGAAATTGGCAATTAATATAAAAATATTTGATCTAATTGGAAAATTCTAACACCAGACAAAATTAATTTTAGAGTTTTCTAAAAAAAAGTTGTCTGTCAATAAGTTGTCAAAAGTGAATGTATAAAATCGTGTATATTTTCAGTGTAATGTTATAGACTTCTTCAAACGCGGATGTATATTGTACTGTCCTCAAGATTTTCATTTATTTACCTCTTTTTTCCAATTTTCAATTTTTGTAATTAACATTTGGGTCTATAAATATCTTATAAAATTACTTTTCAAGCTGGTTTTTCAGTAGAGTTGTATGAGCCTGCATTATATATTATCCTATATACGTTTTTTAGTGCAGACTTATTATAATCCGGACTCATCTTTTTATTTATATATTATAATTATTAAATAGTAAATATAAAACATATATCAAATTCCTCTGGAATCAAATTGATACTACAACTGGTATTCATTATCTCATTCACAGTTTACTATTCTTATATGGCTTCTGATTGATTAAAAAATGTAAAAGACACAACCGTTGCTGATAAGATTATACTAATAAATATAGCCTGATAACCAGAAAATATAATTCTAATAATTTTTAAGTAGATCGTTCAATTAATTCTTTTAATATCAATTTTATAGTTCATTATCATTTGTTGTATCTCAGAGACAGTTGAATATGTTGAGTCATAATTCTTATATAAAGTAATACCTAAAATAATTGAACAAGTTGAACAGACACCTTGTCATTTCATAAAAATTATAAGATATCAGATCGTGAAAGCTCTTAAAATAGTTAAATCTCAGTATATCTGGCGATTGAACTCTTAACAGGACACTCAATGCTTTTAAAATACGGCGATCCGAACTAAAAATGTGTAGAGGTTTACGGGACAAACGCTTTTTGTTTCAATGTACCTGGTATCATATGCAAATGAAATACTTTGATCCGTACTACATAACTGACTGTATATAAAGACGGTTCTAAAATTGGGTTCAGCCAGTCACAAATGCATTTTAAACTTAAAGAATACGAGGTGTACGATGTAGGCTAATTCTGGCCTAAGTAAATGGATCCCTTGCAGGTCCCATCTCCAATCCAAGAGCTCTTTTAAAATTATTGAATATGATAATATATTGTAAAATAAACTTCTTTTCTTTCAAATCAAATATTAACTCTTTTAATGCTAACATTTCATAAAACCAAATGAAAACTATCGAATTTATGAAATGATTCATTATTATTATTAATAAATTTTTATACTATGAATTATCAAACGAATTAATTAGAAAATAAACAAATAAATAAAATTAAAAATTAAAAAAACAATATACAAAAAATTCTAAACAATAAATTAATTTAAATTAATGTCATAACAATTTATACATCATGACAGCAAAAAATAACATTTTTATTCTTCAATAAATCACCCACTAACATCACAAAAAAAATTATATAAAACGCCACAAAAACTGAAAAATTAGAAAAAAAAAAATAGAAAATGTAAATAATTTATGACATTTTATTTATGTACAAATTATAGTAGAAAGAAAATATATAAAACATTTTTATTTCATTGTTTTGTTTCTCGCGGAAAATTTATTTTTCTTTCAAAAAGTAAAACGAAAAAAAAACTTAGTGTATTAAAATTAAAAACTTCTGACAAACAAATTATCGTCTAACAACTCACTTCCAAGGTCTGAAAAAAAAAACAACAAAACTCAAACTTACCATACGAAATCCTTCAAATTCCTGACTATAATTTAAGGTCATTTTGATAATAAATTTTTACCAAAACACAAAATTTTCTGAAACCTGAAGGAAATATAAATTAATTATAATCAAAATAAATATTTTTTTTTTTTAAGAATGAAAATTTGCCATTTTCATAAATTTATACAAAAAATAATTTTCCTGAATTTTCAAAAAAAGAAAATTATATTCGTAATAATGACAAGAAAAAAATATGAAAATATTGTAAAAATAAAAATATTTTCATGTTAAATTTTAATTTATTAGATCATTAATTTTTTTTTTGTTTTAGAAAATGTGGTGGATTAGCACGAGATTTAGTATTCGTATAGATTGTACAAAAAACTATGTCCCTTTTTTGAATTAGCGTTCTGTAATTTTTTCTTTTAAATTTCAAATTTGTTAATTGATTTTGTCGTGAGTAAATCCATGAAAATTCCAGATTGTATAGTCACGGGACATGAAATTCTTAAGAAGCTTGAACTGTGATTAGAACTTATTCCATTTTCCACTTGTCGTGAGTGTATGGAGGAGAAAATAATGGAACATTTATTATATGTCATTGGCCCAACATAAAAGATTGAAAAATTTTGTTATTTCTTCATAAAAACCTTAAAGACTCGGTAAACTGCAGCCGGCCAAAGTGATATCGTTCGTTCAAGAAGTGCGATGGATGGACACGCTGTGATGATGATGCTACGTTCGACAGGAGGATACAATGAGCTCGCGAGGTACTCTAGAATTTCACACTTCTTCTTCAAACAAATTAACCAAGAAAGTTTCTATTTTGAAGTTTCGTGCTCCAGACAAATCAACATTATTTAATAAATTATTTAGACTAAAGTTGAGTGCAATGGGTCACTTTTAAATTGGACGTTTGGAACGGCAAATATTTTTCACATTTGACGACGTCTTATTTTCATATTTGTCTTTGGTGGCTTTTATTTAATTTAAAATTTCTTTATTTTTTCAGTGTGAAGTTTTAAAATGTTCCCCAATTTCCCTAAAACATAAATTTCTGATACTTCTAAATTCAAATGAAATAAATTTCTTAACGTTTTAGTGAAATGAGTTTTTCAAAAATAAAAATAAATATTTCAATAAAAATACTTGGATAAATTTAATATAGAGACGAGGATCTTAAAATGAAAATTGACAATAATTTTCTGACTGCAATTTTGTCTGGATAATAAAATTAAATAAAAGTGTAAATTAAAGTATTAATTATAATCTGGCTAAAATTTGCCAATAACATGTAAATTTATGTAATAATAATTTTCATAAATCCTAATTGATTATCAAAAGCTAAAAGATTAGTTCATTTTTTTTTAATTTAAATCTTATGACTAGATACATTTTATGAAATTTTTATTTTGTTACTTTGTAACAATTTTGTATATCAATTTAATTACGAAATAAATTAATCCGAATCATAAAATTTATTTTAATTTCTGTAGTAATAATCATAAATGAAATGTGCTGATAAATATTATAAAGTTATTGTTATTCGGTTATTAATATTTCTTGTCCAGATTTTCATATACGCTCTATGGACATATTAGACTGATACTGCAGCTATATAGGCCAATTCCGTCTAATCTTAGTATCTTAATAACTCTAAAACTTTGAATTTGTTATGGAAAGTAGTATTACCTAATAGAAATTATATAATTTGATAAAATTAATCATAAATTCGTCAGAAAAGTTAATTTACAAATAAACAAATACGAACTTAGCAAAATTAAGTGTTCACCAATCACCACATAATATTACGAGGAGATATAGAATAAACTATGAGGTGTTGTAATAGAAGGATAGATTAAAGTAACGTATACTGTTCCAGAAATTATGGAAAAAGCTAAATTTGATCTTGATATGCGTAGTAATATCTCAGTTATTCGATTTCAATAATTCGACTCACAGATTTCTTTCTGGAGCTGATCTTTGTCAAATTTGTATTCTGCCTATCATAATTTCCGAATTAATTAAAATATAAATGACTAATGTACTAGAGATTTTCAATTTTGTATACACATCCCAGTTTTAACCAACTCCGAACTTTAGGTTAGCCCTACATATATTAGGATTTTCTTTTTAATATGCATCTGTAACTACTTTCCATAGTTAAAAAGTTGCTTTCAATTTTTAGTAATCTTTCATTTTAATATTCAATTAAATTTTTGATGACTTTATACACGCTTTTTTCAATTACAAAGTTAGCATTAATTTATTCAATAAAGTTGCAACAAAAAACCTTTATATTTAATGCAAAACAACATTTACCATTTTCCAGTTGGAATCATTAAAATTTTTAATTTTTTTATATCATGAAATATGTTGGAATAATTTTTTTTTATTATAAATGGCATGCACAACAAATACGAATTTATCAAGATGATAAATATAGAAATGATAATAAATCAATTTAGACATTATAATTACTTTCTAATTGTTAAGTTTTTTATTATAGAAAGTACAGGAAAAGTATTTTCATATAATTTGCACACAAATTGCTTCAATTATTGTAGTTATTGTGGTTAAGTTGAAATCTAGATATTTTATAATTCGTAATTTTGTGTTTTCTATATTTTTCAAACATCATCAATTCGGCGAAAACAAACTGCATCCTAAAATACGATGTTAATGCTATTTGCGTCATCATACTAAAATGTTGATAAGTCAACATTAAAGCCGACAATACATAAAATTAGATAAATATAGGGTCGTTCACGCAAAAGTACAAACCTCAACTTCCCTACAATGCAATATGAGTATTTGGTCATCAGTTATTACTTATGCTTTCCGACATGAAGACTCAGAAATTTCGTATCCAGATGTTTCAGCCTTTTATGGACTACATCCTTGCAATCGTAGAAGATGTATTCCGAAGTTTCTTCAATCTGAACACAACTGACAATCATTATTTTCATACTTTGCGACCTTATTCAAGTCTTTATCTAAGCTCGCAGTGACCCATGAACAGACCAATTAATACGCGTAACTAGATTTTGCTAAATGTGAGGTCCTCTTTAACCTTTTTTTAAGAAATCTATGAATGATTTCTAACACTTCGACCCATCCGACTGCTTTAATGAATGAGTTGACATTAGCCGGCTTTAAGTTACCTATTTCCATCAAGTCCGTCAAGAAATAACGCTCCAGATGTTTGAACCATTTATTATTTACAGCAAGGCGTCGGCATAGTATGTATTCTACGGTTTCAGCAACCTAATCGCACTACGATTATGTTGATAGGTCCAAGCGAGAAGCATGTTAAGAGTTTAATCGATGGCTTGTTCATATAGAGATGATTTTTTTCGTTTTCTTAGAATTAGGTATTCCCCAGAATAGTTCGGTGTGTATACACACTACCGAGTTCTGCCATGAGAATGCGTTTCTTGTGCCCAGGTCGTAATTGAACAGTATCTATGGCATATGAATATTAATGGGCTTCCTGACGTGCTAAATCATCCTTTTTTCTTTTCCTTCCACCGACCTACCGAAACATTCTGTTAAATTATATTCTAAAAATTATTTTCGAAAATTTCTAATTTCGTCTAAACAAAAATAAGTTGGCAATCATAGCTGGATCACATTGCGGATATGAAGATTATGAAGTACTCTACTAATGATTTACATCTTCTTTTTTTTCACCCATTTCTATAGTTACGAACAAAATTCCGATAAGTAATTAATTAATCTTAAAAATGAAAATATATTTTTTGTAAAATATGAAAATTATCCATTAGGTAGAGAGGATTATGAAATAATTTTTAGCTAATTTAGTTTACGTTTTATAACAAATTGTAATGTAGTTTTTTTTCCATTAATCTTTTTCTGTATCAATAATTTTCTTTATATTTCCGAAAAAAAAAATTAAATTAATTTATCAGCTCCCACACTGGGGCAATAATTCCGAATTAATTCAAAATGAAAAAAAAGAAATTCTCTAATAAAATTAATATTAACTCTTAATAATAATTTATAATATTTAAACGCAGTTTCTATCTAATTTTTCATTATAAATACATAATTTTAACATAAAATATTTATGTTACACATAAATTTAAAAAAAAAGATACAATTTTTTGTATGACATTTTTACTTTGTATTTTAATATTAATTAGTCTATTTTTTTTTTTAAATTTAAATTTTATTTGGTATTTTAGTTTGACAAAATTACTAAAATATTATCATAAATTTTATGTTATATGTTTTATAGTAGAATCTTTAAAATTCCATTTTACAACATAATCTTTTTTAATAGAATTAATCACTTAATTTTCATAGTAATATATTTTTTTTTAAAATAGTTTTTGTGAACCTCGTGGCACTTTGAATAAGAAGTGATAAAAATTAAAATATAAAACTGAAAAATTTACGATTATTGAAATGAAAATTTTTGTGTAAATCAAGAAAAATCCTATAGAAAATGATACGAAAATTTTTTATTATAATATTTATTTTGAAAATTTTGAATATCAGAGTAGCGCTTAAGTGCTTCACATATGGTGACATGCAATCATGCCAGAATGTCATTACAAATGTGACACTAACAAGATACATAGCTGACAGGTGTGCAATTAGTTAAGACAGATTTATATTATTGTATTATATTTTTTTTTAAAAATATATAAATTTTGTATATAAAATAAATATTATTGAGAAAAATGACAAAATATTTTCATTCCACTTAGGATTTTAACAATTTTATAAAATGAATTTATAAATTTTGAAGATAAATATTTTTTTTAGAGGAATTTTGTGAAACAATGTTGTAAATTTGAATATGTACACATAAATTTTTGTTATTTAGAAAAGAATTAAAATTAAGTTAATTTATAATATATAAAAAATACTGAGATTAAATTGCAGAATTGATGGTTTGTACAAAACTGGTTACATAAATGCAGCAACAAAATTATGAATTGTATTTTTCATCTTTGATAATTTTAAATCATTTTAGCAACGGCTGTTAGTCATAGTCATACTATACCGTGTGGTATACGGATTTAGAGGTTTAACAGCATGCTATAAATAATATCTACAATAAACTAAGTGAGACAAGTGAGAGTTCAACAATCAAACATCATAGTTCAATGTTCAAAGATCACACCTCAATCCACTATTGATGGTAACTATGAGGAATTGCAAGGAATAATGCTTAAATATAAAGAAATCTTCTGTTTCTTCATTTATATATGATTTCTCTTAATGGAAAAATGGCATTAAAACCAGAATTTGATGCCGCTACTAAACCGTTTGAATAGCAAAAAAGAAAAAATAGAAGGAACTGCGAAAAACAATTCATTTTTATGCAAGTTTATTTTAACTATAGTAAACTTCAACTTAAAAAGTTCTTTCTTACAGAGTGAATGGGCTATTTATGAGCTATTTTTATTAACTTTGACGAGTGGTTTTTGCATGATTTTTGTCTAACTGCAGGCTTTTATTTTTAATTTTTAAAGTTAGGTGACAATGGAGGGAAATTATAGCGTTCTTTTTAGAACTGTCACCCCTAAGTTAGTGGTAGTTTATTTATTCAAGCTTTAATGTTTTTTTTATTGAACAATTTTATATTTATTTTAGTTAACTACTTGTATTTAGCAGTTGTGTCTAATAACTAACATTTGTTTGTTTTCTGTAATAGAACTATAAGAGGTTAATCCACTGTTGATAGAATTTTTTTTGCAGCCTGTGCAGGAAATGCAAGAAACCAAACTTAAACTTTAAAGATGTTATCTTCTTTTTATTGTTTTCTTCTCTTTTGTAAATAGAGCTATAACTTGTTTTCGCACATCCAAACAAATAGTTAGTTTCATTCTGGTGGTGGTGCTTGTGTCTAACACTGATTAGAATTAGATACTCGATAACTCATTGTACCTTCCAGTAGACTTAGCAAGAAATGGACATATAAGCACATATTTTAAAAACAAAAATATATCTCATGAGGATAAGTTTCATTTGTAGCCGAGACCTTGTTTTTATATTACTTATCAAGGCTCATTCATAAAGCCAAATTAATATATAGCTGCATCATAATGATAGGGGATCATTTGCTGAGTTAAGTGCCAATCAGAAAGCCGTATAAGCAAATTGAATATAATTGCGGAATTTGGAGTTTTAGGTTAGCTAAACGAGAGGAAGATGTATGAAAAAAAATATTGTGGTTTCAATTCTAATATCAAAATTTGTTACTTCTTCCAATATTACGTAACATAATTTTCCCATTACTATAAAATTGTTCAGTTTCTGATGTTCTCTTTTATTTTCAAAATTTATAGCTGCAACTTTAATAGCTTGTTAACCTTAAACAAATTACATGAAAACTTTCCAAAAATTCTTAATTCCTTGCCACACACAATTTGACAAATTTGTGAAAATATTTTTGGAATTTAAAAAAAAAAAAAACAGAAAATTAAAAGATTTATGGTTTATCCAGGCTTCACAATAAATTTAATTTATTTTAACATATTTACCAACACTTTTCCCATTAATTTTAATAAATAACAAAGAAATATATTCCAAAATTGTAAAAAAAAAAAACGATTTTAACCCCAAATTGAGCAGCAAATTTTCCATCAATCTGAAAATCTTATAAGAGGTTTTTTCTGATTGAAAATTTTCGTGATTTTCTATAAATTACTGGTATTAAGAATATGTTTTTTTTTTTTAAACATACAGAAATGCATTCAAAAAATTTAAATTGTCTATACATTTCTCTTTATCCTTGCGATATCCCATTAACAAGGATTACATTTTTAAAATAAAGTTCCCCAAAATAAATTTAAAAATTATATTTATTTTATCCTGGAAAATTGACAAGCTATCAAAAAGTAATAAATTTTTTTATTAACCAACCATAATAAAAAGAGGCACAGAACGTAACACAAAAAAAAAAATGTTTTCAATAATTGAAATCATTTGTTAAACATTTTTATGTATCCGCTTCTATCTGTCATGTAAATAATTCAGTTTTCATGAAATATTTCGAAGGGTGAATAAATTGTACATTTTATTCTAAATTATTTTCGTATCTGGTTAATTAACCGAAAAGAATTCATCGAATTTACAATAGACACAATATAATTTACTGAATGTACAAATAACAGAATCCGCAATTGACAAAAACAGAATTTGCCGAATACATAATTGGTCGAATTGACATTAAATGACAGTTAATCGATAGTACATTAAAAAAAATGAATTACTATTGACCTGATACACAATTGGCCGAATTGACAGAAAATGACAAATAATTACTCAATAGTACATTAAAAAAATAGTTTACTTTTGACCTGATCCACAATTGTCCGAATTGACAGAAAATGACAATTAATTAATTGATAGTACATTAAAAAAATTATTTAATATTGACCTGATACACAATTGGCCGAAATTGACAGTAATGACAAATAATCAAGTGTACATTAAAAAAATGATTTACTATTGACCAGATACGCAATTGCCCGAATTGAGAGAAAATGACAAATAATTACTCAATAATACATTAAAAAAATAGTTTACTTTTGACAAAAAGTCAAACACAATTGACAAAATTGACCGAATTGACAGAAAATGACAAATAATTAATTGATAGTACTTTAAAAAAATAGTTTAATGAAAGCAAATTTACTAAATGCATAAATCTACTTTAGACCAATTGTGTGTTCGATCAATTTACATTCGAGCAATTGTCAATTTTGTCAATTGTTTTCTGTCAATTAACAAGAAATCCAAATTTTTGGTAAACGCATTATAAAATATTTTTAATAGGTTTTTTTTTATTTTTTATTTTTCTCTGTTTCTTTTATATTATTTTGACAGCAATTATGACCTTTAGGAAAAATTCATGAATTTTGTATATACGTTATACGTAACCAGGAGTGTGTAATCGTTGACACAAAATATATGCCCGGGCTGTCTTAATGTATATATTTTAACAAAATTGTTGACAGGATGTCAGTCGTCAATTTAAATGAATGGATACACTCAATTTTATACAGAAGATAATGGTAAAATGTACATTCAAAATTGTACAGAGAAAAGCAGGAAGGATTACAAAAAAATAAAAATGTGGTGTATTCTAATAAGTTGGCCATAAAAACTATAGAGTCACAGCAGGGATGTAATAATATCGTTATAAATGTTGTTGTACAAATGGGAAAATGAGCAAGGTGGTTTTTTTTGTACACATTTCAAGGGTGGTTTTTATAAGGGTATAATAAATATTGTGTCAAAATTATAGTATAGGTTTATTATAATTTGGAGATTATTTTTTTTATTTTGGTTTTGTTTATTGTTGTCATTTATTTAAATTAACTGACAGAAATTGTAGGATTTATGGAAATTTTGGTTAATTTATGAGTTAAATGGAAATTTGTGAATATATAAGAATTACACTGAAAGAAAAAGGAATGAGACCAGTTACATTTGTAAAATAATTTTAATTATATTTGAAAGAAATTAGATTTTTTTATGAAAATCACAATATTTAATAAAATATAATATAATTTTAATACCAATTATTTAATTTTGTAATCTTTTTTAGGAGTGTGGTTTTTTCCGTTGAATTTATAGACC
The DNA here is from genome assembly GCA_963920725.1 of Rhamphomyia laevipes. NCBI lineage: Eukaryota > Metazoa > Arthropoda > Insecta > Diptera > Empididae > Rhamphomyia > Rhamphomyia laevipes. Next base: position 51,001,657 of record OY987258.1, on the reverse strand, counting down.
TATTTTTTCCTTTTTGGTTTTACCAAAAGCATTTTGGTAAAACTGAACTCGAAAAATGTCACTTTTGAATCTAATGTCTTTTGATTTTGTTTTTGCAAATTTTATATTTAAAGCTTGAAATGTAAGTGATATATTTGTGAAAATAGCCAAATGAAAATTAAAGATGCTGTCAAGAATTATGCAGCTGCGCAGCTTATGCAGCCTCAACAATTTAACAAGCAACCCAGTATGCATAAGATTTGACTGCATATTTATACGACCAGCTGGAAATTGTCAACTTTTGACACTAAAAACTATAAAAAAATTCAATTCAAATTTTTGCAGACTATCGTCACCGACTGCAATAAATGCAACTGCTGCGGTTGTTTTCTGAATTTTAAGCTGACAGATTGGTACAAATCTTAATTAATGACCGACTAACTGCAAAAACCGAACAGCGACTAAATACTTGGCCACACTCTAATTGACTTACCAACAGTTTATTTCACTTTTTGTTCCTATAGGTTTCACTTTGTTCCTTTTTTTGTCTGTTATCACTTATTCTCCGTATATAAATAGGTTTTAGAAACTTCAAATTTCAACATTTTTATTCACCAAATCCTTGGTTAATAATTCTTTAATAAAAAATATATTAATAAACCAATTTTTCTATATATTTATCAATATTATGTCCATCTTTTACGAATCCAATATTTAACTCCTTGATGACACCTCGATAGTTTCTCTTCTCTTATATAAAATAATATTCTGTAATACAAAATTTATATTAATTTTTTTTTCCGTGTATATAACTATACAATTTTAATGACTATTATTAATTTAACATTAATATATCTCAACAACAATAAAAAACATTCTCATTTTACATAATTTTGCATAATTCTTAATCTACTATTCATACATTCCAAAATAAATAAATATATGATAACAAATTCATCAATTATTCATTAAATAAATCATTGTATAACCACATTAATTTTATTGTAATTTAAATAAATATTTTTTTGTGAATAATTTCTTTTATTTTTTACATTTCCTTTCAATATTTCATGTATAAATTCCATTTCTGTTCAATGAAATAAATTAGTTAAAATTATTATTTATATATACAACTAAAGAGAAAATCCAATTAAAGGTCATTACAATTTGACAGTGATATTAGCTATATTATTTTGAAGCTAATATGGAATTATCATTACTGAATAAACATTAAATTATTTAGTTGGTTTTTACACAAATAAATTTGATTTTTTTGATAGTGCATCATGAGGGCATACAAATAATTCAAATTACATCAAATGCAGTAGTCCCTAGAGATCATCATGTATACGAATTGTACTATCGAAATATGAGATTTCAGTAAAATCAAAAAATAATTATCAGGACTACCCGCAGACTATGGGTTCGTAATTGTGTGGTCCATAGGATAAATTAAAATTTACCAAACAATTTTAATGTATAAATCGAAATTTATATTCAACTATTTGGTATTATATTATTTAAAATATTTTTTTTTTATGGAAAATTGGTTTGGAAGCTATTTATAATCAAATGATTAATGAACCAGAATATTTTGAATATTTTATTTTTTTTATTTTTTGAATAATTACATAAATAACATTAAAATTATCGATTGATTCTGTTTATTTCATCATTTAGAACCAATAATAAATACATAATTATGTAAAATATTGATTAATATTTAATTAAGTAAATAAAATATTGGTGCATTCCACAACATACATAAAAATTATAGTTAATATAAAATTTATAATTTTAGTATATTTGAAAAATTCATATAGAATATTAGAAAGTTACTTAGAAAGTTACAATTTCATTTGTAATTTATTAATTTCATTTTACGAGTTATTTGTGTCATGTCTTTTTAATCGGTAATTTAAAAAATTATTAAATATAATTATTATCATCGCCAATTTCCAATGATGAGCTGCTTGCGGAATGGACTGCAGTATTTTAAATTAAATTTTAGCTACATACCAAAAATATGTTGACTATAGCATAAAGCCATAAACAAATAAAATTCAAATCAAAATTCAAATGCTCATCTCAACAATAAATTAATTATTAATTTTCAATAATAAATAATGTAAAAAAAAATTACATATTAAAAAAAAAAAATTAAAAAAAGATTTGTCAGGTGTGGGGTTCGAACCCACGCTCTCGATTGAGAACCAGAGCTTAAATCTGGCGCCTTAGACCGCTCGGCCAACCTGACTCATACAAAATATTTATCTAATATTTAAGAATTCTTTTAAAAAATTTTGTAGTGTATTTGTTCTATAGTACGATACGAAGAATGTATACAAATTGTGATTCATGCGCTCTCGAAACATTCAATATTTTTTTCTATTAATATTACATTTTACAATATTCATTGATAGATTTTTTTTTGTGAGGTTAGGGTGAATTTAATTCATAAATAGTATTTGTAAGATAATTATAATAAAAATGGAAAAGTCGGCAGAATTTGAAAAATGTAATAAATTGAATCATTGTTTTATGTTACGAGTAAAATAATGTAACTTTTATGTATATTGGGTCGAATTATGAAATTTTTTTTAAATTAATTTGTTATATTATTGATTGAATTTAATTATAGCATCAATTACAGTACTGTACAAATGAAAAAAGTAGATGAGTTCATCATTTTTGTACTATAATATGCAAATGATTATGAGGTTGAGGTTGGTTGAGGTTCGCTTAAATCAATTTCATTCAATTAATTCATCGACTATTACCTAGGTTGATGGCCGGAAATGTTTCTTGATTGTCTTTTACAGCTATCAGTCTTCCTGTTGATGTCTACTGCAGGGTGGGTTAAAAAAATTACAGATAATTTAAAGGATTTTATGATTTTTTTTAATGGAATCAATCATACTCAGGACAAGAACGGATAAAAACGATGGAATTTTATTTCCTGGCTATGTATTTTACAATTCATTTTCAGTTACAAGTTACAAATCAATCCAAATTGGCCAACACTGTTGAAAGCCAGATAGAAAGGATTAACTAAATTTGATAAAGTTGGTGGTTCTTGACAACTTGTATAACTCAAAGGCGGGAAGTCAAGGTTAAAGAGATAAACAAACTCATTCCCTGCGGTCTTACAGTATTGCTGAGAAGCAGTCTAAATATTAAATTTCTGCGGATAATTGTAATTTTCAAGTATTTGAGAGTGTAAACCGGCAAATATTTGAGTATACATTATTAGTTATAATTCCAAATGATAACTAAAATATTCAGTTCTTCTTATCATCTTGAATCGACAATTTTACGAATTTTTCCCCTAAATTAATTTCTTATCAAAGAAAATTCTCCAATTTCCTTCAGTCATTAAGTAAAACCATTCCGCAAACATTATATCGATTCCAAAGCAAACATTTTCCATGTACAAAATAAAAATTCTTATTGTTTTTATGCTCCATAAAATTCGTTTCTTTTTAGCAGATAAACTGTGTGATAATAATCTATCCAAGAAAAAAAAAATGTAAATAGTTTTTTTTTTTGTTTTACGCGATTATAGCCTGACTTAACACAATTCCAAGTTATTTATTAAATTGCGATCATTGATAACCACACGGACTGGCAAAATAATATTACTATATATTATAAATGCTTTCAAAAAATTATTACCACACGATCAGCGTGAACCTCGGGTGGACCTTTAGCGCACGACATACTTTCTATATAGTATAAGGGAAATCTTTGTCCCAGTTCGCTGAATTCTTTTGGTGTTGGAGGAAATAACTTTTATTGCTTTTTTTTTTGTTTTGTCCAACCGCGATTGTAATTCTTAGCAAAAAGCGACAGTAAATTTTTTTTAGACCATTTTGTACTAGAATTAAAAATGCTCTTTAAGGTTTCATTTTGTCAGTCTGTTTGTAATTGCTTATTTTCCGGATATTGTGGAGCTAAATACTTCAAACTCAAGCTAAACACAGCTTAGTTAATTGTTCCAGATTTTGGTACTCGAATCGGTGGAACTTTGTAAGCTTTTTAAGCTGCGTCCCAAAAAGGAATCACCAAAATTGTTTTTTTTTTTTGCGAATATTTTCTATTCAAGATTTTCCTGACATAAATAATTCAGTAAATGAATAAAAATTTCAGTGTTTGAGATGAACGCAGGTTGGTCAACGTTCAACGATTATCATTATTCTGACATCTGACATTTAATAATTAAATATTTATTTAGTAACTTATAAAAATGCCCGGATTAGAGATTGACTGTCAAATTAATTTCATTTTTTGATGTTGAACTTTCCAACAATAGTAGGACAATCACCAATAATAAATACAACTCGCAACTTGCAAGGCTAAAAGAATTGAACATAATTTTTTTGTCAAGGGACTTTTTACTCGGAAATAAATCGGTAAAATTATGGTGTCTGGGATTTTTCTTTTTTTTTACTTAATAATTTTTATTTTATTTTGTATTATTTACCATCGCGGATCGCGCAGTAAAAATGTTATTTTTACAGATTTGGTCTTAGTTTTTGGGTGTGTGTAGGAAGATTCGATATTGTTTTGTCGATTGGTAAAAGATTTCGATTTTTTTTTCTTCTTCTGGTTGTTTTCTTTAATTTTTTATTTATTATTTTATGTTTTTATTTTGACAATATAAGAGAAAACAAAAAAAAAATTGTTATTAAAGATAAGAAAATATTTTTGAAGGTTTTAAAAAGTCAAGAACATGAGTTTTTTTTTATTTAATAAAAAATCTATGTGTATTGGGGCTGGTTTATTCCAGAAGCTTATAGTTTATGTCCAACATCAAAATATAATGTAAAAAAATTGACAATAATTTTTGTATTTAGGTAGTATATAAGAAAAGGAATAAAAAGTCGTGTAAATTAATGTAGTGGCACGTGTTGTTGTTTTCAGTGAAGAATTATAATTTTCTTAAGATGAACTAATTAGCAGAGATAGTTTATGATAGGTTTAGTCTTTAGTTGGTTGGTTTGGAAGAAGTAATGGAGTCAAAGTCCTTCCCGCACTATGAATGAAAATGTAATGCCAAATATATTGTTAGATTCAAAAGCAGGAAATAATACAAACGATCAAGAAAAAGTTGAAGAGAAAAACTAACCTACTATAATATGTAAAATTAGAAAATGGAAAAAGTTTCAAAAAAAAAATGAAAAAAAGATGAAAGGGAGATTGAACACGAAGGTCAACAAGGACTGTAGAACTAAGGAGAAAGAATTAAAGTAAATCCTATTAAAATGAAAACTTAAAATATAAGATGGAGTAAACATAAAAACAGTGTATTGGATTTATAATGGACAGTATACACACTCATTGATTGTGAAAACCGAAGTTGAAAATCATTTGAAAAGTGTGAAATTAGAAAGTCTAATAGAGATCCAGAAATAGAAAATGTTAAAAAACAATGATAATCAGCTTAAGCGCCATTCGCAAATAAAAGTAATTGTAATTTACAACTTATTTGTGAGAAATGCGATGTATTAACTAATGCTGAACTGAGCATTTAATTTATTTAATCTAAAGTTAATGAAAACAATACTTCAATGCCAAGTAGTTGAAAATTATGAAAATAATTAGGTAAAAGAATTACCGAATTAATAAGCATTATAAGAAATTTTATATAGAGTTAATTTTTTATCACTCTATTTATTTTTATATATATATTTCATTTCATTTGGACGATATACGTTTGTTAATCCAAGCTTCAAACTTCCCTTTCTATATTGGGAGTCTAAATAGGTTTCTTTTTATGCTAGACAGATCAATATGCATTTATACATCCTTCTATAATGTTCAACGTAGCTCAAAATTTTGAAAAATTTGTTAAAAATGTGAGTGGTAAAATGGTAAAAGCTGGAGAATTACTGCGCAGGACACAGTTCTATGAAGGATCTCTCTTTTCTCGGCTCAAACTAACTAAACCTGTAGCGCCGAATTAGTAAGTAAGTAACTAATTAATCAACAATTTACTTATCTCATTAAAAAATCTGGCAATTTAAATCGAACTTTCAAAATCATAATATTTACATATATAGCCCTTAACATTTACATATATTTAAAAAATATTTTCATAAATAATTAATAAAGATGTGTTAATTTATTATGGATAACATTCCTTACCTAATGAATTTATTTATTATTATTTAAAAATACAAAATTCTATGAAAATCCATTTACTTTTCTACACATTTTAACATTGATAATTTGATGACTTATAAACAGTATCTTTTTATGTATGGTAACAACAGGATATTTAAAAAAAAAATATACTAAACGTGATCTTTCCTCTCTCAACAATTTATTCTGCTGGGCTTCATAAATATTTATATTATGTATATAATACTCAGATAATCTTTCATTCTTTTACATTGTTATACCCAGAAATTTTGTGTTAAAGAGATATCAATAACAGAGCCAACAAAAAAAAAAACACCAACAGCAGCCAGTAACGCAGTCATCTTGTCTAGGTTGCACTTTAAAGAAATTATACAAAGTAAAACTTTTGCATATCATTTCAGATTTTTATGCAAAATGATATCGCGCCATTCGTGTAGTCTTCTGGATGCACAATATGAAAAAAAAACATTAATTTTTTTAAATATAGTATAACCTAAAAAGAATAAATTTATACTTTTTAAAACTAATTTGCATTACCTGTACACAATTTACATATAAGAGAGACAGCATGTATGATGGCATAAGGGCAAGCCAATCTATTTAGTTTTTCTTATGTTTTATTTTTTTTTAGCTGGAAAAACAAAATTTATCGTGTGTATAAATGAAATTATAGAAAACTTGGGGTTTGTTTAAATGAATTTTTATAGAACAATTGCTTTCAAACACTTTTCATTTGTCTTTGTATCATTAAATAATTTCATCTAATTTCATTTCACTAAATCATTTATATATCATTTAATATCTAACCATAATGGCCTAATATCGGTTTGACGAAAATCATTTAAACTTCACGTCGTATGACATTTAGTTTTCATTTAATTTTCTGTCAGTCGTGTAACAAAAGTAGCAAATTAATTTGTAAATTGCGTACATTACAATTTGCGTACAAAAAACTTTGTACATCAATTTAGGTTAAAAATATTTTAGGTTAGGTTAATCCTCCGGGATCTCTCCGGGCAGCGCGTATCGGCGGTATAACTTACTAATGCTATCGATAGGTCTTACAATGCCGAATTGTATTACGAGGATTTTCCAGATTAAAAAGATGTAAAACACTTAAGCAAAAGAGTTTAAGATCGTGTTGCGTATCAGGTGTATAAAAGTGATATCTTGAATGATCTCCGTACGGTACCAGGTGACTCCCTACTTTAACTATAGCCTTACTTCCACAAGGAAGCTCTGGGTTCTTTGATTCTACTCGCTATACTCGTGGGCTCGACAATGATTGTTCATACTCATTGACATCTTACTCTTAAGGTTGTTATCCCAAAAAATTAACTCTTAACTCAATCTTATCAAATCAAAAATCGACAGATAATTCGTCAGAATTGAATTGAAATTTCGGAGTTGTATAAAAATATCCCTAAAAACATTAATGAAAAAGTGTTAATAAATTAAAGATATTTATTCTCAGTGTCAGTATGATGGTCTGTTGAATATTTATTATTCGTAATTTATTTTACCACACACAATAACTTGGAAATCTTTTTTCCCCATCAGCTGATTTTCATTTGCCTTATAAATCATGGTAACATTTTCATAAAATATGCTAAAAACATGCATTTAAAAAAAAAACTTTTTTTTTGGAAACGTTTATATATGATTATTTGCCTTGTATTTTAGTTGGGTGTGCGCACTGATTGTGATCAATGTAACAAGATCATTTGTCTTAATGCCTTATGGCATAACATATTTCTGTTGAATATAGGATGGTTTTTAAAACTAAAAGTTTAGTTCATTTATTTATGGTTAACGATTTATTTGTTCAGAAAAAAATGTTTTGCGCAAAATGAATTTGTCTTGCTAGAACAATTAGTCTTTTGCGCAGTACGGCGAATCTGTGGAGCAGAAAGGATATTCAGTTGCAAATATTTTCATGTGCATAGACAATAAATACAATTAATATATCTTCGGGATTAAAACTAAAATCTCTTGAGCAGAAAAACGAGTCTGCTTGAAAAAATTGGGTTTTATACGCAATTCAGCTAATCATTTGCGCAAATGGAATTGGCTGCAAGTATTTTCACAATATTTTTTCGAAGTTAAAGCTGATCCTTTACGCAGAAACGTTTCTGCTTTAAGTTTTATACGAAATTCGGCTAAACTGTTGCGTAGAAAGATTATTTTGCTGGAAGTATTTTCATATACACAGTCAATAAACACAATTAATATTTTTTTCGTGGTTAAGGCTAATCCTTTACGCAGAAACGATTTTGCTTTAGGTTACATAAAGCAGGAAGAATACTTTCAGCTGGAAGTATTTTCATGTGTATAACTTTTTTCGGAGCAATAAGTTTTATTCCATTGTGTTAGTTGGTGTTGACTGGTCTCTCTAAAAGTGAGAAATTTTAAATTTTAAACTGTTGCAATTTTTGTACAGGTAAAGGCTAAATTTTTATACCAGGTATAAAAATTTGTTGTAAATATTTATCATTTTCAAAGTAAAAGTATACAAAAAACCATTTTTTATTTTATATAATTTATTATACATTTTAAAATATATGAAATTAAAAGAAATTTAGCACTAAAAAGAATTCACAAAAGCGTGGAAAGACAATATTAAAAAGATTAAAATTTGTGGTCCATTGTGTCATTTTGTTATAATTCAACTATAATTCCTTCCATAAAGGTACGCCAGAATTTGAGATAATGTCATACCGATAAAGTAGCATTATTTTTTTATGTCTGGGGTGGATTACTTGCATTTAAAAAAAGTTTTTATTTTATGCATTTTTCATCAGATTTAGTATTAACTTTTTTGTTGGAAGGATATTATATGCGCGACTTAATTTACTTTAGACTGGTTGGACATAATACTGATTAATGGACACGAATTGCATATAACAAGAGTGTAAGAAGATCAAAATCAGATAGTATATTTGTCAATTTTTTGTTGTTGTTGAATTAAGTAGCTTGTAGGTTTTTTATATATAAAAGACATTTGAATGTCATATTAAGAATCATTTTACATTTTACTTAAATGTTCGAGCATAGTTATAAAAATGATGGTGACAGTTTGAAACGAATTTATCATTTTATGTTCTATATAGCTACCGGTTTTTTTTTTTTGGTTAATAGTTTGTGGTATGTTGTTGATTATTGTAAAATTTTAGGTAAATTTTCAATGAAAGATTATTATAATATTTTACGTCTAAATCTTATTACTAGAAATATTTGTGTTATTCGAATATCAGTGCCAAAACCAAGAGTAATTAACGAATTAAAACGAAGCAATGGAGCTACTTAGATGAATTAGCAATGATATTAGTTGGTAACCTACTTTTTAAAAAGTTAGCAATTATACATTTCGTACACACTTCAAAAAAAGATTTACATTTTAGTTTTTCATAAAATGCTGGATTTATTTTCACGAAGTTGCGATGGTAACACTATAATTCTTTAATAACGTTACATTTGGTTTATCGTAAATTACATTTGATTATATTTTCTAAAATGTTACGAATTACCCAAAACACGTACAGAAGCAATAGTTCAGAAAGATAACTAAATTCATACTTAGAAACAATGGTTGAACTGATGAACCTCCTTTAAATATGATTATATGTGGAAGGAACTTACTACAAGAAAACCCTCCTAAAATTGTCACGTAGGTCATAACTAGGGCAACAGCTTGGTATGCGGGCTGGCCGATAGGATCTTAATTCCTAAATGAAAAGGAAACAATAGAGCAAGCACGTCATTTACATGTGGACACGATTTGGTTCTAAAATAAACTCATTCATGCTATAGGATTCAGAAGAATGGGTGGTTGCAAACGGTGCTACAGTGATGAATGACGTCCTGGAACCAAGCAACCTTCTTGGACAACTTTATTGGCTTATGCACAATAAAAAATCTAAAGAAATTTGTGAATGATTTATAATTATAATTGCCGGTATTGTTCCGATAATGAAGAATTTTCGAAGAACTTGTTGGTTTTGTTGGTCTTAACCAATTTCCTATTGAATTCTAAACAATTTGTAGTCATCAAAGAAATATGTTTCGTATATAATCAACTAAAAAAGTGGGACATTTATTTTAAATAGCTCATTATTCGTAAATAGCCTCATTCTGACAACCACCATTAAAAACCTCTATATACAATAGGAATAATTAATTCTTCAACTCGAAATATAATAAGTTGCTAAAAGTCAAAATGGAAAATTAGATAAATGTCATTATCATTATTATCGTCATTTACCATTCAACAAAATTTATTTATTTTTATTTTTTTTCAACTTTGTCGTTTATAATGAATCAACATAATTTATGGTGCACATGTCGTCGGAATGTTTCAAATGAATTTTTATGTTGTTTATGTTAAAGGCAACATAAAAAAAAAATTAAATGCAATTTTTTTTTTATTACACAAAATTTATATATTTATTCAAGTAGTGTAATTTAACACAATCTAAGAGATAAAACCAACAACAATCATGTACTAAGTGCTTGGCAATTTATATATACAGAAAAAAGAAAGAAAATTGTGATTAACATTTTCATGTCAACAATTTTCAAAAACTATAAAACAAATAACAACAAAAATAAACAATCTTTGTTTATCACGACAGCACCAAATAAAAGCCAACGCGAAAATTTCTTGACAGACAATAATGAAAATTAGTATCACTTTTTTAAAGGAAATTAGATTTTGTAGTACCAAATTTTCTCGTTTTTCCCCCCTGGAACACATTCATATATAAAATGAAAATTTTTATTGCTTCTTCAATTTCAATTTTATATAATTTTTTTTTAATTTTCTTGAAACTGATTTTTCTTTTTATAAATTTTTAATAAAGATTTTTCTCAGATCACTCGGTTTTTATGTATAATTGTTGTAGCTATTAAAATTATTCAAAAAAAAAAATTTATATTAAAACCCATTAACATGATGAAAATTATGGGTGTTCTTTAATGGGCGCATTTTTAACGGATCAATTATTGTGACAGCATTATACAGAAAACAAAAATACTGTGATGTTATTATGGCGTTGGTAATATAGAAAGAGGCAAAATGAGTTTTTATTATTAGTGGCAGTGGCGATGCCAGAGGTTCAATGAAGGAGGTTGTAATAAAATTTATGTATATACGTCTGTATACAGTATTTTAAGATGCTAATGCGGTATGTGAAAACATTCTCAAGCTATAAATCAAATTAATCTCAAGAATATTATGTTTGCTATGTTTAATTTTATGTGATAATTTTTCTTTGAAATTTTAATTATAGCTAGTCATAAATTATAAAAATGTTATAAACATAAAATTTTAGAAGCATATAAAATTAAAAATTATTAAATTGTCTTATGCGGAATTGAGAAATTTTTAAAATGATATTAAACGGCTTGGACATTTTATTGTGCTGCTTCATTGAAAAAGGTACAAACACAAAATCTACACTAAAGATTGTAGTCAGATTCATAGTTTCAAATGTGGATTTCATTTTTTTTTCTAAAAGTATTGATTGGAAGCAACTTACGAAATAATCAATATAGTAGTAGTCAATCTTGGGAGTTAGTCTCAATGCAAGTTACGTTAAGGTAGTCTCAAAGTTTGCAAAGTTATATTTACTCAAAAATTTATAAATTTGTCTGTCAACTTTAGTCTTGTCAAATTTAGTTGTCAAAATGGGCTCAATGTGTATTGGAAATTGAAATTACCGAATTTCTGAGTGGCTTTGTGAATATTCGCGTTGAGTTCAACTGTTCCCATACATTAATCTGACTCACGTTGAACCGTGTCTGCGTTGCTTGCATTCATGCTAACTGGGCTAAATTGGTTTTCTTATTGCATTTAGCTAAATAGGTTCAACATTTCATTACAATATTTTATATACAGTTTAGCCGCAGAGCTGTCATTAAGTTTTGGACCACCTGTAGAGTCTATGATCTTTTTAACATATCGAAATAAATTTACTTTATCATTATCATTTATGTTATATGGTTGCATTAATCATACTCAACATATATTTCCACATTAAGTTTCTCTAGGAACTCCTATGCAGTTTTAATACCATTTATAATATCTATTGAAACAGTTAGCGCAATGTTATTCGTCCTGCAACATTCACTGTACGATTATCTGCTAATATAATTGCTGGACATTTACTTCTACCCCTTTTAGGAAATACTGATTGTGCATATCAAAGTTTACGACTGTCTTACAAAACCAGTAAAATTAGAGAAATGGAAATCCAGATAAATGATGAAGCTTCAGAATTATTGTGGATGCTGTTAAAAGCATTAAAAATTATAAAACAGTTTATTAAAATTATAAAATATAACTTGGCACTGTGACTGTAACTATATCGAAAAATTGATAGTTTGCAGAGGGATATAATAAAAATTATTTATAGTTCGAATTTAATAAGTTGCGACTTCAATTTTGCTACATTTAATTAGAAAAAGTACCTTCTTTGGACAAATAACAATTGATATAAATTATTAAATTCTTTTCATATGGGATCCCGCTGATAACATGACCTAAAGAGTTAATAAATAATGTAATTTTTAATGTATTTACTACTGTCAATACGTTTTCACATGGTACACACCGTAAAAAATTAATTACCGCAGTTTTCGGTTCTAAAAATTGTTCTGTCGAATTTATCAGCCTATATGATATTTTGGATATAAATATTCAAATATTCCATTTGACTCTGTATAAGCAATTATGTTACAGTACGTTTTGAACGAATTGTACGGAAGTTAACATGGCTCGTCATTACATAATTGATTATCGTATGGTAAAATCTTAATTTCTTAATTTTTTTATTAAATTAGTTTTAAAATCTCTGTTCTTCAACAATGTTTCCATAATATATTTCAAAATTATCACGCAATGATGAACATTGTGATCATAAAAATATAATCTGATTTATAATTTTCAATTGACCAAAAACATAACAAACTCACTCTAAAAATTAAGAATTTTATAAATGATCCTTTACAGTTATTTGTCTGATATATGTATTTAGTAGACGAAATTCTATAAATTCTGTAATTTTTATTTCTTAAACTAAAAACAGGCCATTTTTTATTTATATAGAAAACAAAAAATATTTAAAATATTTTGAACTGTCAAAATTTTTATGTTTATGCTTAATCTGTGTAGCTCTGAACTAATAACGATAATGATCATTATTTAGAAGAGACAATTTATCACAGCATGTTGTAAAAGATCATTTAGTTCGGAAAGAGTTTGTATATAATTCTTGCTAAGCATTGTGTCAGCGTAGTGGCACTGTGTATGTTGTTGATTGAAAATTTGTAATTTTTAAGAAAATTGGATTTTATATAATTTTGGTTTGATGAAAGATGTAATACTCAAAGTGTTGATTTTATGTAGTTTTTTGCCAATGGGAGGGTAATTTTTGTTGTTAGCTTGTTTCAAATTTATATAGAATTTTTAATATGATGAATTATGTATAATTATCTGTTGGATATATGTTAAAACATAATTCTTTTTTAGCCTGTAAGGCAAAGAAAAAAACATAAATATTCTTGTAATAATATTTTTTGTGGTTGAATAATTATTTATCTATTTCAGAAAATATAAACATGCAATATCTTAAGTACAAACCCATATTAAAAATAATGTACTTATCCACTTGGGTGGTACCAAAAAATTATGTATTTCAATTAATAAACGGAAATGAGTCTTATAAACAGGATAGGATGGTGGATAATAATTATTGGAATATTTTGTTTGTGAAATTTTGATTAATTACATTTTAGCTGAAATAGTTTTGCATAAGTTATTGCTATATTTTTAGAAATTATTTTTTAGAAATTCACGAACTTTGAAAAGATAATGTCATTTTTATTTGAAATTTTTTTGAACAGTTCAACATAAAATAGATATAAGTTTTGATATTTTGGTATGTGGAGCTAATTAGGGTAATTTTGACACTAAAATGTTTTAGTTTGACATTTTTTTTGTATAATTCACATAATAAGTAAATAGAATTGACAGAATTTTGAAAATAAATTATAGTTTTTAGTTGAATGATACCATAAAATTTATAGATGTAAAGATTTTTTTAAGTTTTATAAATAAATTTAGATGGATTTTCATATTCGGAAATACCAATAACATTAATTGGAGACTACAGATTGAAAAATGTGAAATTATATTTACGTGAACTTTTGTACTTCTTTCTAATACTTTTACTAACATATTCTGAAATTAAAAGCCTTATAGACACTATAAGGTCCTCTTGAACAAATCAACTATAGAAACTTTTAGTTTTCGAATATTATTTGGTTTCAGCTTTCTAGCGCTTTTAGATTTGGAGACTAAACGTTACCACATAGATAAAGTGAATTTTTTGTAACTTTTTTTACCATAATTTGCTTTATTTATAATTTATGTAATCGCTGCAACATTGGACAAATTATTTTTGAATTATTGATAATTTCCAATTTAAAATACCAGAGTTTCTTCCTATATAAAAAAAATCGGACAAGCGGTTCTAGGAGATGTTGCTGCGCACATAAAAAGCGTACGCGTACGCGTACGCGTCCCCCGGACACTTTTTTTTTTTTGCATTTTCGGACTCCCCGACCTCGGAAACGCCTAGAAAAAAATTTTGAGCGAACTTTTTTTTTTGACCATCCAACCCATCACCAGACTTCATAGTATTTCATACTATTCGTAAAATCACTGATGTATAGTAACAAAAATCACATTCGTTTTGGTAATTTGTTAGTAATCGTCTAAGTGACACTACAGAAAATTAAGGAAGAAAAGATATTCCACATCATTTTTTTAGCATCATAGAATGTCTGCTTTCACTTTAATAACATTATTCAGCAAACGTTGGCTCAGTATTGGTTTGTCGTATACGACAAATTGGCCATTTTAACATAATAGGTGATTTATACGTTTTTAGACATCCTCTTTCTATTTTTGCTATCCGTTTTATAATATTTGATGATAACAAAATAAAAATTTCTTTTATTAAAAATGTGTTTTTTTTTCCAAAATCATAATTCAGAACAGTATAGCCATTTTCATTTCTCGTAAGTGTAATTTTTTTATCATAATTGTATGAAAAAAATAGAAAATATGAAAATTGACGTATACGACAGTAATTATTTAATTAGTTGGATTGAGAAATTATTTAGTAAGTAATTAATCAGCTTATACTTCTAATGCCCAATTTTTTTCTGTGATTGTTTTAACATTAAAACTAATTTACTAGAGTTCGACCAAATGGCGAATACGACAAACATGCCAATTCTGAGCTGATGAAATATTGGTTATCCTAAAAATCCAGTGTGAACAAACTTTCACTTATTTTTTAAATAAAACAAATAATTTCTTCAAATTTCTTAATTCAATTTTTAATTCATATTTTAATTTCCTTAAATTAAAATAATAACAGAATCGGAGAAAATGAAAATCATATTTCCATATACATTTTACATTAAATATATATATTTTTTTTATTTTTCTCAATATTTTATAATTTTTTTTTTTACAGATTACATAAATTACACGATAATTATTATCACGAGCTCGTTTTTTTTTTTTTATTCAAGAAATTTTGTCAATAAATTTTAATTTTCTTTCTTTTTTTCCTTTTTATTTTTTAAGGTCTATAGCAATAAAAGAAATGCTGCAAGATTGCGTGCAAAATTGAAAATCATGCAGCTATAAATTTTCATTTTTATTAAATAAATAAAAAAAAAAAAAAAAATCATTTACAATTTTTTTAATTCTTTTATAATTATATTATTAATTATAGTTTTGGTTTTGTCAATAATCTCCCATCCCTGACACATTTTCTTTTCGTTTTTTTTATTATCAACCATAAAATATAATTGTTTTTTTGTTTGTTTGTTTGTATCCCCCCTCTCTCCTACTACAAAAATTATGGATGCATACTTGGTGAAGCACCAAGTCTGGGCCCATATAAAGAATAAGGCGAAAAATATGGTGCTAATGATGGATGTTGTGGTATTTGTAAACCAGCTAAAGATGGTGGACCTAATGTTGGTGGATACATGGACGGTTTACCATATGGATGATATCTAGCTGATGATAATGGACTAAGTGGTGGTGTCGGATATGTACGTTGAAATAATGGATGATTTGGTGGTAAGCCACTAGCAGCAACAGCATTTAACATTGATTCGGGCATTGATGCTGTATGCGTACGTAAATGTTGAAATAATTCATCTGAAGTACCATAACGTTTACCACAATATGCTGAATCACCAGCAATCCAACTACATACATATGGTAATTGTGATGCAGCTGCTAATGCAGCTAATTGTGCATGTGCATATGCTGCAGCTGCATTACTATGCTGTTGATATGACTTAGATACAGATGAATCACATTGCTGACAACTAGGTGGACATTGTTGGCCAGTTGCTTTATTTAAAACATGTGGACTCATTGTTGGACAACCAGTACAATATGGATCACGACAAATTGGTGGCATCATACCAGCTGTTGGATCACCACCACCACCACCACCTGAACCTTTTGGACGTGCATAATTAAAATATGAATTAAGTGCTGCGGCTTTCATCATTGGATGGTGTGGCATAAAACCAGCTGTTAATAAATCCATTGGAAAACCACTTAATCCAGTTGGATAACCAGAAAAATATGATGCTGCACTACTTGGTATTGAGCTATTATTATTATTATTCGGCATTACTGATGATTTTGTTAAACTAGTTATATCTTTGGATAGATCATTTGGTATCCGGTTTGTGTTTGGACTATTTTGTGATAAACTAATATTATTTAGAGAATCTTTTGATGAGGCACGTTGCTGTTGATGTGGACTCTGTGAATCATTATTATCACGTTGATGATGTTGTTGTGGTGTTTTACGTGATGATGATGATGTTGATGATAAACTACCACCATTTAAAATAGCTGCTGGTGATGAATCTCTTGTTTGAGAGGTGGCACTTTGGTTTGAATCACATCTCTGTTGTTGTTGTTGTTGTCCATTATGTAATGTTTTTGGTGTCTTTATTCGAATTGTATTATTATTATTATTATTACTATTAATATTATTGTGATGAGTGTTGCTATTATTATTATTATTATTACTATTACTATTATAATTAGCACCTAAATTTGATAATGAACGTTGTTGCTGTTGTTCATCTGATGATGGTGTTAAATTTGATCTTTCACGCATAGTATTTGTTATAGATGACTCATAAGGCTTAAAACTAGATTTGATTGTTGTTTGTTGATGATCTATTAATGATCCATTTGATAATGATGATTGATTACTATTTGGTGATGATTTATCACGATTTGAATCTATTGATAATTTATGTGATTTCGTTGATTTTTCTATATTTGCCAATAATTTTGGATTTGGTGAATCCGAACCAATTGCACTACATGTTTGTGCTAGTAGTGCTAATGGACTATTTTTCGCATCCAACTGAAAAGAAATAAAAAATATAATTTAGTTATAATTTTTATATTGAATTTATTAAATTTTATTTTTAAATTTTAAAAGAATCTATAAAAAAATAAAATATTTATTCAAAATATAAGAAAGTGGCTTCATTGCTCGATAGTTCAGATAAGAAATTAACCTGTTTTTATTAACTAATTAATATAATTTGATATTTACAAATTCAAATTTCGCGCGCTAAATAAAATGACAATTTTCGAATCAAATTTTTTTTATGCATTTAATTAGTCACGCCTATTTTTTTTAGTTAATGTTAAATTGTCGTTGTGAAAAGATGTTTCGGGTCTCTCGGTATGTGAAAAATTAAATAAAATTATAAAAAATAACTTTTTAAATCAATAAACTTTAATAAAATTATAAAATAAATGTTTTAAAATAATTTCCATTTGAAAAAATGATAAAAAATATTGAATTTCCAGAGTTTTTCGCTTGTGGAAATTGAAAATTTACAAGTGGTTTTTTTTTTGTCAGTAGAAAAATTTAAATTTAATAAATATGAAAATGCTTAGTGTTAATTATTATAAAAAAATTATATATTTCCAATTTAAGATTATTTAATATTGAAAATTATAGAAATGTAACAGTTTGTGAAAATTCAATTCGGTTATGAAAAAAATAATTTCAAGACTTCTTTTTTATTCAGCCATTTTGAATAATTTTTGTTTGTTTATCAGATCAGGTAAATAATTTTAAATATTATTTTACAGATTTATTTTTCATAATTCTATTAAGTTTTTCAAATATATTTACAAGATTGTTAACAGTTGTGTAATCTTTAGATGCAACTTTAACAATTTAACTTTTTGGAACCTTGTGGGCTCCTGGTTAACTGTGCGTAACCCACCCTACTAATAAATTTAATTATTATTCGTTCCTACATACAATTATACAAACGAATAAAATACAAATTAACGAATCACATTAAAATAAAATGGGTTAAAATAAAAAAAATTGTTGAATTTGAAATTAGTAAATATTTCCTTGTATATTTTACAGAGTTTTTGAATTTGCAAAACCACGAATTTTAACTAAAAAACCAAACATTCAAAACTCATTAAAACCTCGTTCAAAAAAAATTAATTACTTTTGCTGTTTTCCAATTCCTGGAACACAACCAAATCAAATAAAAAAACATAAACAGATAAAAATATTTAATTATTTTTTAGTCCAAGAACTAAAAAATTATAAATTTTTATCGTTTCTTCAAATTCCACAAATTTTATTTCAATTATGATTTACTTGTGTAAATACTTTCAATATGAAACCCCAAAAAAAAAAAACTCATATAATTATTTAGTAGACTATAAAAACTCATAAAACATGAGTTTTTTTTTTTAATAGTTTTCTATATTACTAACAAAAATAACCCGACTTTTAAGATGGTTTTATAGTTCCCGGACTTTTAAGATCTTTTAATATATGGGAAATTGAATTTTCAAAAAAAAAAAAAACTCATTTTTATAAACAAAATCATTTCAGTCAGAGGAAAGCTAAAAAAAAACTTCAAAAAGAATTCATAAAAACAACAGAAAATTCATCTAAATTATAATAACAATAATAACTAAAACACACTGAAATAATATTATCACCGCCTTATTCATTCATATTCGTGCTGATTTCGCCGCTTGATCAAAGTGAATTATGAGCCATGAAACATGCAATCATAATTTTTTTATAGCTATATACAAATTCTGATCGTGGTACAATGATAACCGCCATCATAATAATAAAAAAACAATTTTTTTGTTTGCCATCGGCGGCGTGTTGATGACATGATATTGAAGTGATCTTCTATCTCTTTTTGGTTTTTATATGTATATGAAAGATGCCAAATTCAAGATAATAATAATAATATTAATCATCATGTTCCATATAAATGACACGAGTTAACAAATAATATTACCATACCAAAAAAACGAAAAAATGATAAATTTTCTGTGATTTTACGTTCATATCTTTTTGAAATTATTGTGTGGTGAATAAATTTTAATGATCCGCGAACAGTCGCGTAAATTATATTTCATGATCGCGCGGTATTTTTTATTATAAAGAACGCTTGAAAAATGTATTCTTTTATATGATTTAAAGATAAATATTTATTTCACTTTTAAGATATAAAAAGTTTTCATCTAAAAGGAAACATTTCATTTTTTTATGACAGAATCCCGGCGGTATTAATAATTATCTCATTGGAAAGCTGTGTATGTGTGGGGGTAATACAACTTGTCAAAAAAAAAAAAATTGATTATGTACACAACTGATGACATTAATTTTGGATAATTTATTTTCGGAGGAATGTTTATTAATGTAATGATGACAGAATTGTACAATGAAATTATTCATTTTGTTCGGTTTTTTATAATATTTATGGATTCGTTTAATGAAATTGATTGAAATGATAATTACTTGTATATAATATAATAAAAAAAATGTTGATTAATGTTAATTTGAAGATGATGAGAATGTCGTTTTACAGGAAATTGGATATTCATTGATATAAAAGGATTATAAGTAAAGCTAAATGATTGAAAACTTATTGAGATGGTATACAGAAGCCAGAAAATTGATTAATCCTTCTTCTTTTATATGTCAAAACTCTATTGAATTCTAGCATTGTAACAAGAGTTCTGTTTTAAAGACAGAAATTTAGGAAAATCTTAAAATTGGATAAAAATTAGAAGATTAGTGAGTTAAATTTCTTACAATTGGTACCCATTTCGTGAGAATAAGTGGTAAGGAAATCCAGAGAATTAGTAATGGAAATCTGTGTAAAAAGTAACTTGAAAAAGTGGCTTCCAAACACCATTTAGATTAAAAAATGATATTAACCTAAGAAAATGCTTATATTAAATCGGACTAGCTTAAATTAAGCCTGTAGCTTAGAATATACCCAGTCGGACTAATCCTTTTCGATTGGCTAACACTTGCTCACTACCTTGTCGATGATTTTTAAAAGATCCTTCGGATTTAGTTCGGTTAATTCGATTACTTACTTAATGAACAGTAATGAACTCCTAATGACGGAATCTTAACATATAAGGAGTAAATTTCAATTGCGCCAGCCACAGCAGTAATTAGGAACAACCGAATTATAATCTATTTAAGGAAAAAAACTATTTTCAAAATTTTCTTAAAGATGTAATCGATAAAATGATGATTTGTAATTCAAAAATTACACAATATTACATCAAACACATTTAAAATGTAATATTTTAAACCATCTCAATAGAAAAAAAAGCAAAGTGTTTAGGTAAATTGTGTACAGGATGTTTTTTATATGTTAACCTCCTTTCCATTTTACGTTTATTTCCAACCCTACCTCCTACACTCCTAATAAAAATTCAAATTACAATTTTTCTCTGCATTTTGCCTGATGACTTGATATGAATCTATATATACAAAAAAAAAAAATTAAATTTATATCTCTTAAATAGCAACAACAACAACAAAAAATATATCTTTTTATTACATGCAACATGATAAAAATAAATTTAGTTTTTATATCTTTTGTGTTGTTGGTATTCCACAAAAAAAAAAATTGTTGTTATTTTGGATTAAAAACGATATAAATTTTATTTTTATTTGGTATCATAATATTCTTTATGATAAAAATGGAGCATAATGTTGTAAACCTCTTGGAAATAAATTGGGTTTTGGAGACGTGGTGGTAGAGTATAATAAAATTTTATTTGTGACATAAACTTTTATAAGAAAAGAATTGAGTTTATTTAACATAAAAAAATACTTTTTTTCTTTATATTTTATTTTACCTTCCTGTTTCGGTTTTTTTTAGCATGTTTCTCAAAAAATGATAATAATTTTTGATATAACGCAGAAATTATCAATGGTTAATCAAATTTCAGTCAAATTGGTTTAATTTTATATAGAATATAGTAAATTTTAAGAAAGTATTTAAATTTTGATATTCTGAATACCCATTCAGAAACAGTAAGCAGAAATTTACTACAGATTCTAAAAAGTATGATGAAAATTTTGGAAATTGCACGCTTTTTGAAAAATTCTGTTAAAATGGTTCATTTTAAGAAAATATATTTCATTTTTAACTGAAAGTAATTAATTGAAGCTTTGTGATCGTACCCCGATGCAAATAAGAATAAATATAAAAACTTTTTATTTGGTCTTTATTCAAGAGGAATTCAAGAGTTAACTAAACCAAGTAAATTAAGTGAGACTGGCCATATATCAGAATGAAGATCGATAATAAATACTCAAGGATCCAGAAAATCGGTTTAACCAAGTGCAGAGCCAATTTAAAGCGTTTTGTTTATCATCCATAAGAATTGCATATATAAGAAATGAGATATTTCATCATGAACTGGTGAAATAATAGAGTAATATATGAGACATTTAAAAAAATTGTGATTAAAGCATACCCCAAAATGTGTTCAACAAGAAAAAATAAAATATTACAAATTTCATTATGATAATTTTATTATATACATTTAAGGAAACTGTCAAAACAAAATTTGGAGCTATATAAATTTGAATTTTAATTTGAAACATTACAAAAAAAGTTATGTTTTCTGCAAACTCTGAACTATTTTCTAATTCTATTTGACAAGTAAATTAAGTATTTTTTTTTTTTGGCAACAAAGTATAAAATTCTTAATTTTTCATTATATTCAAAAATTCCAACACCAAACAACAAAAAAAACTCTTAAAAATTATTCATTTTAATCTCTCCATCACAAATCTCCTTCCACTTTTGTTATATATAGTTGATAATACCTTCTTAAGGATAATCATTATTACCACCGGCAGTAATTTTTACCTATCAAATTGTCGTTTAACTTTCATTTCGCCCTCCACAGAAATGTTAAAACTTTTCTGTCCACTTTGCAGTTTGTGTTACGAGTCCGTTTTTTATTTTATTATATCAATTTTGTAATCAAGAAGTGCTTCTTTTTTTTTGTGGACCATTAACATAACCATAAATTTTATCTTTATGAAGAATGTCTTTTTTATATGTATAAAAAAAATGTGGCGTTAATGTCATCTCTTAGTTGTTGTTATTGTCGTTGTCATAGGGATTGTAAACGCCGCGGGATAATTAAAAATTACCAAAAGGACAAGTGCAATTTTTTAAAACCTATTTTTTTTATGATGTTGTCATTTTCGGTGAGGGAAAGGGGCACTCCTAGTTAGTCCATAATATAAATTGTATTAATAAATAAATAAAAATTGTATATTTTTAATATTTATTTAATAGGTCCACAAAAAAAAAATGAGATAAGATTGTAAGTTGGATGCCAGGGTATACTTAAAAAAAATGAAAAGTGTTAAAAGTCATAAAAATTGGTATAATTTTTTTTTTTTCAAAAATTATCTTAAGTCATAAAATGACATAAAAAATTGTAATAAAAAAGATTTGTTGGGTGTATTTAGAAAAAAACAAAAATATTAATGGTTTATTTAACCTAGAGGTATTTCGAGATTTAAGTGATGTAGTGGCAAATAGAAATGTTTTCTTATAGTAAATGCTAATAAGGTTAACAATTTCCAGTAAAACTTATAAAATAATTTCAAATTTAATGATAATTTCTATAGAAATTTGTCATTAGAAGTGCGAACCTCCGCCTCCCTACACTGCAACATAAAGAGAACTATTATGGCTGCAGTTTTTCAAGCGGCCCATATATCACTTACTCAGATACATTAGCATTTTTCGATATAGCCGATCGCAATCGCAGAGGATGTTTTCCGCAGTTTTTTTCATCATCCGAACCGATAGGCCAGTTACTGTAAGAGTAAGGACTTCTTTAACCACTTTTTTTTATAAATTAATGATCTTAATTTCAAAAAATTTCCATGGGTAAAAAATCTATTTATCATTAACCAAAATGATAAATGGTTGACAAACTTTAGAAAACGAACAATTGCCATAGAATTATCTTCCGACACTTGAAACAAAAGTTTCTTGCTAAACCTCTGGTTAAGTTTTGGTTGAATAGAATTACAGAGTATGTATAATACTTTATCGAGGAAACCTCAATATAATTTCTGATGGAATTCGTTACATTATATTTCTGTGAAAATGGATTTTCTTCTCTTTAGATGCTTTAAATTCAAAATATCGAGACCTTATGAGTGCAGTTTCATCATTAACACCATATAAACTACACTATACACTGATAAATGAATTAATCCTTTTTCTGTGTGAATTATATTTTTTTATTATTTTTAAAAGGAGGCTACAAGAATTTTTGTTAAAAATAGGAGTCACAGTATCATAAAGTTTGGAAACCGCTGGTGTAACCAATTAGGAAAGTCATAGTAACACAATTCGCCTGAGGAGAACAGTCATCATCTATAAATCTTTATGAACAAATTAAACTACTATTTTAGAATAACAAATTTCGATCATCAATTTTCCGTAATTATAAAGTGGGTAACATAAATGAATGTTAACAAAAATTGGAAACTAAATAATGAATTGCTATAAGTATACACTATAAAAAAGAATTCATTTTTTTATTTTGCTTTTACAAAATTATGAATAAATAATTTTTAAGAATTATTTTTATATTTTTTTTTTATATATCCTACTAAAAAACAACCTCATTTATGTAAATTTAATGACGTTTATCATTTTCGCTATGCCTTAAGCTACTTTTTACTACCATTACTATAACCATCACCCCGATGTAAACACTCTATATCTCTCTATCCTTTTAAGTCTATGTGTCCTCTTCTCATTGCATATTTATTTAAAAATTTTGTGAAGCCCTTTTAATAATTTTTTTTTTCAAGGATTCCGTGTTCTTTATACAAAAAACTCGTAACAACAACAAAAAAAAAAAGGATTTTTTTTTTATATATGTGCAAATATGAAAGAATAATAAATTTATTTATTATATTTTGTAAGATTAACGAACAATTTATTATAATTTCTGTTTTAAATTGCACATTAAATTGTGAATAAAAAAAAAAATTGTGAATTATTATTACAAAATAAAAAAATAAAAAATAATTTTCTTCTCGTTGTTGTTGGGGTAAAGTGGGTATAAAATTTATAGAAGAACTAAGAACAAAAAAAAAATGTCGTACTTACGCCCTTTGGGGAGGATATACATAAGATTGCAAAAAAATTTATATAAGAGATCTAGAAAGTATGCAGAAAGATATTTTGTTAATTTCATATTCTTGTCTGTATCTTTCGGATGAAGATAAATAATAGTAAAGTGAATTTTTTTTTATAATAATAAAGAAGATCATGCTGGGTTCTAAAGAGTTTTTGGTAAATTTCGTCCTTAATAAAAATGATAAATTAAAAAATTATTTTTTAACCCGACGAGAAAAAAAAAAGAAAAACGTAACGTAATTTTCATTATAATATTAACAAAAAAAAAATTGTTTAACTGCGAAAAGATTATAATAGCAAGAAAATCATAAATTTAATTTTCGTATTACATTACATAAAAATTGTAAATTTTTTCACGAAAATAGTTGAGAAAAGAAAAGATTTTTATTAAAAAGATTTTTAAGAAAAAATTATATTTTTTCATGTGGAATTTTATGTAATTTTAATTAACATTTTCTTGTACAGATTTGCGTTAAGAATATGGAATATAATTTCAGGGTTTGAACTCCAAATTCAATTAATATTGAAAAATTTAATTTTTTTTAGATTTACTAGTTAATTGAACTAAAATTTAACCTTTTAAATGTTGAAGAAACTTATGGTTAGTTTTAAAGATAACATACGCCTCCACAAGAGGTGCGTGTTCTAGTTAACATACAGGGCATACATTAGTTTTTCCTCCACCTTACTTTCTATAATAATTAATCCTATATTGAAGAAGTTTTTTCCAAAATAAATTGTTATGTCCGAAATATATTAGTTGATCCTGTGAATTATGTAGGTCTGAGAGATGTAATTGAGCAATCAGTTACAACTCTTACCTCCACAAATTGTAATATTGCATATATATGTCCATTTGTGTATGCAATTGCTATAAGATGCTGTAGAGAAGAACCATTATAAATACTCTGTTTTCTTATTCAAATTAGAAATCAAACTACAGACCAAAAATATGTATGGTCAAAATTTGTTAAATTTCAGCAAAAGATAATGTGAAATTTAAAATAAATGTCTTTAATTAAAGTTCGTATTTTATATTAAATGTTCCGTGAAATTTATAATTGTTAAAAAGTTAACTTATTGTCCAAATTAATCCTGGTCGAAAATTTCCGGATCGAAAATTTTCAGGTAAAAACTTTTCCAGTCGAAAATTTACAGATTATTACGAGTATTTTAATGAAAAAAGAAATTGAGAGATTGCGAAAACATAAAAATGGATTAATTCTCAATTGCCGCAAGATGGAAACATTGTGTCCAAATTGTCTCAGTACAAATCTTAATATCTGGAACAAGGAATCGTTTATTTTGTATATGGATGTATATTAAAATTTCAGTTTATTACTTAATCAGTATAACTAATTATATTCACGTTCACAGTGTCGCTATGACCGGTTTTGAAGCTTTGCAATGGTGGAATCTTTTTTATACAAGCGAACTGCCTGTATAATTTAACCGAATGTGTGAAGAGTGGATCAAAGCTGTTAAACTCTCCTTTACAGATTTTGGTGCTGAGCAATATCAGATTCATATATGTATTTATTTTTGTTGTTCAATGTTCGAGTTCCTTTGTGGAACCAAAGCTAAAAGCTTAACTCTGCACCCCTCCAAGTTTTGCTCATATCGCGAAAAGGTACAGCTTCCAGCATACAAGAGCTTTAGCATCGCTCATAGCTTCACTCTTCAAATAAAAATATATTGATCTTTTGAATAAACTTAAACTTGGACTTAAATTTCAAGATAGTTACGTCTCGAAAATTGCGTTTTTAAGTATATAGTAAATTAAAATATGAAATTATAATTTTGAAATATCTTAATTAAGTTTTATGAAGTAAATAAATTGTTTAATTTGCATAAAAAATATTGAAATTTAAATGAAACTCAATTAATTTTAAAATCTGATATAATATTACTAATACTGTTTTCAACTTTCAACGTATTTCGCTATTATCTTAAATTTACATAATACAAATTTTTTTTTATAAATTTCCCTTAAGAAAGCTTAACAATATATTTAACATTAACTTCCATCCGACTGTAAATGATTAATCGTTTTAAATTCTATTATATAAATTATTTTTTAAAAAATGTATACATAAGATTTTTTCCTTCCGAAATTAATTTTATTATGTATATTCTACCTATTTACTATTCCGGTATAAAATAAAACTTTAAATCATAAAAAAATTATGATTTCAATTTTAAAAACTTTATTTTTATGAATAATAACCGGAAATAATAATAATAAAAAGAAAAGTTTAGTTTTTTTTTTTTACTACTTAGTATAAATTTTTACTAATAATTTATACCATATTTAAATAGAAAATTGAAACTTTTACTGGAAAAAAATGTATTTTCAAAAACTTGAAAAATAAAAAATAAAATGTTTTAAAAATTTAAATAATAAAACTATAAATTATATAAGAAAAATTGATTTAATTTGAATTTTTATTAGCGGACAAAAATGCAGTATTCATTTATCAAAAACAAAGATTGCGGAGTGGAAAATTTGTGTATTAGTTTCAAATGTATGGGTTTATACCAAGAGTTATTTAAGCTTAGAGCTTAGCTTAGCTATTCCTAAATAATTTCTGGTAATATATCATTTTGTGGGGGAAAAAAATGATTTTTTTTTTCATATTTTTAATATATTTTGACAATCATATTATGACAGCTTGTAGATTTGAAACTATACTATAACGTCTCCTGTCATTTTATATGATAAGGTTATTATGTACTTCTTGTATTTGGATTTATGGTCGGTAAACATGAGTTAACCTCTAGAATGAAGAGCAATTATTTTATGAAATATTGTACTGAATCAGTTTTATTTTTTTATTTTACAATTTTACACTACAGTGCGCTATCTAGCGGTCAGAACGTACAATTACCTTGCCAGCCATATAGGTAAGAAATAAAATTTCGGACAACTATTTAAATAGCACAATTTAGAATTTATATTAGATACTTTCTGTTATAATGGAATCTACTTATAAAAATATATTTCAGTGATGTCCAATCTTTCGCTACCTTTGGAATTCTTCACAGTGATAATATTTTTTAATGAACCCTATTTTTGGGAACTCTTACTTACTAACTTACTTAATATGCTTTAACTACTCGTAGGGCAGAGTGTGTCTACCACTCTTACGCGTTACTGTCGATTTCTTGCAATGCGTTTTAACTCGCCCCATTTTTTTTCAAGGCTATCTTGTTCCTCCTATGTTTGGAAGCTCTTGTGGATCTGAAATATTGTTTGATGAATTTCTTTATTGTGGTGGGGAATCCCCGTGAAATCTAAATGCAATTTTGATGGATTTCAATTTTTTTGGATATTTTATGTACTATATAATTTTCGTGGCTCATATTCAGTACGATATAGATAATTGGTATTCCCGGGGTTGTGTATTTTGTGGATTTCTTTCTACATATAACTATCGTTTAGCGTTGTTATATTTTTCAAATTTTCTCGCGGAACTTTTAATAATGTCGCGGAACGCAGGTGAAAGAACACTGATTTATTTAAATGAGATTTTATAATTGAAAGGAGAAAAAAATATAGTAACATAAGAGATTGTCTTATAAAAAACGGCTTTAAAAAAGGATATTTTATTTAATTTACTGTGGCATTAAAAATGTAATTTTAAAGTATATAATTTAATTCATAAAAGTTATTTAATAAAAGTGATAAATATTTAAATAATTATAGGACAAATGAAATAAAATTGCTTTTAATTGGAAGAAAATTATATGAAAAGACTATAATTTAAGGATAGAAATTTATAGTTTCATATTTTGATATCAATTATGTTTCATTAAATTTGAAAAATTATTTTTATCTATATAATTTTATAAATAAAGTGGCATAGTGAAAAAAAAAAAACTCACATCATAAATTAATAAAAATTGCATGACACAAAATTTTAGACGCAGTTAAAATTTAATTTGCAAATAGTTTATTTTTACAGGGTAATTTTTTATATTTAATTGATAGTTATGGAACAGTTAGTTCTGTTCTCTTTTTGGATGTTTGAAGTCTATGCTTACAGGCTTCAAATTTTGTTATAAGTAACTGCTAATAATTGAAATCAGGGAAAATACAAATTTTAGGATCTTAATTAAAGAGCCACTATAAAATCAAAAATTGACCGTGTTATTTATTTTAATAGTAATTTATTGACCAGCATTTCTCGTGATATTTCCTTGTACTTAAATTCTTCTGTGAAGTTTTCAGAAGCCCTCTGAAAGAAGAAACACATTGAAATTTAAAATTGTATGAATCCTCAGGAATTCGTCAAGAGAATTATCTGATACAAAAAGAAGGTAAAGAGTAATTGGTCTTTTTAGGATCGAAATCGTAAAGTTTCGAAAATAGTCACTGTTGATTGTGCTCGGATGAGGAACAAACAGTTTGGATGACCATATTTTAGAAAACATTTTTTTTTTCGCCCACAAGAGATTATTGGGACACAGTAGTCAGGAAGGTTATGAAGTTCTTCAGCAACTAGGATATTGATCGATCATAAATATTTACTGGTTGACATAAGAGATCATCAAAGGTCACGGTGTGTAAAGGCTGGTGGCTTTAATCATTTAATATATAATTATACTTATCGTTTATCGTTCATGAAATACTATCCGCAATTACTAAATTATGTATTTAAGCGTTATAAAAAAAAACGCTTATTTGAGTAATTTATGTATCCACCATTTATGTGTCATTCTAAATGAAGGTAATTTAGTTGTTATTTTCCAAGACAATTTCTCATTCTAATTAATTCACCCTGTACACTTGTATTACAAATAATTTATTTATATTTTTGCCTCGTATTATTTACCAACACAAAAATTTATTCCTAACCAGTAATTTTTGTACCACTATATTATAACCACTATTTAATAAGTCCCCCTCTCGTCCTAATAAATCCAATTTTTTTTTTCCACCATTATGGGGGACTGCCATAATAATAATAATGTTTTTAAAACTCATATCCTACTGTCGTTAAAAATGTCACATTAATGTGCCATTATCAATAAATTTATAGCTCATGCGATATTAAAATAAATTTTATTGAAAGTCTCTAAAAAAAGAAACTTTGCCAAGGCAGTAGCAACATAAAAAAAAAATTCTCACAAAATTTATGTTTTTTAAAAATAATAATAATAATAACAAAAAACAGCAGTAAAAAGTGCAGATTATAAATATAAATTTTTACTTAAAATATTATAAATTTATTTTTATAATAATTTTCATATTATTTTTATTATCATCTTTAAAATATTAAACGCAAAACGACATTAACAGAGCGCAGTTTATTTTCATTATATAGTACCAAAAAATTTAAAAATAAAAGAAAATTTAAATGGGAAAATGGAAAATTATTATTTCTATAAATTTCCTATATAATAAAAAAAAAAACTCTGAGAAAATTGTTATAAATAAAATTTATATGTTTATAATTTAATCGTTATTTATATACAAAAAAAAAAGAATATTTAATTGTACGAGGGCCATACTATCCCAAGTCAAATTATCATACTTTTGAATTTGTGATGTTTTTTGAGTGTCTCTATACTAAGAAGCATATTTCAGAAATTTTTGAATCTCTCAGGCTTATAGGAGAAAAGATATAGCTCTTTTGTTACTATTCTAACTCATTTCTCGTAAACGCTAAATTTTTTATCTTTACTTAATAATTTCTAAAGTTTACTAATCTATTACAAGTTACAACTCATTTTATGACAGAGCGCACTGTAGTGTAAGTATTCTAACTCAAATATATCATTATTCTATCTTAATATTGATTACTAAATAATACGACATTATTATCTTAAGTTGCAATTCATTATCTTTAAAACTTAATTTTCACAACTTCAGTATCGTGAGTAAGAGTAGTTAAGAGTAGTTAACGTTGAATTGGAAACGTTGCACAATATCATATTTATATTGTAAGTAATGATTTCAGTTTGAAATATATGTTAAGTTGAGTTACAATACTAACGTAACTAAATTTATTAAATCTAACTCAGTTTCTTTTTAATTATAACGATGCAGAAATAAATTATCTTACTAATAAATACAATTTTTTCATCCACTTTCAACTATAAGGACAGAAACGAAACAATTTTTATATGCTCTCCTGAAAATTGATCATTTCTGAGTTAGAATATTATGGACTGGGAACATTGATTTATTATTGCGATCCCAAAAACTAAAAATACAAAAATCCATAATTTTAGGTAAATTTGACAACAATAAAACGTTTTTGTTTATATTGTT
The DNA here is from genome assembly GCA_963920725.1 of Rhamphomyia laevipes. Taxonomy (NCBI): domain Eukaryota; kingdom Metazoa; phylum Arthropoda; class Insecta; order Diptera; family Empididae; genus Rhamphomyia; species Rhamphomyia laevipes. The sequence goes on along the minus strand of OY987258.1, from coordinate 50,970,636 downwards.
TTTATTTTATATTTTTTACATCTTAATATTTATTTATCTAATTTCTAATATATTTATGACCTAAAAAGAAGTGTAGTTTTTCCGTACAAATTCTGTGGAAATTTATTTTGCTGATATGCTAAAATGTTAATATAATAGGGAAAGTGTAAACAAAAATATTTTGATAAACAAATAAATTATAAGTTAAACAAATTATATTGCGATGTTTGGAGTGATATTAATTTAACTAAGAAGCTGTAGAATCAATTTTACATCAATAAAACGAATCCCATGAAAAATATTAAATAAAAAAATCATAATAACAAAAAATTTAGTATTAAAAGTAATTTTAAAATTGATTTTTAGAATAAAATTTAGTCAACATTACTAAAATTATATAAGATTGCAGTGAAAATATTTAAACCACTTTGATAACTAGTTCAAAAGTCAACTAGAAATTATATAAATTATAAAAAATTGAGATCATATTCCCGGATCAATCAGTAATCCGCGAACTTTTATACTATACTTTTAATAATATTATACTTCTAGTAAGAGCATTTCTTTTGGAAATGGAAAAAATCTGATAAAGTAACATGGAATCGGGAATAAAAATGGAGACTTTTAATTTAATTTTCGAATGGCGTTAGTTTGTATAGCTATAATTTAATGTACGGATAAATCAATTACTGAACGTATGGATATGCTACAGTAATAAGAGCTCAATCAATTTAGATTGTTAGGCAAAGTTAAATAATAATTATAATTTTGATATTTTATATCGAAAAGTGACATTTCTATTAAAATTATATCATCAACATTTTTTTGATGAGCTATTCTCTAAATGGATGCGAAATGCAGAAACAATTTTTACAATTGATTTCAAAATTTAGTAATAATTTTAATATGTATTTTAAAGAAGTTTGGTCTGACGTGTTGTAATTGATTAATAGTTCTATAACGTGTCTATAACAAAGTTGAAAATGAAGATAACTTTGAATAGTTTCGATACAATATCCCTGATTTGAAGAGACACTGCAGAAATATTGACATTTATAGTTTTAGTAAGACCTTTTGGATAATGTACCATGTGTTTTTCCCCAGTAATTATACATTTTCTATAATAGAAAGGCATTAACGATTGAAGAGATTTATTTAATATGCGGAATATGTCACCGATGATGACTGCACGGCTCGATCCAGACTCAATAACATCGGAAGCGGTTTGTTGGAACCCATGGAACTGTCGCCGAACTCATAGTCTTGAGGGAAGTTCTAAATTAGGAGTATTTCACAAAAGGTCCATAGTGGCCGCATTAATTCGAGACGTATGGTACCTACCTAAACCCTATCTAATCTATTGTCACCGATGCAGCAATTTAAGTTTCTAGACAATTGCCAAATTATTTCTGTTTATGTTTAAAGTTAGGATTTAGCAATAATTTAAGAAAATTAGTGAAAATTCAAATCCTATTTAAAATAACTCTTCTAAAATGCCTTTAAAAATTACTTAATTATTATTACTTTTTAAATATCATTCAATAAATTAAATTTTAAAAAAAAAGAGTGTGGTATAAATTTAAAAGTTTTCGTTTTTCAATAATTATGTCAGTTAAAATGAATTTACGATTAATTTATGTTAAAAAATAAAACATAATTTTTTTTCAATAATTCGATTGACCATCATCATCAACCACAATGAAAAAAAAACAGGAGTTAATGAAGAAGTTTTTAATAAATTCCATTTAACACACGGTAATATAAATAAAAAGCAGTTAATCTAGGGGTAACCCAAAACTCGTAAGTAATATTTAACTATTATACTTTTTAAAAAAATTGTAGAAATATAATTATTTCAGTAAAGTATACAATTTTAGGTAACCAAAGTCCCAAAGGACATTAAAAATGAATGATATGGACCCGCACGTATAAATAATCATACGGACCCGCACTTTATTTAATTAACAGCCACAAAACTAATCTGTGTGCCAAATTTTATTCGAATTTTATAGCAATTTGCTATAATGATCCAGAACAACGTTGCAAAATCGTACTTGGGATTGGAATTAAAAAGCAATCTTTCTAATTCTTCGAAACTTCTAAATCTAAATGAATCTCAAAAATCTCATATATTCGTTCTAAAAGCATTTCATAAATTAAACTTTCTAATTAGATTTTCTCTTGGCGACGTAGCTTCAACTCAAAACTTTCCGGTAGTTCGGTAAAATAATTGTAATTTCAATTGTGGTCCGAATCAAATATTGAACAATAAATATAGAATTTGTGATCCACTGCAATTTTTTTCTGGTGGTTCTTTGAATTCTACAATTTTTGGTAATGTGAAGAAAAATTGATTTGATTAATTTTTTCCGACCACTCTATCCATCTCAACACTTCATAATAGTTATTGATAGCAAAACAGACTCAAAAACATTTTTTTTTAAATAAAATTCATAGTCAGAAAAATTTAAATAAATTAAAAGATTAATAAAAAATACAAAAATAAATTAAATAAATAAAATTATTGTAAAATTTTAACAAATAAAAAAAGAATTATAATAATTTATTATCCACTAATTTTTATGTTAATTTTATTTTTTATTTTTTTTTTTGTATTTTTGTTAAAATCTCATTAATTATTATTATTTTGATATTTATATTTTTAATTTTTGTTATTTTGTATTGTATTTTTAAGGATTTCTCTTTAACTTTTATTGTTCAAAAATTTTGTATTCTTATAATTTTTTTTTAATTTTTTATTATTAATTTATTTTATTATTTCGGTGGCATTTATAATCAAATCACTTTGTTAGCGACGACATTAAACTATTTTAAGAGGACAGAAAAAAAAATGGCTAATAAATTATTGTGAATAATGAAAATGGGCTTTAATATCTAAATAATAAATTTATAAATATAAAATGCGATAAAGATTAATGCTGGTTTTGAAATTACGAGGTTTGTTTAAAGGTATAATTTTGAATGGGACTTCGCATTTGTGTTTTTTCCCGCTCCTATAGACTATGCATACTAATGGGCCCTACAATAGTAGACAAATCAATTTCTATTGACTGTAATTTGAAATTAGTGTCATTAAACGTCAACCGATCCAAAGTGGATTTATAAAATGTCATCAAAAAATCACATTCGAGGTGATTCATTTGATTGCTAATTTTTGGTTAAAAAGTTTTGCCAACATTTATTTGTCTGTTTGTATATAAATGGACCCATGAATTTTAAGATCTTGAACCAGAAACTATATAATTATTATTTACCCAATTATTCGATGCCAGAGTAGGAATTTAAATAACTATAATATAATTATCAGAGATGTGTTAATAAGATTCTATTTATTTAAATACTAAATTTCGACAGTCTAAAAATGAAGCAGCTCTCAAAAACTCAATTTTTTATAATGTCCAATTGTGAAATGCTTTTATTTTATGCCGTCGGTTATACAATCAAACCGTACAATCTTGAGTACGTTTTAATATGCTGACATTATGGTAAACTTATGGAACATTTACAGTCCGATTGCAAAAGGTAATACATAATACCAAATGATTGCAACCAATTGAATCGATTGATTCGAGTTTATTAGAGAAGAAATCATTAATATAGCTTCTTAAATTTCAAATTCCGTGTGTCGGTGCTATAATGCAACGCATTAGGTTCTGGGTTGACTTAAAACCGATACATCTTGCTGAACTATAAATGAGTACCAGTAATAAAATTTGCAATTGTAATTTTAACACTGGGATTGAATGCTATCGATTGCAGGTTATTTGTTGCCAACAAATGTCTCACTATTAAATGGAGTTATAGCTTATTACAATCAAATGTTTATTCACTGTTAAATCCATATCAAAATTAATTGGTCCAAATTGTAATAAAATTTTCAGACATCTCTTTGAGGAGGCCAAGGGCCAATTTGCAAATAAGAAGATGTCATAATACAAAATAAAGATTTTGATCTAGAAAATCCAGATAAGATGATATCTTCTTCTTTGTAAATCAACCCTTGACCTCCTCAAAACAGCAATTAATTAAAAACATTATGTGTTATGTTACATAAATTGTGATGAAGAGGTTCGAATCTTTGCAATATCTTACTTTTTATTATCCAGCCTATCTGTAATCATAGATAACAAGCGGGAAAAATTGACCTAGTTCATTACAAATTAAGATGTTTCGATAAGCTACATCGGTTACTTAGCCGCCTACGTGAAGTAAATTGATTTCCTCTTTCAAATTAAACAACTAATCAACATACATAATTATTTTTCTTAATACGTAATAAGCATAATGTACGAGAGATGTACGAGTTGTAGCTTGACAGACCTAATAAAATCATAAATAATAATTTTCTCCAAAATTAATTTAGAAATAATCTTAAAATTTGTTTTTTTTTGTTTTTTGATGCTGTTGGAAGACCTCCTAATCAATAAAATTATTAATATTTTTTTTTTTTAAATAATCATAATTTATATTATTTTATTTGTCGGCAACTTTATAAGTTCATCTATTTATGTTAATTATAATTTAGTTTTTGGTACAAAATATAAAAATCTTGTAATTTAGAAACGAAATAAAATTAATTAGTAAAATATTTAAATTTTCAGATAAAAGCTTATTAAATAAATATCTTTTTTTTTTTTAATATTTTTATTAATTAGTCATTGATGAATTTTTGTTATGGCCAAAGATTATTTATAATTTATTTTGAATTTTTTTTTATAATATATTTTAATTTTATCTACGCTTTTAATTTGATTATTTATTATGTATTTTTGTTTTTATAGTGTTTTGCTGAATGCTGTTTTAATTAATTATGCTTCGTGATCATTAATATTGTTATATCGTGAAGTGATTATAAAGCTATCATCAAAATACAAATTGAAATGGTTTTAATATGTATTAATAATATTATGTTGAAAATGAAAAGGTTAATTTTAAATAGGTAAGTCAACGAATAATTATTTAATTTATAAAATTTAAAATACATATTTAATTATTCAACAAATAATTTGTCATTATCTATTAAGAGCATTATGTCTTTCAAATACTTGATACTTCCAACCAAAAAATTCAAAGCAATTTTTATCGGTAATTTGGACTCATTAATTTTATTTAGATTCCGAATTATTGATTTCGATATAGTGAAAAAACTTTAATTGACTACATGCTAAATTGGTTTAGAAAGTGAGCTATTTTTTGATTTGGTTTCAAATGGTTCTCAAAAGTTAAAATCTCTGTGTATAAATGTTTGTTATTCGGTAATTGGTACTAATTTAAAGCTGAGAAAAAAAAATACACTTTAAGTGAAATCTATGTTTCGGTATGGAATCGTGAATTCGTGACTTTAAGCAAATAATAATGTTTTCTGAATTATAGAAGGAAAATGTAAGCAATCAAAAGTGATTAAAAGTGACTAAGTTGATATAGTATTTCAAAACTAGAAAATATTTCTTTTATTGGTAAACGTTTGCTGAGGTTGGGTACTGTAATGGACGGCACTGGGATATGAAAACATAATGGATTCCAATATTTTAATATCGGCAATTGTTGCATTGAATTATAGTTAACTAAGAATGATATTACGGAATTACGACCTCTGAAAATTAATGGACTTCTTTATGATGTATAGTTCATACTAAATGCACATTCAGAGTGACACTATTGGCTGTGCAGAAGCTGTGCTATGCTGGAAGTTTTTTAAACAAAACTCTTCGTGTAGCTAAAAGCTTTACTCTATGGCTTATTCATATCGCGAAAAAGTAGAGCTTCCAGCATAGCATAGCTTCAATACCACTCATAGCTTCACTCTGAAGTGACCTACTTTTGTAATCCTATTTTAAATTGCTTTCGGTATTAATTTCTGTATAGAAACTAAATTTTCACCCTGACTGCAAAACTATAATTCAAACTCTGTTCAGTAAGTAAATCGACACTTTTCCATGATAATTTTTTTTGTCTTGACACTAATTGATTTTTAATGCCATAATAAAATTAAATATTCTGATAATTATTTTATTTTGTTTACTATAATCATTTTATTTCTCAGTTTCGTTAATTCAAAATATAAAGTAAGATGTCATTTAACAGTGTCGAAATTATGATTGAAAATGATTCATAAATAATCCCAGAATTAATCATTCAAATTATAAAATCCTTCAAAAAACATTTTTTTTTTAAAATGAATTTTAGAATTTAAAAACATAAATTTTTATATAAATATTAAATTTTTGAATAATTCATTAAAATTAAATAATTATTAAATATTTATGAAAAAAAATTATGTTATTTCCAAAGATAATAAATTAAATATTTGCTTTTAAGTTTTTAATATAATTTTGAATTTTATATTAATTTTAATCCAATAATTTATTAATATACAAAATGTTATCACACTAAATTACGTGCTAAAATCATTGGTAAAACTTTCAAGATTTTCTTCATTAATTTTTCGGGTTTTTTTTTTGCTGTTTTTATGAAAATAAATTAAAATTTTTTTGTTTCCTTTAATAAATATTAAATAAAATTTTTAAAATTTCATGATTAATTTTTTTTTTGAAAGATTTTGAAATATTTAATAGCAATTTTTTTAAATTTATTTTTTTGGTTATTAAATTAAGCTAAAAAAATTGAAATTTATCATAAATTATTACATTTCATTTTTTTTTGTGAACATTGTGTGGGGTATGCTAAAATTTATTATTAACGATTTATTATATAAATTTTGGTTATAAAATATTAAAAATATTTAATGCAATAATATTCATAAATTCTATTTATGTAGGTGGTTTTTAGGAAAAGTGCTTTTCAGGGTTATAAAGATTAGAAATTATGTAATCAAAATTCAGTTTTTAATTGATCTAAAAAATTAGTATATGAAAATTTTTAGTTGAAATCTTGAATTTTTTTTATTGATATTTATAGAGTTAATAAATTGATTACACTATAGAATTAATTGTTATATTGATTGCGATATAATACTAGTCAATAGGTCAATATAAATTATCCGATAAAAATAGGCTATTCGAAATGTTAGTTCTCGGAAATTTGATTATATGAAAATATGGAACGAAATCTTATTACTTTTTTTTACTCGACCTTATCGATCTATTAAGCTTTTATGTAACCTCTTTCCCTACCACAACTTGATAGACTTAATGAAGCCTGTGATGTTTGAGGAGGCCATATTTACCAGTTCTTTGGTGCTGATTAAGCCTTTTTCTAGAAAATGTTGTATATTCTTATTGACAGAGAATGAATTCTGTCTGTCTGCTTCAGATAAACCAATTTCATTGAAAGAACTGTGCTCTGCCATGAAACCTGTTAGGCTTCTGATAGTCTATTCTGAATAGGTAGTCTATTTCAGTTGAGGTTGTGCTCTTGTTCAATCCAGTCACGTGATGTTAGTAATCGGAATTTTAAATATTTTAATTTTCTAAATTTACAATTTTAAAATTTTATTAATTACGTGGTATTTGTATAACGGAGTGAATGAGAAATGATATTGGATTCCCGAGCATTAAAAGCGTTTTTGACTACAGTCTTATAGAGTCCGTTTTAGAGTTATATCAATATTTAGTGAATATCCGCAACGTATAGTAATTATCGATATTTGACAACCCTGCATCAAATATAGCCAATTAAATAATATATACATAATCAGTTTGGATTTACTGGGTACAGGGTGTACCAGTAAACCTTATAGAGTAGACCATGATTTTTACATACATTCATGAATTCATTTCATGAAATAGATTCATCTTCAAACATTTGCAGAATCGTATTAACAAACTGCAATTTTCTACAAAAACGCAGTGTTATTGACTGTGGTGGAATTTAAATTATCAGGTACCAGTCCTATAAGCCTTCATTATATTAAAGTTAGACCTATTATAGCTTTAATTTGGTTATTTCGTCTGTTATGAAATACATACTTTTATAAATTTCCTAAATATATATAATTGAAGGTCTGATGAATCTGCGCGGCTGTTTATTGAAGGATACGGTCAAAAGATTTTAAAGGATTTCTGTAAACTGGCAGGCTTAAAAATTTAGTATGATGTTAAATGTAATTTCAATAAGTGAGGCAACGGTTTCCAAACATTACATTCCCCAGTTTAGTGAATTGAAAAATCTGTATACTAATTTTCGTATGATGAATGCTAAAATTCATTAGCGTTTAGTTACTGGGACACTTAATATAATTTTTAGAAGTTATGAAATTGAAAACTGCTCAATAATAATAATAAAATTCTTTGGTCATTAAATTGATTTATTTATTATAAACATTTTTTTTTTTTTTTTCAAATATATAATTACAAAATTGATCGTAAAAAAAATATGGCGTTACATTTTTCATATTATGACCGGTCGGTATATAAAATTCTGGACTAGATAACAATTTTGTGCAAATTGAAAGCTATTAAAATAATTTTTAATGATTTTTCGAATTCATATTTTATTTTATGATAATTTGTGTATCTTTATTTTTTTTAATGTATACATAAAATTATTGATTATTTAGTTAAATAAAATTATATTTATGATTATTTTTAGTTTGTAAAATTGTTAGATAAAATATAAATTTGTTGACATATGACTTAAAAAAAGAAATATAAATTTTATTATAATTTTGTTTAGTAGAGAAAGAGTCATCGAAAAATGTCATAATCATAAAGTAGAAATTTTTTTTTTATTATTATTATGGTTTTAGTTGGTATAATAAAAATAAAAATTGATCATAATTGGAAATTTCATAAAAATATTTTATTATTTTTATTTTGTTGATTTTGGGTTTGGTCAATAAAAATTGATCGTTAATTAAATATTATATAAATATTTTTGGTGAAAATGTGGTAATAAATATATAAATAAATAAAATTCGTAAATAATTTAATTTTTACTTTTTTATTTTTTAAATAATCATAATAAATTTTTTTTGAACTTTCCTGTTGAGCTATTTTCGATTACTTTATGATTACTTTATCAATCATAAGGAATAATATTACGGAAGAAAATTTTATTACTTTTTTTTCCTCAACCTTATCGATCTATTGAGCTTTGGTATAGCCTCTTTCCCTACCACAACTTCATAGACTTAAAAAAACCCCAGGATGATTGAAGAGGCCATATTTTCCAGTTCTTCGGTGCTGAGAAAACCTTTTTCTGGAAATGTTTGCTTCTCCTAGCGATAGAATTTCAAAGGACTCTGCCCTGTTAAGAGGCCTGTAAGGGCTCTGATGTCCCTTTTAATGAGTATTAGTATGTATATCTTCCACTCTTTTATACGGTTTTATTAGTTTTTTGAAGATTGAGAGTCCTGGTAATCTATTTCCCTAGATCTTGTGCTCTTGTTAAATTCATCTGAGGTTGGAAATTTCGCTTGGTTTACAGAAGAATGGCTCTGGTCCAATGAGTTTTATACTTTAACCAGTTTTTGCAACGTGGTCAGCTTCTTTATTTCCTGCAATTGACACCAATATTTATTCATTTTAGTCAGGCATATTAGATTTTGAAAACTGTCCCTATTTATGGCAAGGTAGAGATTTAAGAACTGTCGGACTCTCTGAATATTATTACTGTTTTTGTATTTCGTGCTAATAGTTTTATCAGACCATATTTTTACAAAAATTATGTTGGTAATAACGTTACTGTCAATGGAGTTTAATATAGAGCAATGGTGAATGAATTTTTTCCCTAAAAATTGATGAAAATGGTTTGAATGACATGTGGTTTCAACAATACGGTGTTGCATGTCATACTGAAATAATGGATTCATTGCGTGGAACTTAATGATTCGTTTATTTCACATTTTAGATCTATCAATCCAAAACGTGTAATAAACGAAAGGTGCCAGCAGGACACATTTAGACTAGTTTTTGTAGGGGTTTGCTAACTCATTGGTTTATGCATATAAACCACGAACACTTGATGTATTCGAAGTCAATATGGAACGAGTTGTTAATGATATTCGTCGAGGTTTATGTGAAAATGAATGGAAATATTAGGTTGATCAATTGGCTTTTTCAGACGTAACAATGGTAGTAAAATGAATGAAATATTATTCAAAAAGTAGGTCCGAATTTAAATTTAGTTTTGAAAATATCAATTGGAAATAATCGAAACATAAATGATAAATTTGTCATTTATAAAATACCTCGTACCGAACGGAGTAAATCCATTTTAGCAGTAAACTGAAATTACAACAATTCCAAACCAAAAATGCAATTTTCTTATAACTACAATGTAATTATAAAAATATTTTGCAGTTTTTCAAATTTACTTTAAATAAAATTAATTTAAATATTTTGTATAAAAACCTATCAACATTTCATTTTTTACTACTACCTTTCTTAATATTATTCTACTCCTTCTTTTCCTTTCACTAAACATTTACATAAATAAAAATATGCTTTCACTATGAATGGATTTTTAATTCAATTTAATTCAGATTTTTTTTTCATTTTTTGTTAATGTTGTTGTTTCTTTTTGCATATAAATACAATTTTTTTTACAAAAAAAAAAAATTAAATAAAAACAATTTATTTTTCTGACATTTCATGTCACTTTTTTTTATATTTATTATACTTTTTTATGCCAGATATAAAAAAAGGTAAAATATAACATTTTTCTCAAAGATACAGTAACAAAAATCGTCGGCTGAATATTGTCTTGTAACATGTTATTATTTCCATATTTTTGGTTTAAAGGTATGAGGGCATTGAAACAAGGATTTTAATCTATTAAACCCTCAATTTAGCTGTCCACAAATCGGTATAATGAATTTGATTTTTGTTCCAAGTCCAAGTAATTTAATAATTTCTTATTCTTGTTTTAAATCATGTCCTAATTAACATGAAACTATTCTTATTATATTAATTTTAAAACTTGATTTACTGCAGAACACCAACCTGTAACAAAACAAACTCGCCAAAAAAAATATTATTGATTGTTAGTTAGTTAGTTATTAAGGGGGAGGATTATATCCTAACACTAGGACACTAGTTGGCCCATAGGTATCCCCTTGAGTAACAACAATCTTTACCCTCTACTGCTCTTCAAGCCATCCCGCATTCTTAACGAACCTTAGCAGATCCTTGACCGGGATACTTACCAATTCCTCAAATCCATCGAACCGGTAGTTACCTAAAATGCGATGCCTACTCCTGCTTAATTCAGGGCAGTCACACAGCATGTCACTAATTACTTCCGCATTATTGATTGTAAGAAAATGAACCAATAATGTCGGAAGAGAAAGAAAAAGATTTTTAAATCAATGCCGAAATATATGCAAGAATTCGATCGCATATTTTACAATGAGAAAATTGTAAGATTTTATGAATTCCAGTTTTGTTATTGTTTCTGAAGTAAAGACCTAATATTTTTCCCCAATATTTTGACAATTTCTAATTGGGCTTGATACAGAATTGTAATTTATTTTAAATATATTTTATTTTGTAGTGTACCATATCCGTTCATGCCATCTAATAACTCCCGAATTTAAAATTTGTAGAAAATTCAAACTTCTTGTGAAGATTTCTGATCAATTTTGTAACTGATGTAAAGTACAATAATAGTTTTAATATTTAAACTTTGAACTTATGGTGCAAGCCCATACTCAGGCGACGAAATATTATCCTTATATTTAGTTTGTGTGTATGTGTCTATATTTTCTGCAAGGAAAAATCATTTATATGCTGTCAGTTTACTATTACAAACATATTTTTTTTTTCAGAATTTTATTTGTTGAACAATAAATTCTCGGAAGTTCATTTTGAATGCAGCGTGACATGTTGAAAGGTGACTAACTAAATTCTACATCTACACCCATTACAGTAATAAATACACAACAAAAAATAAAAAAATAAAAAAATGGCGAATACTAACATTTTTCTTCCTTCTCACTTGTTGTACATTTGTGCATGAAAAAAAAAACCACTTTTTTTCATGTCGTTATAGGAAAGAAAAATGTCATGTGAATTTAAAGACGTCAAAGTTTTACAAAAAAAAAAAAAAAAACGGAAACTTTTGAAAATCTTTTAAAAAAAATCTCATTAAAAAATATGTATGACAAAACAAAAAAAATGGCACTCACAATGTGTGAGTGAGGGTAAAATGACAAGAAAAAAGGAACTTGTATCAGTCAAACTGTCTTTTCATTTTCCGGTCGGGCGTGATATGTTTCACATTTTCTGTATAATATTTATTTTCTTTTTAGTATAAACAACCGCGATTATTTATTTCTCTTATGTTTTTTTTGTTAAATTTATTGGATTAACTAAAAGATATTTAATATGTTTTACAGTAACACCTTTTCTAGTGACATTGAATGACATATTTTCCTATTTAACGGATTACAAACAGTTTTTTTTATAATTTAAATATACAGTTTGATGTGTATTAATTAGAAATCTGTAGATCTGTAAACAAACATCTAAATAAATGACGTTATATAATTACTTATCTATCTAACAAGCAAGATGTTATGAAACTATTAAAAGATTAGTGGAACTTGGTAATGGTTAAAAATATTCAATCAAATATTTAAAATTGATACAGGACAGAATCGACAGTATTTTTCAGTTCGACAAACTCATTTTGTGTCAGTGAAAACTAAAAAATTAAGAAACAGTTTGCAGAGTTGTTCTATGATTTGTGATATTTTGTTTACTGACGTACGAAGCGGCAAATTTTGTAATGTATTGAGAAGATTAATTGCATTTTGATTCCTAAAAACAGGAAGTCAGTAACGACTGAAGCAAAATGATTTTTAGATTATACTTTTTCAGTTTGAAAACATGTTAATAAATTTATTCCAGGTCATTACGCTTGATAATACAGCAAATTCTAAGTAATGGCCAAATTCTACCAAATTCTAAAGCAAATTCTAAAGCCGCCTTTACGATTTTAAGTTTTTTGCATCATTTTTTAGACTACTTACTAAAAGTTTAGAAGGATTTCAGCTCTATTTTTTCTTAGATGCTAATAGAATTAGACCAGCTTGTATAGTACAAATAATGTCAAACAATTAAAACCAGCTAAGCACGCGGAATAGGAAAAGAACATCTGCAGCCCCAAGAATGGTAGACTTGATAGCAATAAAACTCCTTAACTAACATAATTGTCGACAAGCAAAAATATGCTGACCGCAGTTTGTATAATAAAGATATGAATTGATGCTGAAGAAATAGGATGAATTATAGGAAAGTCATATGTTACTGGATAATCGGTAGGCAACAATTGTAGGAGCGATTCATTCCTCGACCGAGGAAGCCACAATCGAACATCTTATATCGGATCGAACATCTTATATCGGATCGAACATCTTATATCGGATCGAACACTACTATATTCTGATGAAGTATAGACACTTCCAGAAGTAATTTTATGGAGCACCTCACTTTTTACTTACGACAGCAGAATTTTTGATAGATAATAAAAATGCGGATTAAAGGAACCACAATGAATCCATCAATATATCTTGAATTTTTAATGGGTCGCTCGACTATTCCACAACAGTTTTTTCTTCTTTTTCATATTAGCTTTCCTTACGTTAAAAAAAACAGCAATTTTAACGATTATTCATGCCATTATTAATTCCAAATCGCTGAACAAACTTTAATTACATTTCTTAATTACAACAGCGTTAATTAATTAATTTCATATTAGAATAGGAAATTTTGCTTCTATATATTTAAAATTGTAACTTTAACAAATATGTAATTATTTTTTAATAATGTTTCCAACTTGGCATAACTATACCTACATCATTTCAAGCACCTATTTTGTTTGTGGTATTACAATTATTTCATATATGTACAATTAAAACAGAGACCCTATTGCAATAATGATTACACTCTGTTTTCTCATATTTATTTTTATCCATCAGTTTACAAAAAAAAAAAAAAATGCTACACAATTTTTTTTTTTTTATTTGTTTGTAATTATTTTGTCGCAAAAACATAAAAACGAAAATGTGATGAGACACTAATGAATAGATTACTGTCACGCGATATTCTTATATATGTGCACTGCAACTGTCAAGTCAAGTTATGCAGAAAGTATACTTTAACTGCCACTCTCTGTCATACATTACATTGCATATAAAGAAAATTACAATTCATTTTCACCCATTGCAAAAAAAAAAATTATGTGTTTTTTTTCGTGCTTGCTTAATTTTCCTATCTTGATAAGTGCAGTTTTATGATTGTGAATTGAAATTGTTTAGATGTAGTAAAATGTAATGTGTAAAAACGAATAATGAAATCCAGTTTTAAAATTATATATTTTAACGTTTAAATTATCTTTTTTTTTTTTTGAGATCATTTATTTTGCATGCATTTAAGAAAATTATGGTCTTTTGAGTGGAACTACTGTACTGCAGCATATAAATGTAATGTAAATATGTTTTATTGGTGAGAAAAAGGGGTGAATTATAAGGTAAATTTTTGTGCAGAAACACTATAAGTTTTAAAATATTTGCGAGACGAAATTATTGAGCTTAAACACGAGAAAAGAAATGTAATTTATCCAAACTATTAACACGAGAAAAGATATGTAATAGCACTGATGTTTACGGTATAATCACGAGCGGTATGAGCCACATTACAAATATTTACATTAGTCAACAAATGCCGTATTCAAAGATTTCGTTAGTTAGGTCAGAACATGAGGAATTAGGTTTCAACCAAAACTAGCTTTCGGTCTGAAAATGTCGCAAAAGAGGGAATAATGAGATTAGTGTTGAAGCGGATTGTAATTAGGCTAATTATTCGTTGAGAAACTGCGGATATCTTGCCCAGGACAGAATACTTTGGATAAATTATCTTTTCTCGATTAGATAATTAAATGGTCGTTAAGGTAGAAGTACGACCCTCCACCTCCTTACACTGTGACCTAAAGAGATCTATTTTGCCTACCTTACTAATATTTGGTTAATTAGTATACCAGCAGGCATCTGTAGATGCCCTAGAGTTTTTCTGATGACTAGAACTCTGATTTCGTAAGGGTTCAGAAATCCCCAGAACAGAATACTTTGGATAAATTATCGTTTCTCGTCTTAAATAGATTAGGTAATTAAATAAATGGTCTTTAAGATAGAATTATACGATCTTCCGCCTTCCTACACTGTGATCTAAAGAGATTTATTATGCCTGTTTACTAATATTTGGTAAGTTAATGTACCAGAAGGCTTCTAGTCCAGAGTTTTTCTGATGGTTAGACCTCCGATTTCGTGTGGGCGCAGATATCCCTTATCTAGGTATTGAATGACCTATTTCGGGCTACAGCCTAGCAATACTTTATCTTATTCATAGCTGCTTTTTTTACATTTTTCATTCTTCATATTTACAACAGTGACATGCCCCTAATTCATTATATACAATCTCTTTAACTAATCTATCAAAATGCTATTCACATTATACACCATTAAATATTATAATCTCGTTTTGCAAAAAACAGCAACAGCAACAAAAACAACAACAACAAAACACATTTTACACAAGTTTCTTATGGTGTTTTTGATGTGCTGTGCAAGCATAAATACATAATTTGAGTTAACATTAAAAATAATGTTGTGCTTCGTTTATGTTTTATATGCACAAAAAATTACATATAAAATAATATCTCAAAAGTGCAATATTTTGCACTTATTTTATTATACACACAGAAGAGTAGTTAGTTATAAAAGCATTTGGATAAATAAATACTTTTTATGTAAAAATTTTTTTTTATATGTTTTTTTATGTTGTTGCATATATACAAATACAATGTGTTATAATTTGAAATTTTCTGTTTGTTTTAGTTTTTTCGTTTTCTTCTTTTCTATAATAATTATTTTAATTTTAATATTTAATAATCATTTTTTTTTTTTAATTCAAGGGTGTCGAGCGTTAATTATATATGCTTATAAATTTTTTATATTACATACAACAAAACACGATAAGTAAAAATGCAATTAATTTGTACTTTTTGTAAAAATTAATGTTGTTTGTTATGTTACCAGAGCGATGAGAAATTAATTTTATAATTAGAGTTTTGGTTTTTTAATGTTGGTATTATAAAGTTAATTTTAATATTAAAATCTGTACATTACATTAAAATGTTAAACAATTTACGTTATAATGTCATTCGCTGGTTGATTCGCTGGTTGGGCTTTGTTTATTTAATATGAGTATATAATTTAAAAAAATATTATAAGAAGATTATTTTTGTTAAATTAATTATATATAAAACTTTCAAATATAATTACAAAATCTGATTAATTATTATAGTTCCAGTTTGTGTTTGTAGACGGTATACAAGTGCAAAATAAAACTAGGCGTAACTCGTCACACTTAATCATATTACTATTCTAGGGAGGGCACGAAATAAATCGAATTTATTTAACATTAGGTAAAAATGATTATTGAACCTTTCTATACTCTTATAAATATTCTACTTGGATCCAAGTAAAAATTTCCCAATTTTTGGTAACAAATCAATAATTATTTGGTTAAATATTGACATAGATAACCAAGTCCACTAATGCCTACTTGATGGGGACAAAGTCAATTCGGCTATTTTCCAAGCTTTTAAAGTGAAATATCAAGTCAATTTAGCTTTCTTTCCATAGCTTATTCGATATGATAACAAAATGTGCTATTTTGTTGATAACACAAGTCAAATTTTGTTGCATCAACAATCAAGTCAAATCCAAGTTGAAAATAACGACTTCGTGATCGACTTGATCGAGTAGAATTTCTAAGAATATAGATAAAAAATGGCTGCCATTTTGTATTGCTTTTTTAAATGAAGTAAGGTTAGTGCAATAAAAAGTAGAAAATACTTTTGAAAATTATTTTAACCTTCAGTATTTGAAGAATATTTTGAAATTTAACACATTTTGACATTAGAGACATCAGATTTTTCTGTATCATTAAAATATTCATAATAACATTTTTTTTATACTTTTTAGTTCATTTTATTTCTATTTATTTAATTAGTTTTTAAAATTTACTTTCAACAGCATATAAAAGTTTTAGTAAATTGCTTGTATTTTGACAGTTTTTTTAGTCTGTTCACTTCTCGCAAGGACATTCTATGCATATTTGTTTCTTCCGGTTAGTTTAGTGTCCACTTAACTTATATTACGGTGGAATTTGCTTCCGTATAGTCTAATTACCGAAAGTATATTGATAGAGTCCCAAAATATATGATACAACGAAATGAAAAACATTAGTGTGGCCAAAGATTAATAAAATTCGATTGTTTAACATGTAAAAATTAAAAACAAATTAAAGAAAAGCAATTCTTCAAGAATTGTTATTAATATATAGTTAATAACAAAAATTGAAGTGAAATTGATTAAATAAAATTGATTATATTTTGTAGATAATTTTTAAAATAATTACATTAAACAATTTCGTTCCTTTCTAATCAATATACACACAGAACAAAAACCATTAACCTTTAACAATCTCCAATTAAATCGAATTGACTGTCTCAGTGTAACAAAAAAAAATAACTTTAGCTAATTAAATATAACAACACTTCAAGTCTCTTCAATTTCCAGACAATATTTTCAATATTTAATCATAAATTTATGCTGTGTAATAATAAATTCTATATCACTAAATTTATATCTAATTAACTTTGAAATTCTATAATAAATTTTGTATTAATAATAATTTAACTTAACCAAAAAACTTCAATTATTAATAAATTATAATCGTTTTTCTTCATTAACAAAATCATCAATCAATCAATCATAATTCAATATTCTCTGAAAATAACATATTAATTATAATTATGATTTTCTCTGGGGGTCTATACATTATATTCATCATTATCTTGTCAATTTAATTATTTATTTCAATGCATTTTCTTTCCACAACACACAAATTTTTTATACCACAAAATTCAACCATTTTATATATAATAATAAAAGACACAACAACAATAACAACAACAACAAAACCCTTCTCAATCATTATTCAAAAACATCGATCAACAATTGAACTTATCAAGGCTACCCATTAGCATTACCTTCCATTGAGAAAATACCAAAAACTCCCTCCTGCCTGACGAAGAAAATACTTTCAAGAAAAATTGATATTGATTGACAGATTAAAGCAATGTAGAAGAAATAAAAGTCTACTAATCTAGGTGCAATTTAAAACTCGGTGTTTGTTATAAACAGTGGTCAATATTTTAGAATGTATTTAATATAATTATAATTCAGACATTTTGTTATAGGGGGCCACATTGAACCAACTAGAAGTGTAACAAAGATTCTACGACACTTGCAAAAAAAAATGAGTTGAAAGCTTTTCGAGCTAAACTTGATAAGTTTTAAAGGTCAGTAATTAAATATTTCATATCTTAAATTTGGCTTTATGCATTTTTATGCGTTTTTCGAGCAAGTGTGCAGAAGTATCGTCAAATTATGGTCATAAACTACTAGATAGCTCAGAATTAAAAGACTGAAACATCTTGATAACCATTTCCTGACTGATCTTTCGGAGATTGGTATCATCAAACCGGCAAGCAGTGTGATCTCTTTCATGAAAGAAGTCGGGTGAGTTAACCCTCTGTAGGGGAAATTATAAATTCAGCCAACAACAGGAGTCTTTAGGCCTTGGAGAGTAGTGGAATCAATTCTTCTTCCCCACTTTCAAACCAACCAACCAACCAACTAAAGCTCTATTCCAACAAATTTTTGGATTTCGTCCCTTTTTAGAATTTACACAATTTTGGAATTTCCAACAGTATCTTTCCATTACAACACTCTTCATATTTAATTCTATAACTTCTTGTAATAATTTTATATATATTCATAAATTTCATCTTTCATCATTTTTCACAATCAATTTTTGCTCCTTCTGGGCATACACCACTACATAAACAATTTATTATCATTTTTTTTCATTTCTTTCATTTTTACTTTCAATTATAAATGTACAAAAAATGAAAACGTTGTGGTCAAAAATGTCAATTATTTATTTATCAAAAGAAATAAAATAAAAAAATGAAATTATATAAATATAAAAATATTGACACTTAAGTTCATTGAAATGAAAATTGATTAGTTGTTAAAAAAAAGTCGATTGTGTGCTATTTTTTTTGGCTTTTAACGTTTCATTACAATTTGAATTATAGTATCATTTTGTGACATTTGGAACGATACGGAACGTTAACAAAATCGAATTTAGTTAAAAAAGAAAAACGAAAACTTTTACATTTAATATCAAATTTTATTTGAGTTGATGTCGAAAATTTGACATTTTGGACCGGGATTGATATGATAATTTCAAGTTTCAAGTTCGTGTCTTCAAGCTCGTATCAAAATCGAGTTTATATAATAATTTTGTTGTAAAATTAAAAATTTCAATAAATAAAAAAACATTTTCAATTTCTGTAATTAATCATTATATAAATCAATTATTATAAAATTTATTTTGAAACATTAATCATTTTTGTTTTAACAATTTATGAATGGATTGAATAGAGCGAATTTGTTGGATGATGATTTATAAAAACCGAAAAATTTGGTAATCTTTTTTTTCGTATTTCTATTTTAAGATTAATGTGAAAACATCGAAAACTAGACAAAAAAAAAGAGTGATGGATAAAACATCAACACTGAATTTAAAAAAAAAAAAATTATGATTGACTATTTATCAATTTCAAAATAAACTCTTAACAAAAAAATGATAATTTTATGTTTTTTTTATGATTTAATGATTAATTTTAATGAATTTATTAAAGTTTCTAAGTTTGAAGTACTGCGAACTTCGTTCTATCTTGATGACGGTTATATTGAAAAAAGATGATTTTAAAAATTATGACCTTGTCCAAAATAAAATTAATCGGTAAATAATTAAAACAAAAAAACAACAAATCACTAAGTTTAACAATTTATAGTCGCAATTATTTAGAAGTGATGTAAGATTACGGGTACGATTTTAAGCTATGGGTTTATAAAAAACAAAATTACATTATATAAATAAAATAAAATGTTTTTTCCAATAAATTTGAATCTAAAATCAGAATTTCGTGACAAGTAATCTTATTTTTATTGAAATCTTATTCAGTTTTGTGATAGGCGCTCGCAAAGTTTTTTCCAGACGAGTTCAATATGAAAATTTCAAATTGATGATTGGCAGAATACACATGTTTCTTCAAAAGTGTCATGCATAAATTATTCTGAGAAAATAGTAATTGCAAACCTCCACTTCTCTAACCCGTACTGCTTAAGAACGTTTCTATAATATCGTTCTTGAATAACGTTTATTATAGACCATGAACACTCATAAATGTAAATGGATTTCAGTCTATTTTGTACCAAAGTTGATCGTAACTTATTTTTAATTCTGCGTATAGAGTAGCTACTGTACAAGACGTATAGCTGGAAGTATCAGTGCAATAATAAGTGGGGAAAAAAAAAAAAAAAAAAACAGAATGATAAAATTTTTAGCAATTTTTTAAGAATTAATCAAAGGTAAAAATTATTTCTCAGATAATAGTATTTAATGTGGTACTGGTTCATTGGTCTTCTGAAAGGCATGGGCTGACATTTTCTTTAAATTAAACGTTTTGTTATTGTTCTTATAGCGAGGAGTTTCTCTTTATTTTTGTTTTTTAAGTTTAATAATTAGTTTTATTATAGTGTTCTTTTTTTAAAACCAAGGGGAGGCAAGAAGGCGAGTGACCTGATTTGTCTGCACATACGCGCATGTATGGTTCCTAAGTAACCATATCAATATTCTGCAGACAGCATTTAATGATATTTTAAAATGCATTTTACTTACAGTACACTTACAACATGTTTGCTAAATGTAATAACTACAGAATGTGTGGTGCTGCCAACCGAATAGGCAGAATAACGACCAGTGTTACCAATAAATTTTATTTTCATTTCACGACGCTTAATTAAATTGTTTAGCCGAAGGTGCTTAAAAAGGTTAGCTTTATTCAAACGAAATCATTTTGTAAATTAATACCTAGAGTACCACATGAGCTAAGTCTCGAGTAACAATCTCAAAACTGCGTTAAATTAGAAAAAGAATCTAAAAAAACAGCTCAGAAAAAGTCAGCTTGATATGTAGTGTAGGACCCTACAGCTAAGTAAAATAAAATTACTTAATAAAATTATACTTTCACTCTAACCTATCAAAATTTAAAAAAACAAAATGGAACATTATGAAAAATTCAACCTAACCTATATAATTTTATATTTAATTACATTATATTATTATTGATGAGGATCAAAAACAAACAGTGATTTTCTGTATACTTTTTTGTTGAAGTCTCTCTAATTTAATGAATTATATTTTTTTGGGGATTTTTTTCGATTTTGTTAAAGTATAATCGTTTTTTTTTTTTTGTTTTTTCTGTGCTTTCATAATATTACCATTGACAATGATTGATGACATTAAGGAGTGCTTAATTTATACTATTGTAGAATGATTATGTACTATTTTTTTATATACAATTTTTTGACATTTCATGGGTGTCATAATAAGCAGTAGTGTAGTAAGGACGGTTTTTATTTTCTAGCTATAACTATAAACAACAACAGCTTCACATTAAATTGTTTAAAGAGTAATGATGGTATAGACATAGAGTAAAAACTTCTGTATTAAAATACAAATTTTAATAATAGATTCCCTTGAGGATCGATGACTTTTTATAAACTTAAAATGTTATTTATTTATTATATATTTTGTTATAACAAAACCTTCATAAGTTTTTGAAAGCTACTGTGTGTAATTAATTTTTGAAATTATTTTTTTTTTTTTAAAAAATGCTGAAAGCTGTCAAGTTTATGTTGATTAATTAATGATGATTGCATGGTAATATTTTTGGTGAATGATTTTTTTTATATTTTTGTATGGATGGTGCGAGAAGGTGAAATATTATTATGACCATATTTAAGGTTATATTAATGGTGCACATAATTATTTTTGATTTATTTAATATATTATCTCAACTGAAATTAATAACAGAAAAGTATATTTTATTTTTGGAAAATATATTTTCATTTAATTTAATGATTTTCATGATTTATGATCATTAAATTTATATATTTATAATAATAGTTTTTCAAATTAATATGTTATCTTTTTGGAAAAACAAATTTAATAAATTATTATTGTACATTTAAAATTAGTTAATTATTGTATGGAAATTATGGGCCTGAAATTTCTTGAATTAATGAGATTGATAGCACAATTATGGAACATTCTTTTTTGCAATTAAATATAATTTTTGTTTAAAATATAATTGTCAATTGAATCATATAATTTATTGGATCATATATTTATCTCTGGTAATTAATTGAGTAATTTATTTGCTATTATCAACCACAATGTTAAAATCGTATATTTTTATAAGTATATAATATTAATTTTGTGTTTACATATTGAAGTTGGCCTTATTAGTAATAATGCTTTCCAAATATAGAAATATAAAGAAAGAAAAACTGTAGTTTCTTAGCTTCGTAATTATTTTGTTTTCAATGGAGTTATCATACTATAGCTATTCATTCCTGGAAAATCAACAAATTGAGCTAAAACGTTCCTTCAAATGAACAGGAAAACAAAAATACAATGATAGGGTTCCTCTTACAGGCCACTGTAACTTTAAAATGCATCTACACATAATTGGACTATCAGAACAAGGATAGAAGTTCTGTGAATATGAAGCCGAAACTATGGACCATATACTTCTAAGTGGCTGTGAGGCTTACACGTTGAGGCCTAAACAGGATCGACAAATCGAAAGCTACATTTTCATCCCTTATAAAACATGGCGGCTATCTGACATTAACAGTTGTGATAGTAAATTACAGATAATTATATGGGATATTGCAATAGGCTGCATTTGACCCTCTTACTCTAAACCTATGATAGGTTAGGTAATATAAATATTTCATAATGTTGTCTTTCAAAAACAATTTAAATAATGCACAAAGTTTACCATATTTGAATTGTGTTTGACCTAGCAATTAAATAAAGACATAGTTCATTCATCTCGATCATTAAGTTAAGAAACATATTTGAATAAATTTTGGAAATTATTATGGACTGCGGTATGAAATTCATAAACATCTTAATTTAGTTTACACTATAATATAAAACCATCTTAGAGCTTATATTAACAGTCGGCCATTTGTAGATCAAGTTTATAATCTTTCACGAAATTTTAATCTGATTTGAAGAACAAGGACATTGCAAAACACTAGTATGAAAGCAAGGATGTTATTACTGCTTCACTAATAAATTGTGTATAAAGCTATACCAATGTACCAGATTAAATGTATGATGTAATTGGGTCTACATATTGTTCCTTGAGAATTATAATAATTTACAATTCTCTTGTACATCAGAAATGCTGGTATTAATAATTTTATATTTCTTATTCTTGTTTACTGCTTTTTTATTATCATACTCTGTGCAATAAAGCAATTAATTATAATTACATAAATATAAATAACTATAAATTCAATTATGTAATTTTTATATCTTCAACATTGAAAAAAATTCATTTAAAAAATGATATCCCAAAATATTATAAATAATTTTTGGTTCTATGATTTTTCATTTTTTAATGATCATACAAATAATAATAAAATTGTGAAACAAAAATGAAATTAATTTAAAAAAAAACAAAAAATATTTATAGCTTTTTGATAAACATTAAATGTAATATAAATTTAAATTTATTACTTAATTTTTGTTTTTATGTATTTATGAAATGAAAAGGAAATTATTTAAAACCAACAAAATTTTTGTATATACTTGGTTTTTATGTCATTTTAATAATTTTATTACATTTTTTTTGACAATTATAATTGAGATATCAAAAGAGTTTTTTTTTGGGGGGTAGCTAAATTGAAATAATAAATTCGAAGTTGGAATTGTTAAATTGGTTTAATGGGTTTTTTAATACTTGAGGTTTTAAGGGATATGACAACAAGGTTTAATGGATAAATTGCCAGGAAGTTAAAATGTCAATGAATTAATACTTGTTTAAATTTTCGTTGTTACCATTGAAACAAAAATCTTAAAAACAGAATCTTTATAGATAAATATTTAAATAAATTTTATATTGTTCTACTAATAGTAATTAACCTTATAACAAATAATGATTCAATATTTGACAATACTAAATTTTGATGAAATAGAAAACCCAAGCATATGAGTAAATATTGAAATTAATTGGTTTTTATTTTATGACAGATAAATATTTACCTTAAACATTTTTTTTATTTCTTTTTCATAATTTTTTTTTTAATTATATACGTTTTAAGTAAATATATAAATTAAAAAATATTATTTTTATTTTACCACATTTTTTATTGTTTACAAATATATTGTTTATTTTGTTGTTAAAATATTAAATATATTGACATAACCTAGTATTTTTACGAATTGTTAACCGTGAAGTTAGCTAAATAATGCATAATGCTTTCCAATTTGCAATATTTGTTGACTTATAACAATTATATATAAACGAATCTGTTATTATAAGCGTTAGCTTGAAATTTCGGAGTATATTATGGAAAACCATGGAAAAAGCCAATTAATCTTTGAAAGCGAGCTATTTTTTACAACTCTTTAACTTGTAGTGTAGTATCAGTATCAATGTTTGAAGCTTGTTCAGTTGAAGATTTAACATTTCTTTTTAAAGTTTTAAACTTATAAATTTCGGTGTGTATTATCATCAAACCATGGAAAAAGCCAGTCAATCTTTGAAAATTGGCTTTTTTTTTGAAGCTCTTTAAATTATAGTATCAATGTTTGAACCTTGCTCAGTTGAAGATTCAGCATTTGTTTTACAACTCTTAAACTTATAGCATTAATGTTTGAATCTTGCTCAATTTCGTTTATTTTTTATACCAGAGATTGGAGATTATTTAATAATTGATTTCATTAAATGTACAATGTTGCAATTTGACAAAGTTTGAAGTCGACTCTTACTTTGAAGTTTCATTTTAAGATCTTCACCAATAAAACTAATTTTTAAAATTATTAGGGAATGTTTGAGTGTTTCTATTATATTTCTGTATATTTAAAATAATGGGCATGCTCGGAGTGTAAAAAATCCATCAAAGTTTGGGAATGTCTATATTATTAATCCCTAATCCTGAAATGGACGTTTTGTCAACGTTAAAACTTTAGGTACCATACAACAATATAAATCTGAATAATTAAAAACTTTACGTCCATTTTTATTTACATCCCTACGAAGACTGCCTTGTATGAAGACATCCATTTAAGCAGATATTCCTGAATCGCTAACGTTTAAAGCCATTGAAAGTAATATTGATATTGACAGAATGTACGGTGACTTGAAATTAAGTCTTGAAGAAGTTGAAAATTTAACAGATTTAGTTATGATTGATTCTTTTACCAATGATTAACATTGGAGAGGCCATACAACCAGATAATTTTTATAATTTAAATATTAATTTTATTAGATTGTAATTTTTTACAATCTAAATTACTTTTACGTTCAAGGTTTTGAGGTTAAGTTAATTTAATTCTAATTTCGAAATAAAATAAATTTTAATTTATATAAAAAATTACATAATAATCTATTAAAATTCCAATAAAATTAAGATTATATAAAATAATTAATATTCTAATTTTTCAGTTTTCATGTTAAACAAAATATTTTACATATTTATAAATTCCAACCAATTTTCATTTAAATTTAATTTATATATAAATCACACGACAAAATTCTTATTGCCATTTTCACTATTTTTAATATAATTCTGATATATTTTTCATAAATTTTTTATGAAATTTATGTGTAACGATAACAAAAATATAAATTTAAATATTATGAGAATTTCATAAATAAAAAAATAAAAATCTATAAATTTTGTTTGACCATTAAATAAAAAAAAATAAGATTTATGATTTGCCATGTGAAAGTTTCATTAAAATAGTTTTTTTTTTCTTTCTATGTTATATTTAAATTTATGTATTTTTTGATTGTTGTTTATTGGTCATCGCGCGGGTTTGAACGCGGTTTCATTTCTGATACTCCAAAAAATTTAATGATCCTTCGAATTGGATAAAAAATATAAATAATAAAATTATTATTAAAATTAAAATATTTATTATTTTTATATATGGGCTACACCGAACGCTTCCACCCTCGTTTTTTTATATCTCCCCAAAAGCAATAAAATTATTAGCTTTATTATTATTTATTATAAAATTGTTGTTTAGTTGATGGGGCTATTAAAATTCATACCAAAAATATTGTCCCATTAAATTTTTAATGCTGCTGAAATATTTGTGGTTTTTGGCTCAAACTATGTAACAATTTAATTGGATTTCAGGCTACATAAATAGATAGTTTTAAATATTATAAATTTATGTTGGATAAATTATTATTATATATTATTTAAGTATTTATATTAATTTTATGGGTTTTTTATGATAATAAATTTATATATAAAATTTGTGTCATCAAAAAATTGTTGTTATTTTAAATATTTTTAGCTATATATTAAATTCATGTGGTGTGCTATAAATTAAACCTAATTGGATTATATAAATATCGTTTTAAAAGAGTTTTTTTTATATATAAAAATCCTTTTATTTTTATATAAAATTGTAATTGGTGAGAAAGATAGATTATCGTAAAAAGTTATAATTTTGTCCTAGTTTTTTAATCGACTTAGTTTTAAAGTAATTGAATCTTGATTTTAGTTTTGATTATTGATTTTAGGGGGCATTTGAGAAAAAGAAAATGATATCTATAGTAAATAATAAAAATTACTTACTGAAGTATTAAAATGTAATTGGTTGTCATTGAAAACTCAGAAGAACTGTCAAAATTTATGATATACTTAGTTTTATCATTTTCTGGATAAATAAATACATTTTCATTAAAGTGTTAAAATTTGGTAAAGATTCAAAATTGATGTACCAACACATAATTTGTTGGTGATTAATTGCGTTAGAAAGAAAGCATTTCGCTACGCACAAATCCTTACAAAGAGATAGAGATATCAGAAATCATTAACTCCCTTCTTTCCGAACATTACAAATTGTTCATTAAGAATTGTAATAATATTTAATTTCTTTAATCAATTGATTAGTCGGCTTCTTCTTTCCTATCGTTATCAGATTGTTAAAGAAAGTAATACTCAAATTACGTTAATCTTCTTGATCAGAAGCCAGTTATAAAGAAGCAGCAATTATACTTATTCCCTTCATATATAGAAACTATGAACTATAGTGATTTTTAACAGTTTAGTGAATCGTCAGGATAGGTATAGTAAAACACTCGCTGGCCCTCCTATCAATATCTTAAATTGACCTACAACAGAACATATAGAAGAACATATATCCATCCTGCTTTTTTCTCATGGACGATATCATTTTGTCTAGCTTGATATTCCCTGCTTGAATCAAATCACTTACAATCTAACACAATTCTAATTGGCCAATGATCTGTAATTATGAATTCTGTTTATTATACTTTCTCCAAAGCTAATATTTCTACCTTGAGTCATAATTTAACTGAAATTCTTGTCCATATGATAATTAGGTCACAGATATGATACTTTACGATACAACACATAATTCACATATTATATTAAAAGGGGAAAACTGATTTTTATATGAATTACTAAAGTGACTGACTATATGAGGAGGCATCTATACACAATGTTGTGTATTGCATATTAAGTTATCTCCTGGTTTGTTACTACATAAATTAGTTACATTTTCTTCTACATTATTTTATTATTATTATTATTTTTTTCATTATATCATAAATTTATGTGGATATAATGATGACATCTTTCTTTCTTTAATTTCCATTTATACAAAATTAAAATTTGGTTAATTTTTTAACTAAAATCTTCTTTTTTTTTATGGTATTTCATCGTCAGCTAATTTTTAATAGTATATTTTTATGATTAAAATTTATGTCTCCTGGTTAAAAAAATTTTTCTTCTTGAATTTTGTTTCTACTTGTATCTGACATGATGAAGAAATTTTTTTTTTTTTTTTTGAAAATGTGTTTTATTACTCTCAAGTGTTGAGTTAATTTTAATTTTTTTTTAAATTTTAAATTAATGAAATATATCATTTTATGATGATGATTATCAACATCAACCCAAACATTATAAACTAAATAAAAAATTTAATTTATTTTGTCAAAAATTGTCATTTAAAAATTAACCACAGGCAAAATTATATAGTAGAGTTAGTTAGTGATAGTGTATTAGTAATGGACGTGATGGACTGTTTCTATTTTGTTGAAACATTTTAATTCGAGGTAATATCTTAATTTTTGGATTATTTTATTTTTTAGTTTAAATAATTTATTACGGACAGATAGAGGTTGTTATGAATATTTAATTTGAATAAAAATTTTATGAAAAATAAATTTTTTTAATTATATTATTTATTTGATAATTTTATGGTTAATATATTTTCTTATATTTTGACAGATGAATAAATTTTTGTTATGAGATTTAAACTAAATTATTTAAATAATATTTTAAATTGAATATAAAATGTTATAATTTTTTGATATATTTAAATATTTTATTACTAAGAAATTATGCAATTTAAATTATTTCGATTAAAATTTGTCAAATCAAAATATTTTATATATAAAATAAATTTATGACAGTAATAAAATTTGATATATAATATTTTGAATATAGAAAAAGAAATGTGATAATATTAAATGAGGATGAAATTGATAGTTCAAAATTTTCCCAGACTATAATTTGATATAATAAAAATCAATTTCACATGGAAATTGTTGAATATTTAATTAAAAATTCTACTTTAATATCAAGTTTAATAGATAATATTACAAAACTTGGATAATGTCAGTAATTGAAATGTGAATTATAAGTGTTTCAAGTGACAAATCAATTGTTTTCTATTTAAATTTAAATGTTTAGATCAAAATTAAATAATTGAATTATGATTGTTACTTGTTCCCACGTTTTTTTAAACGTTTTCATCGTTTTTTACAATTTTATTTTGGAGAGACAACATTTTCGGTTCAATTATTTGTATCCTAATGCTGGAGTTACAATGTCGTTTTCATTTCGCTCCTATTTTCAGATTTACGCAGTCTAGAAAAAGAGTAGTAGTCACAATTGAGAATTGAGAAATCTCAGTTCTCAGTTCTGTTTTGATGAGTTTAGTTTTAAAATTATAAAAATGGTATTAAAATTGAATACTTTTTAACTTCTTCTATTAAATTTTCACAAAAAAAAATGTAATTTTGTTTACAGTTTAAATTATTTTGACACATCAACGCGTACTACAGCGAAAAAGTTGAAAGTTAAACAACTTTTTCTATATAGTTGCGAAATGAGAGCGAAACGGTTGTGATCAATGTAACTAACTACCTTCATACAATTTCATACATTTGAACTTTATTTTGACACTTACTGCGTATTGAGAGCGAAATGAAAGCGAACATTGTAACTCCAGGGTGACAATTAAAACTATTTTTGCTTTATGCAAGTTTCCATTTTCATGTAAGGATTTTCAGTGTCGACAATATTCTTTTAGAACAATTACAAATGAAATTTAATTTATTATTTTTGTCTGAACTATTCACATTGAAGATAACTTCATATTCAAGATAATATTATCAGTGTTAGTGTACATATATGACACTTTTCCATACAAGAAAGCCACACTTTTCATACTTCGTAGTAGTACACGTACGTATTACATTATTAACACGATGTTTACATACTGTCACTAACATTGTTCAATGTTAATCGTTACTATCTTCAATGAAGACATCATTGTCGCCATATATTCCATTGCAATTTACAACCAGTGACAGTACGTTAACACCGCGTAAAAGAAACTATTTACACCTGACAAGAGTTTCTTATAGTAAATTTGAAATCTAACACCTTTTTATGTAAAAAGAATTTGCTATATTGTATTTTTCTAAAAAATTAAATAGTAAATCATCAAAAACAAATAAAATTAATTAATTATATTCTAAAATCAATTTCAAATTTTCATTACAAAAGATTATACAGTAAATTCTCGATATAAGCTCATTCGATAATAGCGACTTTTGATAAAAGCGACTCTCGATTATAATAACCTTTTTTAATTCATTTTTCCATTATAAGTGACCCATTATTTAATAATTTATTAGCGATGAAACAAACTATAGAAAAATAATTGCGGTAAGAGAAAAAGTAATGTCTATCTATGGAACAAAAAATGAATTTGGCTACAGGTACGACAGAAAATTTATTGTATTTAGAAGACTTAAACTTCATTTCCGAAGAGCATACTGAAAATATAGAAGAAAATTTTGATTTTAATAGGAGCCTTGTTGATACCAACATAATTGAAGAAGTTATTAATTGATTTAATGTAGTTATTATTGTAGTACTTAATTAGGGACATCTTTGTTTGTATTTGGAGGATATAAGTACTTATCTATAGATTTTTTTCGATTCATTATTTTTTTCGTTTATAGTGACCCTTTTTCATTAAGGGCTACTTTTATAAAATAATTTATTCAGCTACGGTCGCTTATATCAAAAATTCATGTATCAAATTAAATTCATTAAATTTTGATTTCAAAATCTATTTTTGTATATTTAAATAATTATTAATAAATTTTTAATAAAAAATTCAAATTTAAAGAATTAAATATATAAAAATAATATTTATAAAAATTATAAATAATTAATAATTATAAATAATTAATAATTAAAAGTTCTTACCGTTGTTGGTAATGGCGTTAGATAATCCGGTCTTAAATATTGATTACTTTGATTGCTGGAAGTCAGCATTTTATTATGATTTGTTAAATCCACTTTGAATGAGTTATTTATAACTAAATAATTATAATATTTTTTACACAAAATATTTTAAATATTATTATAAATATAAATAATTCCAATCAGAATTTTTGTATTAATATTTTTTATTATCAATAATAATAATAATTATTTTAAAGAGCACCTTTTTTATTATTAAATTTAATATTTTTTATTATTTATAATATTTTCTGAGTTGTTATTGAATCAAATTATTGGTGATTATCCAGTTATTATATGAAAATATAAATAAATAAACTCAATAATTCGGTAAATTACATTCAATTTAATATTATTTACAGTAAAAAATAACAATAACTAAATTAAATTTTATTACAGTGTATTATGTATTCCGTTGGTGGATCATTTGTTGATCATAAATCAAATTATTAATGACATTTGCAAACAACAAAAAATTTAATATTAGCACAATAATTTTTATAATGAAAATTACACAAAAAATTACTTAATCAGAAAATTATAGAGTAATTTTTAATATTTTTATTATTACTTTTTATTATAAATTTAATTCACTTTTCCAAAAATTAAATTTTTTGGTAAATATTTTGCATTTTTTATTATTATTTTTATTATTTATTTTCAAGAATTTCTTAATATTATTACATTTCAAGAAGGCACCCAATTATAATCGATTTAATAAAATAATGATCGCATTTAATTATTTCACAAACAACATTAAAAAAACGCAATTACGAATTATTATAGAAATAATTTTAAAATTCCAGAAAAATCGTCAAAGAAAAAAAAAAAAGAAGGTGTTAATTAAGCACGCGTTCCGATTAAAATTAAATATTCAACAATTTTTATATATAGTATACGAAAAGAACCACCCACTCTCATTAACAACAACCCACTTGTCAATCTAAAAAAAAATACTATACTAATTTTTTTGACTGCGGTTTATTTAACACACAATCACACATACATCACTAAAATATTTTCGGTTTCTGTCAACTGTCAACACAATTCGATATTAACACAAAAAATAATAATAATAATAATAATAAAAATTAATATGAAAATTGTTAAGCAAGCAGAAAAAAATTGAATTTTTTTATAATTCGATATTAAATTATTTTTGTTATTATTAATATCGTGATATATTACGATAAAAATGTAATCGATATACACAAATTATTCACAATTTTTTTTTTTTTACATTCCGACGTCAATCCGTAAAATTGAAATGTTTCTTCTTGTTTTTGTTATTAATAATTAATTAATTAATTTTTTTTTTTTTAAGTATTTATTTATTTATGTACACTTTTTTTTTCTGTTTGAGTGAATTTTTTACGTACGTAAATCGGTATAAACAATGTTAACAACAAGAGAATCTGACATCGACTAAAGTTGTGTATCTAAAATAAAAACGTCTCTAGAGTGGTTTTTATAAATAAATTTACTTCGTTTTGTTCGGGTTTTTCTTGTTGGTTTTTTTGTATATACATATTTATTTATGTATAATTTTTATGTTTACGGAGAGTATTTAACAGTCTGGAGGATACTTTTGTGTGAAAACCATTAATAAAATAATAAATACTTTTTTACGAATACGATTTATGCTACAATAACAACAAAAATGTCTGGTTTTGGTTGTGTGTAACCCGAAAAAAAAGATACAAATAATCGTGATCTTTTTTTTGTTTTTATGTTGCTGTTAAACTAAAACAAATTGAATTAAAATGATAATGTAAATTTTATGTTTTATGTTATAAATATAGAAATTTTAACTATTATACATTTAATTTATATAAGATTCCTTTAAATTATGTACATCTGAAAGATACCAAATTGTTTTCAGAGAAATTATTGCTAAAAAAATGATTTTTTTTTTTGTAAGAAATTAGTTTTATAATCTAAATTTTGTTTAAACTTTGACTTACTTAACACTTCTCGATGTAGAAATGTATAAAAATGAAGAGAATCATTATAAAAACATGTGTTTATTGTGAAAAGATTGGAAATAATTATGAGTTTGTTTGCATTGTATTAGTTAGTTAACAGAAATTTATGTTTATAGGTTAAATAGATTTGAGTTGGCATAGTATCAGATTTTGTTTTCCAATTCAAAATATATTAGTAATCAAGTAGTGAGTTTAAACAAAGTTAGGATTTTGTGATAGGAAAGCATTTTACTGATCATAAACACAGTATTGTGTTTATTTACTGATCATAAACACAGCTGACGAATTTATGTGCAATGAATCTTTTGTAAAAAAAAAAAGAATTTTTTACTACCAAATTTTAGAAAAAGTATGTACTATACCAAAATATGCTAATTACTACGCTAATTTTAATACAACTTGTTTCATAATTTATTTAGTTTTAAATAATCTTATGAAGCCCGAGAAGAGTTAAAAGAGTTTCTCATATCAACTTTATTGATATTAACAGTCACACTTTTCAGAATATAAGCAGATATTGAAATTTGATTTATTATATGCTTATTAAATACTTCACCGGCTATCGACAGGAGGGTACAACTTTCACTCCATCACCCCTTGCAAACCAACCAACCAACCAAATTTAATTTTAATAGATATTTTTCATATAGATTTCGGTGTGATTTCAGGTCATCTGTTAAATGTACGAGTATTTCAGAAAATATATAGAGCATTTCATCGTCAACACAGTCTGGATAGATTTTTTCGTAATAGGTTAAGAAGTATCCTTGAAAAAAGGATCTACATGATTCTATTATGTATAGTCCCATTTTTGACTATAGTTTTAAATGTTTTCACTCGAAATTTACTCGTTACCAATACACTTTCAGTGTCGTAACAGAAATTAAAAGATGTTCGATTATATTTCTTGTAATAAAGCTTCTAATCTAGTAACAAAGCGTCTATTGCTTGACGTATTTGAATTTTAAACGAAAAATCGCTGTCACAATTACAAATTGTGATTTAATTATCTCGATGGAACTATATTATAAAATTTCTGTAGTGACAGTGGTCGTCTGTTCGGGTTATAATAAGAATTTCTTTTCAGGCTTCATATTATGGGTCCTACTTTTGTTGGTATAAGAAAAAAATATATTGGCATAAGTACAACCTTTCTCTGTCAACGATAAGTGGCACACAATTTAGTGTCTTGCCGAATTACAGAGTTTAAATTTCCGAAATACAGAAAATAACTTCTGATCACGAATAATCAATTTTAAGGTTATCGAAAGCAGTGGCGGGTCGAGAAAGTAAAGGATACGAATTAAATTTGAAATTATTTTCCCCATTTTCAACTGTTTAACTAAAATCATTAATGAATACTACACTCATTGAAATATTGACACATTTATTGTATAGTTTACCCTATATTTATACTAATTTATCAAACATAAACACACAATATGCTTAAACGAACCATAAATGATTCTTATATACGGTTAAGCATTTAAGAAAATAACATACCAACATAGTTTACTAAACAATTTTATATCTTCTCAAAAGTTCAACACTAATAAAGTGTTAAGTATGAATGTGCAGTAAAGATTTTTTTTTTGTTGTATCTATAAAGGAGAAACATAAAAAACAAAAAACAAATACCCAAATAACAACAATATAATAACATAATCAGCTGATTGTGACACAACTTGTTCGATTTTACCGACTATAAAAGTTAAAAATTTTGTGTGAACATAAATTTTTTTTTTTTTGGCTAAAAAGAGCGGTGTTGTTTAACACACTCGCAACATACATAACAACAACAATAATTGACTTTGAGATTGAGAGTATATATAAAAAACAGTGGCACTGTGGCACATGCCAATAATGCCAGCAGATACAATTTTTCTGTGAGCTCAACAAAAAAATACACGAATTCACAATATCATTAACAAAAATTTATGCTCTCGAATATCTCATTCAGGTATTAGTATAAAAATTGAATTACTCACCGAGAAATTATGTTTAAATTCTCATTTCTGTAATCAAAATCTTTTATGAACATGTGATATTTTATGCGCATTATAAGCATCAAAACATAAAATTCAATTTTGATTATTGTAATACCGACGGTAAATTTTTGAAAAAATATTATTTCTTCGGCCTCACAGAGTTTGCGCTATGATCTATAAAACAAAAAATAATAATATTGAAAATTATTAAAAATCGCAGCGATAGTGTTAATTAGATTTTTTTGATAAATTATTAATGGTAATATTGATTCAGTGGTGAAAGTTATGTTGATTGTGAATGCCAATTTATATAACAAATTGATAATTATTTTGAAATTTGATTTAGAGAACTTTACTTACAAAGCTACTAATTTGTATTTTGATATTTATGTAGCATAAAATAAGCCCTCCAGTATTTTTATTAATTTAATTTAAAAATCTCTGCAGATGGTTTTTTTTTTGTCTGGTTGAGATCAATCAATTTGAAAATAACTTTAGGCTATTTCTTTTTTCTAAGTTCGTTACAAACAAAATCCATGTTACATCTCATTTTATTTTTTATAAATAATAATAATTGCCGATGGCATTACAATTCATTTAAATATATTTAAATTATTATTATATATTTTTATTTTGAGAGATTTGAACTTGACATCCAGTATTCAATTACCTACAGAAAAAATTGTTTTTGAATACTAGAAGAGATGTCTATAGTTCGTGATTTGAATAAAATTTATGTTAACCACAAAAAGTATTAAAGAAGCGTTTGAAAAGAAATGTATGTTAAAACACTGTTTTATAACATTTAACTATTTATGTTTTGTGGTGCTAATTTTACCATGTTATTTGAGTATTTTAATGTTTAAGCTTAGAATTTGATTGTCGTTCATCTGCGAGAATATTGAAGATGGTGAAAAAATATTGCTTAGAGATACGAAGAACTTGTTTAATAGATTTGCAAGTAGATTTGTATGTGTAACTTGACAAGTAAATGGTCTCTTTATTTTGTATGAATATTAAATTTTTCAAATTTATTCAATTCTGTAATTCGAAATTTGCATTACAATTTTGAATAAATCGTTCATCATGAGCTTTGTTAAACATTCGTCAATTATTGCTGATAATATGCTAATTTATATAATAGTCCTGGAGTGGACTTATATCAAATCCAGAAGTTAATTTCTTTATTTCACAGAAGTTTTGACAGTAATTCAGCAAGACACTCGGTTATCGATGGCGGAGTAAGGCTACATTAATTTAATACCAACAGGTTTTTTTCTTATATCAACAAAACGCAATCTGGAGAGTGAAAAGAAATCAGACTTGAACAGGCCATTATCAGATTATTGAAAAAATATATCTTATTCCACTGTTACTAATCGAATTCTTCATAACAATATGTTGGACAAATATTAGCTGAACCAGAGGTTATAAAGATTGGCTATTGTTTGTTTGTTATCTAAAGTACGACTTACAGAAATATGACAATTCAATCGAAGTAACCTGTTAAATTTGGGACGAAAAGCATAAAAATGCTGAGCATTATATCAAGTTCTCACTATTTAGGGTAAACATGATCTCTAAAAAGCTACTTGTATTTAGGATATCGTTGCCTGTTCAGTTCTTTCAAGCTAATTTTGAATTTCATACTGAATAAGTTTCAACTAGGCGTGTTTTCAATCCGTCTATATGACCTGGCGTACTTATCACAACCCACACCCAGACTTTATCTAATATAATTTTTAATAATATCTACATTGGTATTATCAAATAAAAACTCTCGATTACTTCTTCTACTCAAGTTTAGATTATTTGACTTCAAATATTAAATTCATTATAAACTTTCAGGCTTCCTTGTCAAATTTATATTTATAAATCGTTCTTCCTCTAACTATTTTCCTGTCAAAACTATGATTAGTATTTTAAATAAATATGTTTTTAGTTCTTTACAAGCCGTACTGCATTTATGCAGCTTATTCGTTAACATTTACCACCCATTTTTTCCCATTTTTTTATTCTCTTTTTTCAACATCAAATTATAAATCCCTAACCTCTAACTCTTTTCAGCTTGTATAGCTGTAGCATTTAACAACAAACAAAATATTTACTGGACCTTGTTAAAAAAGAATATTATTTTTTTGTTGTTCTTGTTATGTTTCAGGGACTGTTTATTTTTCATCCTTTATATTTATCATATCCAATCCAACTTTAATATAAATATATACAATTCTCCTTCTGACAGTTAATTCCGCGAAAAAGGAAATTACAATTTGTGCCCTTTGGCGGGATTTATTATCAGATGGAATTAGTGTCTAGTGTGCGATGATGAGGAGAGTATTGTGCTTTAAGGCACCAATCTCTATTAATGTGGGCTGGTGTTGTGCCTGGTTGTGTTGTGTATACATTTAGGGTGTCTTTTTGCAAAGTTCATCTATTTTTCGAACGATTTTGTATATTTCTTGACGTTTGAGCAATTTTTCCATTGTTTTTTTGCAATCTTTAAATAATTTTTTTTTGTTATCTGCTTAAAATAAAAGTTTGTTTATGTCGGGTCGAATGCTTACTTCCGATATATGCTAAAAAAAAAAATATAATAATTTTATGTTATCTTAAAATTATCCGTAGCGATTTAAAGTATCTTCGAGCTATATTTAATTTGTATTGGCCAAAAAGAAGACTGGGTTATTTAGGGTACGACAGGGTAGAAACATTGTAGATTTTATGGATGAAGCAAAAAGCAAAAAAAAAAAGGAAATTTGCGGTAAAAATTGTATAAAAACAGCCAGGATTAAAATGGAATATAAATAAATCAACATATTTTTTAATGTTGTGGTGGTCATATTGAAAAACAATGAAAAGAAATACCGAAAACATTAAAAATCATTGTTTTTTTTTATGTTGTGTGGTGATGATTTTTTGTGGGTTTATGTGCTTTTTTTTTTGGTTTTTCAGATTTTGATTCTGTTTGTCAGTTTTGACATGACATGTTGACATTTTTTTTCCCTGCCAATTCAATTTTTTTTCGTTTTTTTTTGTATATTTGATTTTATTTAAGGTTTTTTTTTACTGGCAGTTTTTTTTTTTTGAAGAGGGGTTGTGACATTTGATTGAAAGAAAAAGCCCAAAAGGGTTTTTTTTTTGTTATGTATACATAGAATATTTTTGTTGGCTCATCATTATCATTGATGTTGTGGGCTATTTAGGGTGGGTTTGATAATATTATAGAAAATAAACAGTTGTTGAGCAGCTATCCATGTATAATACGATTTAAATAAAGTTCACCCCAATTCACCCGTAAGGTAAATACATCTACTATATAATAAATTGTGAATAAACTCTTTTTTTTTGTTTTACTTAACATAGAAGTTAACATTAAATGACGTGACAGTTACATAAATTGAATTGTGGAACCAACAAAAAAAATAAAGGATATTTAGAGAAATAATAAAGGAAAGCTCATGGGGTACACAATGTCATAAATGGACAGTTGTTGTGATGCAAAATTAAATAAAGTAAAGTAAAGAATTTTATTTTTTATGTTATCTTAATGCCTATTTGTATGCTGACAGAGAAATGATATAAACATGATCAAATTGAAATGCCTTTAAGGTAAAAATTTGTGATTATTTAATGTTTGTGTGGATGATGATGGTAAATTGAATTGTTTTCATTTTGATGGTTGGGGTTTGAATTTGGTATGATGTGTAGGGAGGATACACTGGGCTTTGCTGATGTTATTATCAAAGATCAAGGGAGTAATATTTTGTTGCAGGATATTTATTTGAAATTGAAATTATATAATTTTTGATGACAGGCGTTATAATTATTATTATTAGATTTTCAATTTATTTTAGAAAATAATAAATTCAATTTTGTGAGAAATATGATTAAAATCTTTATAAATTTATGATTATGTCCATTTTAAATTTAGTGTATTTTAATGGTGAAATTATGTATTTCTTTACAAAAAAAAAATGATTTTAATGGTATATGCTTTGTGCACAGGAAGTAAGTCTATTAAAAAATGAATAGGACACAATTTTCGATTAAATATAAGAATTAGTACAGAGAATGATTTTGTAAATGGGTACCGAAAGTTACATGGATGGAATGCAATTAATGTTTTGTGAAGAATATAGTTTTTTAAAGGATGGCGATAGTCCTAACTCTATTATTATTAATGATTTATCAGTTTATATTAATTATTTATAGATTATTTATTACTTTATATATTAGAATCTTCCTAGACTTGTTATTAAAAATTAATTAATTTTTAGAATTTATATAATAAAATGAAACATAAAAAATGTTGTTAAATATTTTTTGTTATTGTTGATAATTATTTAAATATATATTTTAATTTTTATTTAATAAGCATAAATTTAATTATTTATATTTAATTTTTTTAATTTTTAATATTTTCCATAACACTAAAAATTATTTATCTTGAAAAATCACCACATTTAAAACATTTACAATCAGTTGGTTCCTTTAAACGTATATCCATTGTTGCCATTTCTGAAGTCATTAATCGTGAACCATCCGGATCATAACAATGTGTCAACGTTACCATTCGTTCTTTTAAATAACTTTCTCTACAGCAATAACATTCCTGTAATTATATAAATAATGATTTTCTTTTTTTTTGTTCAAATGAAAAGCAAAATAATCAATCAAAAAGTCACTTGCAATTCACAAAAAAAATCATATAAAAATTAAGAAACTAAAGAAGAAAAACCACAAAAAAAAGAAAAATCACAATAAATTAACCTTTAAAAATCCTGTTGGCGTTATGACAGATGGTTGAACCTGACTATTACATAATCCTTCACATTTATTAACACTAACATCTGCATTACATGTCCTTTGTAAACGTCCCAATTCATCATATTCCTCTTTAATTAAATGTATTTCAGATTTAAGTGTTTCACAATTTTCATCACCACTGCCCTGAGACAATTGTCCATTAACATGTTTCGATAAAAATATAATTGTAATTATTATAAAAAATATTATAATATTAAAATTTATATTGAATTGATTTTTTAAATGGACCATTTCTCTATA
The DNA here is from genome assembly GCA_963920725.1 of Rhamphomyia laevipes. Lineage (NCBI taxonomy): Eukaryota > Metazoa > Arthropoda > Insecta > Diptera > Empididae > Rhamphomyia > Rhamphomyia laevipes. Next base: position 50,930,824 of record OY987258.1, on the reverse strand, counting down.
GTACACAATACTCGGGAGGACTTTTGCACGACTCAAATAACAAATATTAAATGTTAAAAAATCAAAGTCTGTAATGAGCTTATATAGGCATTTGAAATGTGTACATTTATGGATTAGGAAAAAAAATGAGGGCGCCATTTACTTAACAAAGGACATACATCAGATCAGCAGGATATTTTTGTTGTTGTTGTTGTTGTATTGTATATTTTGAAACAGCATGAAAATTTAAAAATTGTGTTTTTAGAATTATTAACCTCGGTATTTATGTGATATTTGATATTATAATAATAGAAGTATTTATATGAATATGACACAAGGTAATTGTTATTGTTGTTGTTAAGGGTTAAAGGACCTTCTCATATATATTTTATTATGATATTATTTGTTATAAATAATATTAATATTTTGTTGAGTAGATGGCATTAAAAGTATAGTAATCATTTCTTTAAGGGTAAAATAATGTATTAAAAGGTCAGAAAAAATTATATGTCAGAAATTTTGATTAGGCCAGTCATCTCAGTAGGATTTTTGTTAGTGTAGAAATGTAAATATAGTATTAGATTTTGAGTATTCGTTCTACGATCCAATTTAAATTTTTGCTTAATTAGGGTCTTATTTCAAATACCTCCGAATAGCTATCGTTCTAATTATTCTAAGAGTAGAGTAGAGGGGAGTATTTTCCTTATATATTTTAGGGTGGCATAGAAAATGTGGTAAATTAGAAAAAAAAAACAGGAATTATAGATTTTTAAAAATATTTTATAAAGAATTTTTTTGTTATGACTTTCGTACTTCATACTTCTTAGATAATGTAATGGTTGACAAATATTATCGGAATGTAAACTAAAGAAACATTAACAGAATTTGACAGAACATAATTTTGGTACGTTTTGTTCGATTCGCAGGGGAGAACAAATGTAAAATAAACAAACATTACTAAATTGATCTGCGAATTTGTAAGCCCTGCAAATAACTATACTGAACCCATTCCACCAAATACTGCCCAATCGTGCATAAACGACAGCAACAGCACCATACCTCAGCCATTCATATTCTTTAGTAGATGGTATTCAGGTATTCCTTGTCGGTTTTAATTCGGAAAGAACATTTCTGTGTTAATAAAGTCATTGGGAATATCATCAAGAATTCTAGCAATAGATTAAGATAATAGGAAGGATACGTTATAGTTTTTTCAAAGACAAGCTTAAAAACTTGATATTAATGACTTCATAAATCGTGAGATACTCGAGATTCAAATAACAACTGACCTAACCAATATTTAACATAACATGACACCTCAATGATGAAGACAATGTGAAAATTTTTATATAAGCTATTTGCCAGAAAATATGCTGAACAACTGCAGCAAAAAGAATTTCAGTTTTAGAACAGTTCTTCTTTTTCTTCTTTAGCCATTGAGCGTTAGCCTTCTTTACTTTCTTCTATCTGTTTCATATCGTATCTCTTTCAAAATTTATTAATTATAGTTTTCTATTGTCGCTTTCGTACTTATCTCCCATGTTTTTATTGGAAATACCTCAGGCTCTTGTAATAGCATGAATTTCGTCACTATAGTTTTTAATATTTTGGACTATCATCTGCCATTTCTATATACCGTGGGCCAGTTCAGCGTATTCTCTGTGATTTTATAAATTTAACTTATAGATATATATTTTTAGTTAGTTCGTATAATTTTGCGATGTATCTTCAACGATATTCACGTTTTTTACACTCTTTTAGATTAATGAGGTTAAAAACTTAAATGAGCTTCAATAACTCCTGCTAAGCAAGTTTTGATTTCTTTCACAGAAACGTGAATATCATTTAATTTTTACTAGGTATATTAAAAATAACTTCAACACGTTACAGAATGAAGTAATTTTAACGAATTGTAGAATATTTACTTTCAAAATAGTGTGGAAAAATTAATTGTAATTGTAATAACGAATTCCTCTAATTAAATCAATTTTATTTATTGAAATTTTGAAATATTTCGTTATGTAAATATATTGGGAAAAAAAATAACTAAAAATTCGTGATTTTATGAAATTATTATTTATATTAAATAAATATTTTTAATTTCAAATTAAACGAAATAATTATAATTTTTTATATATATTTATATGTTAATTTATTTTCTATTTAAAATAACTCATAATGTTATAAATATTGAGGGTGCACCTACTATAAATAATTACTTTTATAATAAATACATAAAATAATTATAGAGTATTTAATATTTCTAGATGTAGTGTCGATTCAGATCACGCAAATCAATTATGAAATTAACAATGCCAAGATTATTAAATATTGTTTCTTTTTATTTATGAATAATTAATTTTTTTTTTATTTTTTATATATAGTCACGCATTTTATATTATTTTTTTTGAAAATTAATTTAATAATTTAAATCATAAAAATTCATTAAATCTATCAGTACAAGAGAAAGGCGTTACTATAATAATTGTTTATATAAAATTTATAAATTTTGACTTTATAATCAGTTGAGGCATGTTTGTGAAACTATGTCTACAAAGAAAAATACTTTAAAGAACTTAAATAAAATATAATTATTTGTAGAGTTATATCAGAATAATATTATTCAGAAATGTAAATTGATATTTTTTTACATTGTAAGATTTATTTTTCACAATATAATTAACACAATTACGCACTGTAAATTTTATGTTAAGTTTTTTTATGCTTCTTTTCTTGAATAATTTGTAGTTGTGTAAATATGTTAAATAATGTTTTTATATGAAATTTTAGTTAAGCAAATACGATGTGAAAGAATTATATAGAAATTTAATTATAAATTCCATTTAATTTGTAAATTCTACAGTACAATTTAAATAGTTGTATTATTTAAATATTGAAACTTTTGTAAATCAAACTCAAACTTTTATAAAAAACTTCATAACATTTATTTTTACCATTAAAAGTTAGATTATTTATATATAATACAAGTAATCAACATAATTTTGAACACTATAGCTCAATTTCAACGTCACATCATCAGAATCACCAGTTAAGTTACCTGAAATTTAACGCAATCCCCGTTTTATGTACAGCGGTATCAGTTCTGATTAAATAAAATTAATAAAATATTTTGAAGATAGTAAAAATGTCAGAGAAATCAACCGAAATCGCTGGCATTAAGATAAGTAATTGAAATGAAAATTATTCATAATCTTCATTAAAGAAATTTGATTTGCAAAGACTGTAATATTTAATGCATAATTCTAAACATTCATTTATTAATTTAAAACCAATGCATTGAAACTGTCTAGTACTTACTTACTTACTCCGTGGCGTTGCAGCCCGTCAAGAGCTTTTGCTTGCCTTATTATCCTTTTCCAGAGTTGATGATGTTTAATAATTTGTTCGGTTCAGTTAGTTCGTTAGGTTCAGTTTTCTTACATTTTCCGGACATCATCGTATTATTTTGCTCTGGGCCTTACTACATGTCTATGTATTGTTAGTTGAGTATTAAAATTTTTGTAAATTGCAGAAGACATGTCCGATCTGACTGTTTGAACATGACCAAGCTATAATTAAATAAACTGTCCTATAAAATATGTAATTTTAATTCCTTGATTACTCGAATTGAAAGTAAACTTTTAGAACTATGGATCTGGATTCATTTATTTACAATACGGAAATAATAAAATCAAATTAACAAATGCAGAGTTTTTCTTTTTACTAATAAACTTGCAAGATTTATCAATCAGCTTATTCGAACCTTTCGGATGAAATTTGTTTTGATATAATAATGCGAAAATTATGCTTTTTTTTACAAATTATCGAGTTTTCTCAAATAGTATTAATAATTTTTTGTTAATAAATGATAAAACAGTGCTACATAAGCTATTAAAATCAAAATAACCATTTTTAATACGTAGAGAGAGTGCCACCTGTTTTAATAAATATGGTGTCACATTAATTTACATTGACGACAATACTTTCAAGATGTTTGTGAGCCTTTACAACAGGATTTGCTTTAACCATTTCAAAGTATATTTATCCCATAGTGTATAACGTCAACTTTTGATTAGCTGAAACACCTGACAATTTTTCCATCTGCGAATCATTGAAAAGGGTTTTAAGGATTAAAATTTAAAATGTATTCACAAAGAGTAAATCAGATTGATACAAATATAGTGTACAAAGCACATAACCGTATCAGGCTGTATTTTAAATGCCATATAGAGACCGTACTTTAATATAAACACTGTAAACTAAGGGTAGTTATATTAGTTCTTTATTAAGCAACCTTTCAATTGATTTATTCTTTATCAACTTAGTTTTAATCTATGATTTACAAAAACTTTAATAATAAATACACCAGAAATTAAAAAGATTTATTAAAATAGAAATTATTTAATAAAATAGAAATTCTATATCTTTGTGTTAGCATAAATAAATTATATAATTTAAATTAATAATTATTTTTTAACCATTATCTAATCATATTTTCAAATTCAAATTCAAATTTCGCGGTTAAAATTTATATATAAATTTTCGTAGCAATATTTTTATTCATTGAGTTAATCACGCCTCTTTTTCGTATTTAGTTATAATTTAATTATCGGTGTGACAAGACGTTTTGGTAGTGAAAAAAAATTAAATAAAATTATAAAAATAAATTTTTTAAATCCTTTAACGTTAACAAAATTATTAATTAAGTGTTTTAAAAATATTTTCAATTAAAAATTTATAAAAAATTATAAAAATTTTATATGTGACAGTGAAAATTAATAGTGTTTTTTTTAAGTGCGGTTTTTGAAAATTTTTGTATAAGACTTTTTGTATAATATTCAGCCATTTTGAATAAATTTTTTCTTATAACAGGTAATTACATAAAATATTTTGCATTTTTTTATAATTTTCTCAGGTTTATACTTTTAGCAAATTCATTTTTTCTAGTTTAGAATAATTTTATTTTATTTATTTATGTTTATGTCATAATTTTACTTTGTTTTTGTTTTATTGAATTCGAACTTTTTTTATTTTTAATTCAAATTGTGTAACTGCCAGCCATGAGTGGAATTTGTTTAAAAATACTTTTTTTTTAATAAGTTTCAAACACAAGTTATGGACACAGTCGGACCCACTGATCATAATTTATATTTAAAGTGATTTTATTATGGGTTATCTTGAAAATTATTAGAGGACTACGAATTTTATTAGAGAAGGTAATTTTTTTTACAATTTATTTCAAATTTTATACTTCACGGTGCTACAAATTTTTCGTACCCTGTACTATTTTTCTAACAAAAATGGAAATTAATTAAAAATAAACAAATCATACAACAATTTTTTTTTATTTATTTTCCTTATTTCTTTTATTATTGCAAGGATTTTAAATAAACCCAATTAGAAAATTCTTAATATTTAGAATTAAATTTTATTTATTTTATTTTAAAATCAACATTGAATCAGAGATTATCATATCATCAATTTGTTGAAAATCTCAAGGACCCCTTGTAAAAACATTATTATTTAATTTCAGAGAGTTTTTTTTAAAAAGTTTTGCTTCATTTTCCTTCTGCAGCAACATCAACAAAAACCAATACAGAATCATATATTATTCTTTCGTCCTGGGGTCCTGGCATAAAAGTATAATATGTGAAATTTTTTAGTATGTGTTTATTTAATTCTATCCTTCCTTACTATTTTTTTAACATTTGAATGTTTTTATTTTAAAAAGGACCTTAGGTAATAAAAAAAGTTTATTATAGTTTCGATTCTTCACAGAGTTTTAGAAAATTGAAATATTTTGTTCGTTTTTATTGAATTGTTCAATGTAGTTAATGTGAGTTAGTACTATACTGTTCATTTGTTTCTCTAATTCATTTTGATGGCTCTCTAAATTTTATATCATTAATATTTTCTCTTTCATTGTTACTTTAACGGATTCACGTATTTTGGTTTAGCCAATAATTCATCATTCGATTATCCATCATTTCAGAAGATTACATTATTAGGTAAAGTGGCGACAAGCGAAAACTCTCATAGATCAAATCGAGTCTTTAGCAATAACCAGCATCAAACATTTAATTCAGATGGGATGGATTTAGCTAGGTATTTGATGAGCTCTTTTAATGTTGATGGGTTTTAGATGAGAAAAAGTTTCAAAAGTGTCATCTGACATGAACAGAATGCGTGCAATTTAGAATACACGTGCATATTAACAGCGATTGGCGGATAGTGGAATGTAAGATTATCCAGGGTTCCTTCATATTTTATTAAAAAATGTATTATCATAATTATTCAGCAAATACTCGACTTCTTTTTTACAAAAAATTGTGTAATTATAAAAATTTTACTTTTATGTAATAGCTTGACATTAACAATTGGACTATCAGCGGATCAAGAAGACGCAACGTTACTATGTCATATTAATATCTAAACGGTTTCGACAACTCAAAAGCTTCATTATAGCTGATTTCGAAACATGGCGGCTATCACTGATTCAGATGTGTAGGCTTAGTTAGTGTTGTAAAATTAGAAAGATAATATCACAAAAAATCATACTGCTGTCTGTGTACTGTGTCCTGTGACTTAGATATAATTATCAATTTGATTATCAACTAGACTAAAGGGCGCTCTATATTCTAACGAATAATGAAAACCATTTTTCTACAATGCCATTTATTATTAAATTAAACTATCAATTATTAATACAGTACTTCTATTACAAATCTATATTGACAGCTATAATGTTAATAAATTTAAATTCGATATCTTACTTTGAACATTATTTTTTAAATTCAATATAAAAATTTTCATTTTTCAAGTATTTCTGTTATCTCCTGTTTGTCCTTTCTAATGTACATTAAAATTTTGTATACAGAACTTTTTACATCCATGAAAATATTTTTATTTTTATTTTTTTTTTGTAAAAAATGTCGGCAACAGGATCGCAGAAACGTATAGATATATTATGTGTCTATTTTCTAGGTTAAAATTTATTGTTTTTCTGTCAAACAATCACGTATATAACAAAACAGTTAAAAGAGGACAATATATAAAAAAAGGATATAACTGTTTATATATATTCAATAAGATTTAAAGGATATTTTTCATGCTTGAATGTTATATAGTATAAATATTTGGCGAATTCATTGTTTTTTTGTTTTTTGAAGTAAATAAATATATAACTAGACATTTTTTTTTTTTTTTTTTTTTTTTTTTTTTTTTTTTTTTAATATTTTTTTTTTTATTAATCCTTAAATTTTTTTTTGTTTTGTACATATAAAAAAATATTTTAAAAACTATGTTAACTTATTTATTATTTTTTCTTAATGTCCCTCAATGTGGCTCTCTAAAAATTATATTTATTTTTTTTAAAATTTTAATTTTTAAAATTATTATTATTTATTTATTTTTATCTTTGCATATTTTTATGTTTTGGAAACTTTTTTTTAAAACCAAAACTCTGTTTTTTTTTTGTATTTTTCTTAAATCTAAAACTTAAAACTAATATAACTAGACATAATCCATTTATTTTTATCCTTCCCATTTTCGTTGTTAAGATCATATGAAAAAAAATAAAAATATTTATATTAATTTCAAAAATGTTTGCCTAAATCAGGCGTTCGGAAGGAATCTGGTTTTGAAATCAAAAATTAGACTTTTGTTCTCAAATTCACAAATTCACGTATGGATGGCGCGTCTGAGACTTGCCAATGTAGAACAATGTCATGGACATTCTTTGTGGTCAGAATTAAATCAATTACCTGTATCCTAAATTTGTTAATAAAGGTGTGTTTGTTACCTTTATTTACAATGAACAATTCACTGCTTAATAAAAAATCTAGAAGTGACTCTTACCCCTTTCATTACTATCCGTTCTTCCCCAAATCTTGTGATGAGCATTGGAGTCGCAATCAATAACCAACTGTTAATATAATTAACAAAATTAATTTATTAATAATTTTAAAATTCAAATTTTTAAAACTATGGTGACTGACCTTTCTTAACACGTAGAGTGCCAACCTGCCAACTGATATAATAAATATGGTGTTACATTAATTTGGAATCAAGAGATGTATGAAACAATAATTTATTGAATTTTTGTTACAGACGTGAATTTTTGTTACAGACTGTTGAACATCAACATTTTTCCAGCTGAGAACCATTGAAAAAGGGTTTCAAGAGTTGTAATTTTATTGACAGAACAATAATTAAGATTGTTATCATATTGTTGAAAAAGATATGAGTGGGTGAATGCCATACTGACATTACTGAATACGCAGATCACATAAAACAATTTAGTCAGTTGTCACAAAATATTGGAAACGTGTTATTTAAAAATCGATCAATGTACAAATTATTGTAACTAAAATATATTTGTGATTACAAAGTTTCGAAATCCTTCTTCTTAAGACGGCACTCTACATGTTAAAATATTTTACAATGAAACTCGTGGTTATTCTTCGGTATTATTCGGTGATATTATTTTAATTAACATCACATTCAACAAACCCCATTTCTATAAATTCAACTTTTACTCGGAACAATATAATTCTTGTCGAAAAAAAAGGATGTTAACGTAAAGATTTATGGCAGCTGATATGTTAGAGACTCTTCGAGACGATTTTTTATTTTATATAGTATACAATTTCTGTTTTGGTAGTTTGTCTTTTTAGCTGTTTCGTATTAAATTTTTCCAAATGTTTTGTGCCATCATTCATTATGGAAAATGTATTAGGAAAATTTATTTATATTTATATAGTATTATTTTGTATCATGACTAAAGTGATATATCATTTTGTATGTTGGTTGTGTTTTCAAAAGGAAAAAGGATGATGGTGTCATTCATTTTTTAGAAAACAATTTCATTTTCTTGGATGATTGATTTTACTTTTTAAACTATGAAAATTAATGTTGTCTCAATATTTTTTTTATACAATTTAAAATATTTGTCTTTTAGTGTACGCTGGTATGTCAGTTGTTAAGTAATTTTCAAGTCTGTATATAAAGATTATTTCACAAAGTATAATTTAAAATTACTTATCTGCTTAAAAGAAATTAATTTGGAATATAACAAAAAACTAATTTATTTAACCTTTCGTTTTCCCCAACAAAAAAAAAACGAATTTCCGTTTATTTCTTTAGTCCGTTTTACAACAAAATACAGGAGCCAAAAAGTCAACACAGAAAATTAATGTTTTCTAATTACTCTTATAAACACTGTCCTGAGATTATTTTCTGCTAAAATAAACAGAAAAAATTTACTTTATAAATAAATAAAGGATATATGGATAAATTCAATTTTGGTTTGTATTTTCGACCATCCAACAAGGATAATAAAAAGAGAAGAAGAATAAAAATAAAAATATATACAAATTTAAGGATTTAGAAGGAAAATGTTAATCTGTAAAATGTTTCTGGCCCCACAACAAAAAAAAATAATATGAAATCACTCCCCCAAGCAAAGAATATTTTTGTACAATTTTAATTATTTACTGGGAATTTTTTTTTGGTTTATTTTATTTGAATTTCCTGGTGTATATTATTATTATTTAATATGGTGTTGGCATTTTAAGGGTTGCTTTTCTAGATATATATGAAAATAATTATTCCATCAGTTTTTTTTTGTTGTTGTTAAATAGAAAAACCGCCCACTACATTATCAGGGAATCTCTTAATTTGTCTCGAAAATATTTCTATAAAGTCTGAATAAAATTTTGAAAATGTCAAATAAGGAATTTACGAAACAAGGAAATTGTTTTGTCATTTCTGATGGTTTATTTATAATATTAAGTTGTTGAAATTCGGAAATATTTCAAATGAAATATAGAATTTATTAAAATATTTGTATTGGATTAAGTAAGGCTGAGGTATATAATTTAAATTTGGTAGAATTTAATGTGTAATAACAACAAGAATTATAAAAAAAACTGTACAGTAGAAAAGTTTCAGCCGAAAACATGACAAATAGTGTCAAACAACGCATCTTTATCCATTGGGCTAAATGAGCTACAACCAAGAAGTGTCATCGATCCGAGGGCGACTAACGACGTATAGTAAAGATGAACTTTTGTATCGTTATTTATTTGAAATTAAAATTTTGGTTATCCAAAGAACATTTTTGTTAATGATAAAAATTCCATCTTTGAAAAACGAGGATTTTCATTTATTTTTTATATAGGACTCTATAATTTTCGCTATTTTATATATAAACCCCAGTAACAGAGAAAATGTATATTACTTTTTTAATAAATTGAAAAATTTCAAATTTTGTTATACTTAGACTTAGAGGTCAGACTTGCGAATACGGAAGTATCGTTCTTAAGTTATGTAGGTATATATAAAAAAAATGTACTCACAGTATAAACCTCCTCAACGAAGGGACCACACTGGATCCAGTGAAACTATCGTGTTACGAGGTAGGGCTCGGTTGTATGAAATAGAATATCATAAAATTTTCCATTATCCAATAAGTTTATCTGTCCAATAAGTAACTGTGATAGGTAACTTAATTCAAGAAATTCTTTTGAATTAAGGTATTAATTAGTACATGGACCCGAATTTATAAACGTCAATTAAACCTTCGTTAAGTAATACTGAAATATGCTTAATGATAAACTTACGTGTTTCGTACATTTTTCGAAATTATGATTTAATTAATATTATATAACATCAACCACCATGCCATAATTTATAAAAATTAATCTCAATGGTAAACGTAACCTTAATACAGTCAAGTTACCAACAATGTTACCAATAAAATAAATATAATTCGAAAATAATTCACAAATCCAATTACTTTTCTTCACTTTTCTATAAGTTTCGTTTATAAATTCAGCCTTTAAATATTTTTCTTAATTGCGAATATCTCGAATTATATAAATCTTTCCTAAAATCTGTCAGAGTTTAAATCAGTTCTTTTCATCATTCATCTATGTCTTATCCAGAAAAAAAATATTGAATTAAAATATGAAAATTAATTAATTAACATAAAACTTAAATTTATGATTTCTTTTGAAATTTTATCAAAAACAAAAATTTTATTATCAAATTTTAACAAAAATATTTTGTTAATATTAACATGACCAAAAATGCTTTAAAGGTAAATTTACATACCATTAAAATAGCTAAAAGGATATCCCAACAACAACAAAATTATGTAAATGTAAAGGACAACTTTAAATAAAGTTTTCAAAATATATTTGTAACATATGGTTGACTGGGTTAACCACATTAAAATTAACCTGCCTCATTCCATTTTACCCCTACACCCAAAACATTTTAACATTGAATATCCTTTTTCATTAACACACAGTATAACACTAAAATTTTATGTTTGTATGTTGTTGTTGGTATGTAAATGTGGTGCGGTTAATTGGAGTATAAAATGGTAAAGTAGAGATAATAATACAAGGCTATATAAATTTTGTATATTTTCTAAGGTTTTAAATATTTGATTCCTACGTAGGTATAAAAATATTGACAGACTCCAGAAATATTTTCAGACAGTCCTTTTCAAAAATTTTAAATTTCAGTTCATTTTTTTTTTTGTGGGTATTTTGGACATGGGTACCATAAATGTAAAATTAGACCATATTTTATTCTGTATAATGTTAAACTTTCTGTTACCACCTCATATTGTGGTTACTTACACCGTATTTAGTTTTTAGTTGATAAACTTTTTTGGAATTATATTTAAATGGTCGGGGAAGAGTACAGGAGAATATAGAAAAGTGTTTATGAGTTTTGACTTTGACCGAACTTGTAAAATTTTTTGTTATTTTGTGTATGATTTGAAAAGGGGGGACATGATTATATATTTGTTTTCACCAGAAATAAGGTTAATAAAAGTTATGTTCATAGTAATATTTATAATTGATTTTTGAACTGTAAAATTTTAGTATAATAGATATTAATAAATTTATTGTAAGACAAGGTGTCCCGTCCCTTTGTATTGTAAGACAAGGTCATTCAATTTTTTTTTTTTTGATAATCTGAAAAAATGTAGTCATTTAGGAAGGATAATTATAGTTATATTAACCCATATAAAAAATTGTTTCCGAAAATCATCTATTCAATTTGTTCTGTTTTTACATTTTAAGGTTTTCGGAAATCCTCAAGGTATTTTTTAGCTAGAAATGTAAACTTCTCGTTTTAGAAATAAAGTACGAATGAATTGGTTTTGGTTAATAGAAATATTTTTTGTCTGTACTCAGAACTTTGCACACTCAGAGATAAGGACAATAATATTTCTAAGGGGCAGCTTCTATACAAAGTTTTCTATACGCGACTGAAAATTCTTTCTGATATCATAGTCATAGATATCACGTTCCATGCGACTTATGTAAAAATTAACACATGTCGCATTGAACGTGTATTTTTAAGAAATTGCTAATTGTTTCTAGGTGTCTCTCCTCTTATAAAAATGCCACAATTTGTAAGTCTTATAAAGGCTGGTCTATCTGGCGATCACGCTCCTATCGGACGATCTGACGGACACTCCATGTAAAGCCATCATGTCTTTGAAATATGTTGATCCTAATTGTAGAGGATACGAGACGAACGCGAAACGGTTGGACACTTTCTGTGTCACTGTGCACGTCTCGTGCACCCAGCGATAATGGTTACTATTACTTACTACATGAACAAACTGCATGAAGCAGGGGTTTTGGGTTGGAAACAAATTTGGTTGGTTGTTTTGAAGGGTGTTTTAAAAAGTTTTAAAAAAAACTTTGGAGAATGTTGACGTAAAATTCAATTTACATAATATTTAAGATAATATACTCAAATTTTTATTATAGAATAGAATATATAATTTGCAGTTACATTACACAGATGGCGCTGTTAAAAGAATTCTAAAAATGTTTTTCAAATTATGAGTAAATATTTTAATTAGAAAAGACACCCAGTACTCAATAATAAATAGAAAATTAATTTAACAAAAATACTTAATAATTTCGAATTGACCAAAAAAAAAAAAATTTGTTTTTGCATTTTTTTTTTTTTGCAAGTAAGGATTCTATCCGTAATTGAAACTTTTTTGGATTTTACAATTGGGATTTTAAATGTTAATGGAAAAACATGAAAATATACTTTTTCTTTATGATTTTTAATATTTTAATACAATTCCAATTAAAATGTTTCGTTTTGTTTTTAATATTCTGTGTTAATTAGCTTGAGGGAATCCTTATATACACAAACAACTAAAAATAATATATTTTTAATTTTCAAAAAAGAAAAATTATTATTAAATTTCATAGAAGAAAACAACATTATTGTTACATTATGTAATTTGAGTTTATTTGAAATTTTAATGAGAAGTTAATTGGGTTAAAATAGCTAATGGCTAAATTACGTTGTATATTTTATAAGTTTATATTATAAAATAAAGAAAAAGTTTTATTTCCAGTGATTATATTAAATTAGTGTTCAGAATTTTAGCCCTAAAGTGTATAAATATCAAAAAAAAGGATAAAAGTGATTATTAAAAGTAAATAAGTAAAAAAAAGGACTTTATAGAGAAATGGTAAATAATTAAAATTTAAAAATAATAATTTTTAAAATGGGATTCTTTCAGGTGAAAAATTGCTTTATAAATGGAATTTGTAATATTTATTTTTGAACTTGGAAAATTATTTGTAAATGAATAACAGAAGAAAGAGCGATTGAATTTTAATTTAATACTTTATTTTTAACATGAAACGAAATTGTCGAATTTTTTTAAATCAATATTTTCCTATTGATTTATTATAAACTCATCATCAGCAGCTTTCACTTGACATCATACTCAATTAGTATCAATTCAATTACCATGCAAACTTCACTGTTTTTCCTTTGGAAGATATAAAAAGACTTATTACCAATATTTTTTTGCGGAATTACCATGACTATAATTTACATTAGGTTTCATCTCTTATTAAACAATGCAATTTTTTTAATTCCATCAAATTAGAGATAATTATTAAATTAGAGGAAAATTATTTCGGCAAACACCGAAACATAAGAAATTAGTTTTTAAATATTTATTTTAAGTAAATTATTTTATCAAATAAACTTTATTTTACCGAAAACAGCTTTGCATTTAATAATATGGTTACGATATAACAAAAAACCAATAGTTAACTAGTAATTGCTTTTCGGCCCATCTTGCTAACTATAAAAATATCTGATATTTTTGATGAAATTAATTAAAAATAAAATTGTAGTGTTCAAAAAACCAATATTTTAAAACTTTATTATAATTATACACGTCCCTGTAATCCAATTCCGTCATAATTAACTTTATTTTGATGTAAACTGTTCACGCAACTGTCTTTCAACTTCAGTTTCTCCATTTTAATTTGAAATTTTCATAATTTATTCTGCACAAAACAAAAACACTAATATAAACACCGGTTGCAATTTTCTGTAATAATTTTTTTCTTTTATATATATATTATTATCAGAAATAATCCAATTTGAATGAGTTGATTAATCAATTATAGACTCTATAAAAATTTGCAAAAAAAAATTACAAGAAAAACAAGCACACCTTAAAATAATTGCATATAAATTTGTTCCACATTATATGAAAAAAATAATAACTACAAGAAATTGTTCAATTTTTATACCATTTTAATATATAAAGTTCAATTACTTGGTATCATTTTTCACCAGAAAACCGCATAAAATATTCATGACACGCATTATAAAAAAACTGAAGAAAACAAAAAATAAAAAATATTTATTATACCTTTGGAGAGCGCGTGATGTTGGTATCAATCAAAACGATATCTCATCAATGTGGTATTTATCCTTAATAATTATCTTGATGGGCTGTTTTGTTTTTGGATTTGTATAAACTTATAAATTGAAAGCTTAAATATATAATCATTATAATAACAGGTTAACTGATTATATTTATGAATGATGATTATTGGATAGAGAGATAAGTTTTTTTGAGTTAAATTGTCAAATGTACTTATTAATTTTAATCTGACAGTTGATATTTTGTTATAGTTTAATCATATTAAAAGTAGTAATGGACAGGTACCAAAAAATGGTCGTATAACTTTGATACTCTCCTCCATACACTGAAGCCTTATTTAAAGTTCGGTTGTGCTCTTTAGTCGACCACCTTTTTTATCATTGTGGTGTGCCGATCCTCCCTATTTTTCTAATGAAATTAATAACTTTAACCGGATTTATTCAGATTGTTTCCTCCAACTTGTTCAGGAAGAAATTTGCCAAAAACTATGTACCTTCTTTGTTGGACCGAGACACAATAACATAATAGATGCTCCACATATCCTCAACATGTTGAGGTAGTGGTCAAATTTAACCTTACCGCATATTTCCTGAAGATTTGCGTATCGTGTAGCAACTCCAATAAATAATGTTAATGTGGTTTTGTTCATATTTAAGAGTTTCCTTTCCTTTTTAGGATTCGGGGTCTTCCAGAACAGTTTTGTATATTTAAGTCTTCTTCTAGACTTGACACTTTACATCCATAATTAATTGTGATATTCACTTGTTATGAAACTAGGAAAAACTGACTAAAAGAATGTGAAAGAGAACAGCATTATGACCCACTACGCACTACGGTATTCCCTAATATCATAAGCGGTTCCGGTGATAAATTTGTTAACATGTTGAATATTCAACTGAAGAAATCTGTTTTAATCGATAAAATTTTGTTTTAAACCACGAATGGCTCTTCATTTCAAAATGTGTATCGGAAAGAAAATTCAATGAAAGATGTAGCAATTTTGATATTTTTAAAGTGAATTTTAATAGCATTTCTTAGACATATTTACTATTAATGACAGTTAAATCTATTTTTAATCGATTTGCATGAAAAGTGGATCAAGATACACAGATTGTTTAATTCAAGTAATGCGTGAAAGTTTATCTGCAGGTCATGAGTTGCAACTAGGATGATATTTGACTTTTTGAAATATATTAGCTACGTTAAGCTTAGTTAAAAATTCAAATTTAACCCAAATTCATAAAAAAGAAAGTTGCTGAAAAACAAGCTTCAAATTTTAATTTAACATTTAAATATACTTTTCTAAAAATACCAAATAATGTAAAGAAGAAGTTCAAAATTCATGCTGTCAACAAACTTATTATTTTCTATTTATTTATACTAAATTTCTTTCAACAATAAATTCCCATTAAAATAACCGATGCCATTTTTTTAATATGTATAATCTTTTGCCAATAATTTATAAAAAAATAAATATTTTCAGATACGTTATGGTCAAAAAATCAAACTGGAAATCCTTCCATTTTTCGCGTGATCGCCCTTCTAATAAACAAAGAACTTTTGATGATGCATTTTCCAATTTATATTTTTTATCGTGGCCAAAATATTCGGTAATAAAATAAAAAATGTTGCGGTTTGGAAATTTTTCTATATTTTGACCTCCTTGGTATTTTTTTTTGGTTAGTGGTTGAAAATTATCAATTTTTTTTTTTTTGCGTTTGTTCTTTTTGTTTAATAATCAAAAAGGGATAAAAAGAAACGAACGTTCCATCGACAATGATATGTGATGATGATTGATGGCTTTTACCTGGAGTACATGATGATTTGTTTTAGTAGTGATGGAAAGTATAATGCTTGTGGTCAGACCGATTATAAAAATATTTTATTTTGTTTAAAACTTTTTTTACCTTTTCATTTTTCTGAACCGGAAAAAGTGAAGAATTTTTTGTATTTGGGATTACCTTGTCGATAAATGAATGGACATTGGAAAATATTCTTTATTGTTGACATTGTATAGATGATGTAATTTTTTTGATATTAATGATAGGTGATTCGTATATAAAAATATTATGCTTAATGTAAAATTTAATTATAAATGTTATCATAATAATGGTCTTAGTTGTGATGATGGTTTTTGGATGTGGTTAGAAAATATTTATTCTGAACAGTATAATTATTATGCATTTTATAGCTAACATTAATTAAAAAAAAAAATATCATAAAAAGTTTGATTTCGTGCTTCACAGTATTAAGTTCAAATTCCAGTTTTAGTTTATTTCTTTTACACTTTATTAGTTCTTTAAATGTTTTCAATAATTGTGAGAATTTTATGATAATTAAAGAAACATTTAAAATACAAAAAAACATTTGATAAAAGATGGACAATTCTATTCTAACATTTTCCGGCACAACACACAACTACTAGGCTACCTTTTATCTTGAAATTTCGTGCAGTATTTATAATTAGTTATTTAAGATTGTCAGTTATAATTATAGGCTATAAATAATTGGGGTACACTTTTGCAGTTATATGTCCTAAATGAAATTTTGATACTGAGAAAGAAATGAATCTAAGTATTTACTTTGAAGATAAAGAACAGGAATATCGTTAGCAAATATGAACTCTTGAAATTACTAACCAAATGATCCCATAAAAACGTTTAAATTTACATATTAATTTAAATTTACATATAGGTCAGCAATTCAGAAAGTTATCATGAAGTAGAATCACACCTTTCGTTAATTTACCCTGTCTTTTTAATTTGATTCCTTATTTTAAACGCTTCAGAATATTAAGCTTGCTATGTATCCATCTGACGCTGACTTTTGACATCCGCATATCTATTTCTGATGATGTTGAATGCTGAATGTTCTTGTAGTAATTCATCCATTCTTCAAAGTGCATCCTCAACTTTATTTATTCATTTCACTTGTTGTAACGTCAATTGTCCTAACACAGCGGACATCATCTTCTTGACTATCCTTTACCTTCCTTAAATAAGCCTGACCTCTTATAAAACATTTTACAAGGGCAACAACTGTCAGCATAAACTGTTTTCATCTCACTTTTTATGTTTTCCACACTTTTTCCTTGCTTAGTGAGGAATTTAGTTACTTCACAAAACTGAATATTTAACTTATTACTCAGACTTTAGCTTATTGTTGTCGCAATTACAAGTGAACTAACTGAAAACTCAATTTTACTCACACTCATTTCTATATTCTGCGTCATTCCACGAATATAATAAAACGCTGTCGTACTTACAGTAACGCTAGAGCATTTGTAATTTACCTGGAAAATTATGTAATATCATTTTTGTTTATAAAAAGTGACCTTTAGAATTTGTATAGTTCTGAGTTGAAACTATTCATTACTAATGTTTTACAGAATTGAAGATATTTATATAATTCGTTAACTGCCATTTAAAAATTAAATCGTGACCTTTAAATAGTGAAATAAATTTCTACAAAAAAATATAAATAAATAATTTTCACAAAAACTTTTGAATAATCTATAAGAAACAAACTGAAAATGCCTAAAGAAACAATTAAAATAACCAAACCTCCTATAATAACACATTTAAGATGTCCGTTTTTTTTTTTTTATAAAATTCATATCTTTCTTCTTACCATATCACCAATTTGTTTATAATCGGTACGTTGAAATATCTTATTATAAGTGTAGACATTAATATTTTTAAGAACGCCATTAATTTTTCTTTTTTAATTTTAATACTACGCCTTCAACGATTATCAAATTATAATTTTATCTTTAATAATTGGTTGTGTCAGATCTGAGAGTATAAAAAAAAATGTTTCCTTAGTAATTTTGAACATGTTCTTCCGATATTATATAAAGATCGCCTTCTTTTTTCATCATCTAGAAACATCATTTTCATCATTGTGTGAATTTCAAGTCGTCGTCGTCGTCAACTTTAGAATTTTTGACGTTTGCCTTTAGCTTTAAAAAAAATTAAATAAAGATTGTTTATTGTGAAAAGATCAAGGTCGCTATCTGTTGTTGAAATTATATAATTAAGTAGTAATACTTTGGTATGCTTGCCTGTCATTAATATATTTTTAAAACTGATGGTCAAAAGCATGAAACCTAAATAACAATGGGATGAAAAATATTGACCAATTTATATACCATCAAAAGCGCATAAAAAAAATTTTTTTTTTGTTTACCAAAAATTTGAAAATTCAAAATTTTCTTTTCGAAAATTCTGACTTTTAAACAAATTTAATGTTCATGTCAAAAACAATATTTTTATTTTTGCTTTTTTTTACAAGTAATTTTTATGTGAATATAAAAATTGCATGTCCACAAAAATGATATTCTTATAAAATTTATATGGCAAGAAGACAATTTTCCATAGTTTTTTTTTTATATAAAGATTTTCTATGGTTTTCTTTTTGGCAATTTAACACTTTTCCTCATGAACTTTCTGTTGTGTGTTATCTGAAAATGACATTGTCGGAACAAAAATATTTTAGTTATATTTAAAACATTATTGCTTATGAGAAAATATTTAAAATGGTGGAAGGAAGAAATAAAAATGTCCTGATAGTTAAGGGTATTTGAAAGGATAAGAAAATGTTATTTAGAAAAGAAATGGAGTTAGTTTCCGATATTTTAAATTGTGATTTTATAAATTTCGGTTATGTTGATCTGTATTAACGATACTGTGAGGAGTTCTTGAACAAACATGACTAAATCTGTTTTTTTAACTTTTTCTTCAAATACATAGCATTCTTTTATGCGAACAACTTTCAACTTTCATTTTTTAAAAAGTAGTTTTTTGATATACTTATAAGAAATGAAAAAAGACAGTTCCATGCACTCGTCAACCATTAGTACTTCGATTCGATCCATTCTACTTCCCATTTAACGATACATTGTTAGGCAGTTTCATTTCATCTATTTAATTTTATAAATGATTGAAGGAAACCATATGTTTTAAAGTGTCGTCCGCGTTATCATATTTTATGTGTATCGAAAGTCCCGATCGTGCGGTTTGTTCAAATAATATGACTTCCAGTGAGGGTTGTCAAAGTGACCCAAATATCACTGCGACCAATGATAGGCTTATTGTAGTACCCTTAATTTTTAGAGCTCATTAGAAAAGCGCAAACTATTTATTGATATTCAAAGGTGTGGTAAACCAGTGACCAAAGACAGTCCTGCACATTCGCAAAAGGAAATGTAAGACTGTCTCGTCATCATCATTATATATTCAGCAAGTAGATGATATGGACCTGTCAAATTTACTGAGACGGTAGTTCAGGTTCAGACGGCAGTGTGCTGTGACGAAATTTTGGAGACGTACGTACTTGATTTCTATTGAAAGATAGAAGCTCAGAGGTTTGAGAGCTGTTCGATAGATTTTTCTTAAAAATATTCATACGCTAGTTTATAGTTCGTCCTTAAGCGCCAATAAAGAAATGTAATATTTTGTTACGTGAACAACAACTGACAATCTAGATGAAGGTTTTAATTTTTGATATAAGGAAACTGATGTATAACCTCCATGATATTCAAAATTTCAACTAGCTTAATGTATAGTAAAACCATAATCGTATATTTTATAGAAAGTGTTTTTCGGTCAGAGAGGAAAGGATTATCTTATCATTGATTCTACATTCTCAATTTATTAATTTTTTGTTGTTGTTGTTATCCTGTAATATCCTTTAAGTAAAGTTTAAATTTTTGTTTTTGTAATTTTTTATACTGTCTTGATTTTTTTTTTCTTTCTGTGTTACACTAACTGGATGACAATTTTCCAACAGAATGTCAAAAAGTTGTTAGCCATTTCGTTTTTTTTTTTTATAATGTAATTTTTTTTAAAAGAAGTTGTTAGTTGAATTTGTGTAATAGTTTTTTGGTTCATGGTTGAGATTCTTTTGAATAAAATAGTTTTGAGTATGTACACGAGGTTACAAGTAGATTGTAGTTAGAAATTAAATGTTGAATAAGCAATTTTGTATACTAGTAGCACAATGGGGAAAAAAATGAAACGGATACAGGAAATCAGTTCTTTTGGGAGTATTTTGTAGAGTATGTAAAGAAAAGTGTTTTTCATTTTGTATTATGTTAGTAATTTTGATAGTTTCTTTTTATTAATTCTGTTGATAGTGAAAAGGTATAAGGGCAGAAATCTGTAGGAAGTTTAGAAATTCTTTATTCATTTTAAGTATTATTTGATGAAAACATATAAGAATTAAAGAAACAATTTTCAATTTGAAATAAATAAGGATTTTTAATATAGAAAATTGATTGTTTAATCAATTATAATAGATAATTGTAGTATTAGGGCTCAGGGGGAGATAGTAGTTACCAAAAAATATAATTTATCAGTGTCATTAATTATATAATTACAATTTTTTCATATGGGAAGCCCCTGTAAAGCCCCTGTAAAACGTGTTTGTCGTATTGTAAAGATATACTAGTTTATTATAAATTAGGCACCCAATAATTGTTTTCTTTATGTTTGGTACCCCATTAAACAAAAGCCATATTAAAATTCAGTGTATAGTTGACATGTGGAGTTTTTCTCTCTCTGATACTTTTTATACAAGGTTACAATGGTGGCCAGCTTATAATAATTAAATTTATGTTTTTACCATTCAATGCAAATTTTAATTGACTTCAATTCCACAGAAACTTATAAAAATGACAAAAAAAAAACAATTTTACTTAAAAAATCACTAATTAGTAAATGCTCCTTGTTAATAAAAAGGCAGCTTTTATGCTAAATAGTTGGCATAATATGATCATCAAACCAAAAAGACTTCTTCTCGTCAATTTACAAAGTATCACTCTCAGTAGGGGTTCATTTATATTAAAAAAAATTATCTAACAATTAACATAAATTTAATAATAAATAATTTTTTTTCTTCATATTTTACTGCATATTAATATTACCAAATAAAGCTACAGGCCATTTCAGGTTTTAGGCTTATAGAAGTTAAATTGTTAAATGGTGTAAACAGAAAATAAATTATTAATGTAATAAAATTCCTTTAACGTAAATTACAAAAAAATATTTTTTTTTTATTATTTTGTTTATTCACATTATTTAAAAATAAATTTCTGTAAAAATGACAGGTAAATTGATTAATAAATTTAAAATATATTAAAAATGTACACGAGTATGTACAACAAAATATTGTTTTTGTTGAATAAAAGAGTATAAAGTTAAAAAAAAAAAAATGGCGTAATTATTAATAATTTAATATGAAAAATATAAAAATTTATTATAAAATGTGAAAAAATTCACATTAATTTTAACTATATATCCAACAAGACAACATCGTTAAGAGGTTATTTTTATGAAAAATTATATAAATTTTTGTTAAGCTCAATTTATTATAATTTATAAAGTAATCAAATTCGTAATTTATAATTATATTTTTTTTTTTTTTATTAATATTAAGATGTTAAAAATATATTGTAATTAATAATACTATGAGTATATTAAAAGCATTATCGTCTTATTAGCTCATTACATTTTGTTTTGTGTAAAATTTTTGATGTGACCAATAATTGAATTTGTAAACCTATGTAGTTCGTTGGAACTATCATAATTATATGTGAATGGTACCATTATTTGTTCAATTTCCATTTTATAGGTTTAAGCTAATCTTCTGTTATTAGTTCAGGTAATACTTTCAAACCCCATTTTACTGGTTCAAGTAAAGCTTCAACCTCCATTTTAATGGTTTAAGCAAACTCTTATTTTATTACGTCAAGTAAACCACCAACCTCAAATTTATTGGTTCAAAAAACCTAAAACCAACCTCCATGTTTTGGCTTCAAGTAATACTTTCAACCACTATTTTATTGCTTTAAGTAAACCTCCAAGTATCATTTTATTGGTTCAAGTAACGGTCCAACCTTTATTTTACTAGTACATCTTTATTTTACTAATTCGAGTGAACTTCTAATTTTATTTCGTACTAAAATCGTGTGTATATGGGCTAGAAAAAATTCAGCACTATCGGGAATTGTAAAATTTGGCCAAAATTCGTAATGATAAAGGAAAATATTAAATACAATCGAGAAAATCGTGAGAAAAACATGATTTAGAGAAAATGGTGTTCATCATACACTAATTCAGGTAAACAGCTCAAATTTAATTCAAATGTTATTATTGATTTTCTTATTTTTCTAATGACATTATCGGTTTGATAAATACAGAAAGAAATGATCAATATTGATTTATTAAAGCAAAAAAATCTGTCATATTACGTTCAATTTTGTGTTGAACAATGTTTGTCTTCCTTTGGAGTTCGGAGAGTTAAATTATTTTAAAATTAATTTTTATTGAATATATTTTTTTTAATAAATTCAATTACAAATTAGATTTTAGAAAAAGTGTAATAAAATTACTTGATATTTTTATGAAAATTATAAACGTTTTTTATATGGTAAAAAAAAATTATTTAATTAACAATTTTCACGATACCTAATCGAATAATTATATGAAATTTTATGATATACTTGTTATTAAATGCCGTATTTAAATGATAAATTTTATGAAAATATCAAATTAAATATTTTTATTTAATAATTTAATAATATAATTTATAAATAGAATTTTAATTGAACTTTATTTTTTCAGGTCAATCATTTAAAAAAATTATTTTACTTTTTATGTTTATTAGTATTAAGTTTTAAAAACTAATTAAAATTTATAGATTTATAAAGTCGTTAATGACCAACATTAAATTGTGCTGACATACAGAAAGAAATTATCAAAATGGAATTATTAAAAGTAAGAAAATCTGTTAAATAATATTATATAGGTCAAATGTTGTTTTGAACAATGTTTGTCATTATATGGAGCCAAAACCTGTTAAATTTGCTGGACTATACTTAGAGTATAAAGTTCGCAGTATTAGAATTATATATCTTGTATATAGTAGTTTTAATGGGTTGAATATTAAAGTTTTATGATAGTTTCGAACTATTTGATTCATATAAAACTGTATTAAAAACACTTATCAAATGCTAACGTATTTAGTGGTGCAATGAAATCAGGTTTGGATTTCAATCCAGAGTGTAAGTATAGATCAAGGTACGTGTATACCACTCATTCAATTTCCGGTGGATGGGCAGTTTTCTAGCGGACGTAATATTAATTAATTAATATTACTGAATATTGGAGGCAAGCGGCGCAAAAAATACGTCCTAGCATTTTTAGCATAGCACTCAGCAAAAAAATAATTTGTAGCGCCATTAAAATGTAGTAAATTCTTTAATATGGTTTTAAAAAAATAATTGAATTAAACTCGCGTCCCCTAGGTAACGCGGCAGCCATTTTGATATTTTGTAATATAATTTTTTGTTAAATTACTTGTAGTTTAACTAAATTCAATAAAATTTTAGGCTTGTTGGAAAGGTAATAAATTATCTATTCACCTCTACCTCTAACCCTGTGAATCATTCGAAACACTTACTAATTTCGTTCAATTCCATTTAGAAAATAGTACACTTTCAATGTTTACAAAAAAATTATTTCAAAATATCAAAATGGTTGCTAATGAACCCCGAAACTATACCCTTTAAATATGGACTTTAGATAGTAGGAGGACACCCTGTAATATGATATTTAAATATTCATTAATTATAGTCCTTTCAAATTCTATTTACCATATTATTGTGGTCTAGACAAATAAATTTAATTTTAATAAACCTAAAATTATTTTTAATATATTACATTAATATCAAGTCACATCATCATCATCAGTCAATCATCCTTCATCTTGTCAACAAAATATATATATACAAACATATTATATATTTATTAAACAAAAACACACTGATTTCTAATTGTTAAAAGTGCTACATAAATTCCACCCCAACATAAAAAAAAAATTCTTCGACTTCAATTTATCATTTACCATTTTTCCTTTTACTTCTATAGCTTTTAGTATTATAAATAATTTTCTACATCTCAAATATTGTATAGAAAAACTAAAATTTCATTTTTACCACACATATCCTGTATCCTGTTGTTATTGTTGTACATTTTATATCCTTGCCGTCTAACTTCTACTTTTTTTTTTGCATGTTTTCAGTTAGGAGAAAAATTATATGGAGTGGAAAAATGGGATAATGTATTGAACAACTTAAGATTTTGATAGCTGCAATATTGTATTTAATGTTATTCAAGTTTTTATATAATATGTATTTTTTTTATATATATATTTTCAGCTGTCATGTTGTTAACTGTTAACATTACAAAAAAAAAAATGAAAAAACAGAAAAGTTTTTTCCCCAAAAAATGAAAGAAAAATTACAAAAAATAAATATTATCTAAAGTCGATGAAAGAAAATTGATGGCAAACAATTAGGAAATAATCTATTATCCTGATAATCCTTAATAAGCAAAAAAAGGATGAATGAATGAATGTGTTTAGTAGAAAGTTTGTTGCTATTTCATGATATTTCTACCCTTAAAAATATTAAGACTTCTTTCGATAAATACATATATCAAAGTCGCCCTTTCTGTAAGTCACATGCACGCTTCTGTATATAAAAGGATATCGATTACAATTTGATAAATTCAAAAAATTTCTTTATATATAATTCTTTGTGTCGGAAATTATGGGAACAAAATTTAAATTGTAATATTATCAAAAATATATATTTGATTTATATGAAAATATGTGATAATGTTAAAACTTGAAGAGTTTAAACTTTGGAGTTTAATTAAAGCAGCAGATAATGTTAAAACTTGTCCATCGTATACATAATTTCCGTCCTGACAATGCTCAGTTTCATATATTCCCTATACAATTTAAATTTTGTTTGATTTTTGAATCTGTCTAAGTTATTTATGTACCGACAAGCTTATTTGAACGATAAGCTTATGAAAACCAAGAGAGTTAGTGTCAAAATTTAAATAGAGAATTCTATGTTTAAATAGTAAGAGAATATTATAAATTTTTATATTAAAAACACTATAAATAATTTTTTAATCATTATATTTAATTATTCACAATAACTCACATTTTTCGGATTAGCTAAACTTTGGCAGAATTTAGATTTTTGAATTCGAACAAAATGAGCATAATTCGTAACATTAAAAAACTCAAATATGTAATTCATTTATGAATGTTTGAGAAGGTTAACACCGCCGTACTGGCAAAATTGATTATAAAATTTAAATTTAAATTTGAAAACGCATTGCTTCGAATGAATTAGTTCAGCAATCGCGCCTGCTCATCTCAATTATTTTGTTCGTGTGCTGTCGCTTACCATTTTATCTTATATAAAGAATATGTAACTCTTACATAAGTTTAAATAGTTTTAATTGTTCGAGATAATGTTGATCAATACGATTTACTATAACCGTCGAAAAGAAATGAACATAAATGAACAGAAATTAGTGTAAAGTTTACCTCAATCTAGAGCTAGCAAACGGCATTATGATTTCTTATTTGTTTGGTTGTACTTGATTATTTAATTATAGTTTTTAATAAGAAGCCCATTATATCTACTTTTAGTGTAACCCTAGGTCTCTGTGGTTCGTAAAATTTAAACTTTGAATCAATTTTTTAAATAAATTATCTAAGATTATTGTAATAACTTCAAATTCGCTATTGATCATTTTATATTAAGGCTTAAGGATACGAAAATTTTGTATTTAAATAATATTCGAAAATTTTATATTATTTAAAATTAGCTAATTATAAAATGATAAAAAGATTAGATTCTTTCCGAACCATTATTACTCTATTAAAAACATTAAAATAGCCAATAACTAAAATTTATACCAGTAAACATACCGTGACATTAAGTAATTACTTAATATTATAGTACCCTTTTTTCCATTAAATAGTTCAAATATTTTCAAAACCGAATTTATAAATGTATAATAAAAATATGTCAAATATAAATTTTAATTTAGATACACATTTCGATGGGTTGGTAAAACATTTAAAAACCAACATTAAGATAATAAATTCTTTATTATATACACAAATAAATATAACATTTATTTAAAGGGTTGACAAGACTAACAAATCCTTTACTGTTTTACTAAATATCTTCAAAAAAAAGGGATCAGAGATGAAAAATACATAATAATTGCAGCAATATAACATTTAGTAAATTTAGCTTAAAGGCTTAATCATAATGTAAGCGTAAACGGACAGCGCTAGCTTTGAAAAAGGTTCAACATTTTGGAAATTAATTAAAGTAAATGCAATACTCGCCAAGGAAAACAAAAAGTTACTGCCGAGATTGAACAATAATGAATATTAAACCGCCAGCTTCAAAGAATTTTACCATAGAAGTCAAGTTTTGACTACGTTCTAATGTGGGTGGTAAAATATTGTTAAGCTTTAATTTTACAATTTTACAACTTTATATTAATAGTTTGGATAATCTTTACACTTTCTAATGTTTCCATTCCAACAATTATTAGGACAGTTGTACAATTTTCTTCTGCCAGCATAAATGCTAGCATTGTGTTTGACGTGATAAATCTACAGCTAGCGCTATTGGTCAGCGCTCGCATTATAATTGGACCATAATATTTTTTTTTGAATTTCTTAACTTGTTCTTTTAAACGCAAATAAAATGAGTATAGTAAAATTGCCATAAAATTTTTATATAATTTAATTTATATGAAGGATTTTATTTATCTATTTCCACCACACCAAAAAGGAAATTATTTCAGATATATTATCTAAATAAAAAAAAAAAAACAATATATAAAATGTACAGAGCTATAACTGATTTTTAAACAGTTTTACATAAATTTTATGGGATAAATTTATTTATGTTTCTTACAGTTCTAATATAGAGAACATAAAATATAAAATATTATTTTGCGTTTTTTTTTTTATTTTGGTGGGTAGCTAGCTAGAATACATAAATTGTATAGTAAACCGACTACTAGTTATATATTGATATCAGACGCAGTAAATTATGTTTTATATGCAATAAAGTCGCCCATAAAAATGTTGCAATAAATTAAATTAACTGCTACAACTGCTGATTTCATTTCTTATTATATTAGTTAAGTTGTTGTATTTTTTTTTCTTCTATGCTTTTTTTTTTGCATTATTTGAATCCGTTTCTGGGCAAAACATAAAATTCTCTGGAACGCTACGCTAACAGGGAATATTATTTCTTAAAATGGATATTCGATGGTGAGGCAGGGTAGGCTAAATAGATAAACGACATCTATATATATAATTTTTTTTTTCGTACGAGATTTAAATTTTCAATTTATTTATGGTAAAGTTTTTCTTCTTTTGGCTATTATTTTTCCAAAGTTTGGTTATATATAATTTAAAAATATATATGTAGTAACTTTGTAGAAAATTGTTATTGTAATCATAAAAATGTCATATTAAGGACTTATTTAAGAAAATGTGAAATTTATATCTTAATATAATTTATATTATTTTAAAATTATGTATACCAATAATTTTTCGGTTGGTTTAGGGTAGAAATTTCATTAAACTAAGATTTAATATTGTCTAGAAGTAGAGATATTTAGTTACCCCCCTAAATACTAAGTCAAAGTTTTTAAGTTAATTAGTTTTTAAAGATTTATTTTTAAGGTTTGTTTGTGGCAAGGAGAAAATTATTGTTTTTACAATTAGAATATGGTTACAAAAATATTGAATTATTTTGCTGTTTATGTAAGAATTGACTTTAAATCTGTACTTCGTTCTTCCCTGTATCTAGCTTGGCAGTCTAGCTAATTAAATTACATACATAATTCTATTATTAATGAAAATGAATAGTTAAATTTTAATTGAAATCATTTATTTAAGGTTCACTAGACAGACAATTCTATAAAAATTTAGACTCTACCATTTTTTCTAGCTGAATTTATTTATTGTTTATGAAGAGGCGTTAGCGCAATTGTGGCAGCCAAACAGCCTCTTATCACAAAAAATTATGTGCTAAGTATGTCTTGATAGCCATACCTCACTACAGTGAACCAAATTTATTCAATTAGAAAAACCGGTGTCTCTGTAATGCGCCATTTCATGGAGTAGTAGCGAGCACCCTTTTATGAAAGAACAATTATCATAATTTCACTTAAATAATATAATTCCGAAAAAGAGACTGTGAATTATAAGAAAGCACAAAAACAATATGCAAAAGATACTTTTGCTTAGATACTATATACAAAAGATACTTTTTGTTCAGATATTTATTTGGAAAATTGATAGCCACGGCAAAAATATATTTAAATTTGGCTTATTTTAGTTTCCGATGAAATTAATTAATTATTTACAAAGTTATACAATAAAATATGTATTAGTGGGTACGACGGATCCTAGTAAAATGTACTAGCTTAACGATGGAATCTGCACCGAATTAACATTTTTGTAATTCCCAATATTTTAAATCAATTTATCACCTGAGGCAAACTACCACAGTGAATTTACAGTGTAATAAATACATTGGTAATGCTGATGAATTTTTATATTGATGTCAAGCGTCGGCGGGAGTGTATAACCGGTCCTTGTGGTCTAGATACGTGGAGGTTCTTGTTTAGTTTTCATTCTATTTAAACCAACCAACCATGTTGGTCCTTTATGTTGAGGAACTGGGAATCAGAAGTTTTATTTTACAGATTATACCAGTTTTTCAAATGTCAACTAGTAAAAACTAGTTTACTTTAAACCGTCACCATCAAGGGACGTAGTCGGTAAGGAACTAACCTTAAATAACTTGAAAGGCATTGAAAGGAATTTTCCAAAACTTGGCGTTTATTAACTTTTTCCGTGAAATTGGTACCACTTAATGCTAATTTAAAATAAGTATTGTACTACATTTTTAGGTACGCGGGAAATATGATTTGCGTCAAAGTCGTGTTTTAGCGCTCATAGTAGACATTTTCTACTGTACTACTACCGTCAATGCGTCAACGTTTCGTATTTTAATCGTTTAAATATTGAACTATGTGCATTTTACGCAACTGTCAACGCAACGATGACGGTGGCATTGTGTTTCTATCTTTATTTAGTATATTTATTAAATATTAAGTTAATGACATAATAAATAAGTTTACTTTTTTCTACCACATCAAAATAATTTATAATTTTCAACAAAAAAAAAAACTGAGTTCAAACCCTTTTTAAGGTACCCAAAATAAATCCATCCTTAATTCATTGCTCTCTATGCTATTAACCCAACAAAAAAAATACAAATATTTAAAAAAACATAAAAAATCATATAAATAAATACTAATTTAATATAATAAATTTATGCTCCATCACAAAAGGTACAAAAAATTTCCACACACATACAAAAATACATAATAACAAAAAAAACAACAAAAAAAAAAGAAAAATGTTAAAATGAAATTATGAATGTGAAAATCAAAGAGAAAAGCTGTCAGTAGAAGGACAAGGGTCAGACAGGACATAATAAATCATTTACAGAAAATTTGTATCATATTTAATGGTTTTTCTTACCACATCAATTTAGTGAATCCTTTATTTTTTTGTTACTGTGTTGTTGTTGTATATGCCATGTAACATGAAAATTTGCTCCCAGGAAAATCAGATTTTTTTTTTTTATTATTATTATTTTGTTGTTGATAAAGAAAAGGAAGAGCTTTTCCTTGTCTTCAATATTGTTTTTCTTTTTTGTGTGTATTTGATGTTTATATATTTTTTTTATTTAGTGAATTATTAATGATGGAATATCCTGATGGGCAGTTTAGACAATTTGTTACAGGATAAATTATCATTACTAACTGCTGGTTTTTGTTGGTTGAGAAGATCATTCAGATAACTGAAATTTTTGGAGAATGTTTTTGTTTTTGATGTGAAAGTTAGTTATTTTTGATATATAATTTTGAAAGATGATTTTTGTTTTTGATTAAATATATTTCAATTGGTTTAGCATAATTTTAGTAAAAGATTGTTTTAAATTTATTTGAAATTATCATGGAGATTAGATTTGAATGAGTTAATCTTTATTGTTGTTGATTACTGTCATTATAGACCTATTTTTTATCGCTATCTTTAGTTAAAATCTTGTTACAAAACATAATGCATTCAAATAAAACACAATTCCAAAGAATTGTATAGCGTTGACCACTTCGGTTTCCTAATTTGAGGTTTAGCAAATTATTTATTGCTAATACAATCGTGGTTACAAAAAATATTTTGGTACTTTTTGACTTTAATACAAATTTTGAACTGCTTTGTAAAGTGCCTTAAGTTTAGCAATTTATTTACAATATCTTTTACACATTGATGAATTGAAACCTTAAATGCATTAGCTTCTTTTGTATTTGCTAATGATGTTATGATAAAACTTGTTTTAAGTAGATATAGATAGAGTGCGCTAGACGAAGACAATTAAAATGTTAAATAAAAATGGAAAATAATTTTTTTAAAGAATAAAGCTAATGGCAGAATAAGTAGGTGCCGTCCGTCGTCGTGAAAGATCAGAAAAAAATCAAAACTACCATATTTCGAATTATTCAATCACAATGATGTCTCTCTTCATTGTAGTTGATATTTTCGTTTGTCGCGCTGTTTTGATATTTGTTGTTTTTTATTTATTTTAAAAAATATGGTCAAATGGAAGAAAAATTAATAGAAGCTGTTAAAAAAAAAAGAGTTTAATTTATAATAATTTAAACATTATTAATTATAAGAAAAATCTATGTCAATTGAAAGTTCATTAGTTTTCGCGGAGTTGTGTTGTCTTTATTTAAGAAACAGCAACGATAACCGACAACATTGCTGGCAAAAATCATGACGACAGACGACAACGACGTATTCTGGTTCAGTCTTAATTTCTGGCATTTATCGCGTTCTCTGTCGCAACAAATTGTTATTAAAAATCAGTATTCAGAAACTACTAAGAAGAAATATTTTCCAATTATTTTGCTCTTCTAAATTCTAAAGCTGTGGCTTCTTGTAGCCCAATTTTTTAACAAAAATTATACTATACAATCAAAGTGTGTCAATTTAGCAATTACTATTTAATGTACCTGTTAAATTTGAGGTTACATTGAGTAGTAATTGTTAACATTGACTATTTATTTTACAGCGTTTAACAAGCTTAATATTATAAATGAAAATTTGTCTTAAAAATTAAATTCATATTTTCTTCATATACATTTTTGTCAGGAAAATCTTTAAACCTTTCGATAAGTAATTTTCAAAATTCTCATTTGATTGTGTATATGTCGTCCTTGTTCCTTAAAGAAGAAATTAATTATAAATTTTATCTGGAACTACAAAATATAAAACAATGATTTCGTATGAGACTAACCTAAATAATATTTTAGTGATGTTGATGGACTGGATTCTTGCTAGAAGCATTTGAATGAAATATTTTTTTTTTGTCATTATGTTGATATATAGAAGAATATTTATAAACGAATCCTTGTAAATTTGACATTTTATTTTATTAAATAAATTACATTTGTATAAATGTATTTTATTTTCCATTTTTGTAAATAATTTTTCTTTTCTTTTTTATTGAATCCTGGAGGATATAACAAGAAAATGTAACATAAAATGTATACGATTTCTTCAAAATTACTACCGGAGGCTTGACTATACCTCTTTCTATTACCAACATAACAAATTTGTTGTGAAACATATTTTTGAATTAGTTAGATTCGTATCTAAATATTTATATGCAAATATTTTCAAGTTTATTTTTCATTTTTATATTTTTCTTCGTTATTCTGAAAGTGATGGGCTATATTATTTTTATTTTTCACCCCATCAATTATTTGTGTATAGTAATGTATTTATATATGAAGCCAAAGTTTTATGAAAATAAAATATTAGTGTTATATTTTATTGTCTTAATACTCTGCACTCTACTCTGTAAGGTAAATGTATAAAAACACAACAAAAATAATATGACTATAACTCTCATAGTAGTTGCAATATATAGAAAACATAAGGGATAATGGTTTATATAGTTAGTATTCAGCAGAGTATAATTCAGGGTAATATATTGGGGTCATATTTTAAATTTATTATAATATAGAAATATCATGGCAATAAAAATTCTACAAAATAAAATTTCCCATTTTAAAAAATTTGATTTATGATCATAAAAAATAAAAAAAAATAATACTAATAATCTTGAGAAAGTTAGGTAGGACAAGAGTTATAGATGGAATAGTGAGTGCGCTATAATATTTTATTATGTATAATTAAGTAATTAGAAATAAGATTTTTGGTTTTCAAAGTGAATTCTACCAATACAAAAATGGGAACTTTACGTAAATATTTTACTAATGAAGTATGAAAAGGAATTGTGGGAACACTTTATTTGTCCGGCACTATTATCAATTCTCTTGACTGACTAAATATTGTTAGGCCGGCAAAACTAAAATTCTTTCTTGAAAGTAGTACAAAAAGGACGATTGTTCAACGGGTGTAATTTAGGCATTTGTGCTTGTTGTACGGGAATTCTTCCTCATTAGGAACAAATTAACGAAAGTCTGGATTAATTTAATTTAATATTTGTTCACTTTTTTGTATAAAGCAGGGAGAGAGAGAGCTATTTTTGTTTATTATAGCGGCTACAGACTTGCTTTATTTCTTAAAGAAAAACTCTTTTTATAAAAATTAAATACAAAAATAAATTTATTTAAATAGCATTAAATTAACATTTGAAGTTGCAGAAAATAGAATTATTAAAAAAAAAATGTTTTAAGGCAATTTCTGCGTTTAACAAATTTTGAACTGCTTTGTAAAGTGTCTGAATTGTAAAAAGTCCTATTAAATTTACGAAAAAGCCTCGTACAAATACAATTCTTTGAAATTAATGAAAGTTTTAATTAAAAGCTCTTATTTCACGTAATGTTTTAGTTGACAACTAATTGACATGATTCTATATTAGTTGACATAAATCTGAATGACAGTCAGGAGAGTGAACCTAAATGGGTATTCATTCTTCGTTGTTGTGTTTTGCATTCAAAGGTTTGAGACAAACTTATGATGACATTAATATAGTAGAAATCAAAAACTTGTAAAATTTCTGAAGAGTTTGAATGACCGGTGTCGTAAGCTTTGGTTTGTAGTGGTATAAGCGTAGCATAGAGTCCGCAGAATAGATCTTTTACCTATGCGAGTAATTTGTATGTCATCACAATTTTCGGTTTGTGTTGTGTTGCATATTTTAATCTAAATTACTTTCCTTTTTTAATTCTATAGAAATTTCCTCCCACTTTTTATCAATTAGCTTAGGAATGTCGTCATTTTATTTCTTTGGGCATACAAAGGAACTCTACTAAAAACATTAAATTATTAAATCTTCATTTTCAAACACCATTGGACAAAATTGTTCAAATGAATCTGCTATTGCTCAGCTATACAGAGGAGATTTTAATAACATTAACCTTAAAAATTAGATTTCGCTCAGCAAACAGATTTGCTCCACTCTGTACAAACTCATTTGAATATATGTGAGCAGTTTGATAGCATATAAAAACCTTCCGGCATAGCACAGCGTCAGCAAACCTCATAACTTTAATCTTAACGTGGTCCCTTAACAAATTATTATCCAAAAATTAAGCTTTGCATTTGTTGGTTGGTTGTTTTGAGAAGCGGAATGGAAGTGGGCAATCCTCGTACCTAGACCATACCGTCCGTTATTTTATAAAGTTTGTCCAGATTAGCAGGTTTTTCGTTGCTTATTTCAAGCCCCGTGACTATTCCTGTGTACAGTTTTCAGTCTGAGTATGGGTTTAGTCATAATCAGTATACTTCTCGATTGTTTAGCGTTGGGGTTACTCCAGAACTGCTTTAAGCTTTTTAATACATCATTTAAACGATATTTTCCGTACTTACACAATCTTTACATTATATTCAAATTATGGTACTTTGTTTTTTTGTGACAGTATTTATGCTCTAACAAAATTTTATTATTAAATAAAATATTTTTTTTTTTTTTTTTAAAGAAAATTATTTTTAATACTATT
Source organism: Rhamphomyia laevipes (assembly GCA_963920725.1). Taxonomy (NCBI): domain Eukaryota; kingdom Metazoa; phylum Arthropoda; class Insecta; order Diptera; family Empididae; genus Rhamphomyia; species Rhamphomyia laevipes. The sequence continues at coordinate 50,896,150 of OY987258.1, read as the reverse complement.
TAAGGAGATGACGATAAAGAAACGAAAAACAATTTCAAAGTCTGCAAACAATGAAAAATTATATTTCAAATGACGACGAAAAAAAACAATTTATAATTTAAATAAGTGAAATGAATTCAAGTCACGTACTTCTACTTATGGGTTATTTATTTAACTTATACATGATTTTTTACAGAATTGTACCCTCGTTTTTTTTTTATTTTTATTTTTAATATTATTGAAATAAGTACGAAATGAAAAGAAAACAATTCAGGAAAAATATTATAAATAATAATAATTTTTTTTTTGTTATATATTATTTTTAATTCAAGTGGTTTATTGAAGAGTTTCCATTTTGTATATAGAAAGAGGTACCTAAAGAAAATAATTAAAATGAAAATTTCAAAATTATTTTATTATAATAAAATATATTTATCAATAATATCGAAAATATATAATTGAATTTATGAATTTGATTAATATTTATTGTTAAAAACTGATTTTTTCGTCATTATAAATTTGTCAAGAGGTGGAAACTTAATCAGATGGGTTGAATTAAGAAGTGTGGGAGGAGCTTGTAAAGTGGGGGTGTTGAATTGTTAAATTTTGATAATGTAATGCTAAAAATTAATGATTTTTTGTTATTGCTGGGTGGTTTGGTGTAAATCGAAATTATACCATACTTTCATACAGAACGATATTTCTCTGGCAGGTTTAATTTTGTACCATTGATTTTTTAACTTAACTCAAGAAACAGTAGTGAAGAAAGCGATAATCCAAAATTCTGATTGGCCCACTCCATGTAAGTTCTATAACTTAAGAATGTTATCAGAAAATGGTTCCAAAGAATTTTCATTACATTCATTTAAAAAGCTGAAGTTTAAATTCTTTTACTCATATTTTAAATTCAAATATTTTCTTGATAAAAATAAATATTTAAAAAAAATCATTTTAATTTCCCATGTGAAAAAAAATACTTTCATCATTTTATAAAATGGATTTTAAAAAATATCCAAAAAAATATCCAAAAAAAGGAAATATAAAATTTCTTATCATTCAACAACCAAAGTCATTTTAACCAAACTAACAAAAATTACGAGCTAATAATTCATTTTTATTAAGGCGGTAAAATGGCTAATTTTATTTTATTTTTTTATTTATTTTTTTTCCAAGAAATTTTCATCCCTTTTAAATAGTGGTTGAACGCGAGTAATGCGATTCACAGCATGTCTAGGATTTCCTTTTACATAAATTGTATTGAATATAAACCCCTTTTTTTTATTTTAACCTCCTGCAATCATAATTTGATGAAATTTGAGACATGTAATCGAATCGAACCCTTGTCGTTTGATGGGTTTTATTTTTATTATTATTTTTAAAACTCTTGACAAACATAACACAGTTTTAAAAAAATACAAATAATTTATTATTACTAATATAATTTTCTTTACAGGGTGGTATTAACTAAATTTGGAAAAAATACAATATGTGATAGTGTGAAGAAGAAGTAAATGGCTATTATTTTCACACTTACTTCAGTCGATATTTAAAACATCATAGCAAACATCATAGAGAGAAGAATTTTATAGGGTAAGTTGTAGTTTATTAAGAGTTCAATAATTTACAATTTTTGTGGCAAAAATATAACTTAAGATTCTTTAAGTCATTTTTGACCGAATAATTACTTATGTTAAAGGCTTTATCTGTGAGCTTATTCTATCCGAAAAAGCTTTTTTATATAGCTTTTTTATAAATCTTGACAAATCACGTTGTTAATTATTGGTATAGGCCCCACTTTTTAAACTTTAATAATTTAAGGATATACGGTGAGCTCAAGTGAAGCACGGCTTCCAAAAAAATAAATTAGGAGCAATGCATGAAAAATCAAAAAATTGGTTTAGAAAGATGCCGTGTACAAAGATTCTCATACTCATTGCTGAATAAAACTGGAATTCTACAACAGATTGAATAATCTAGAATCAGTAACTTGACGGAGACTCAAGTGGGGCTTGAGAAGAAATAAACACAAAATCACTCCCTAGTCGACTTTTGTCTACTTCTACAAATTTCTACATCTTTTAATTGTCAACATTTTAAGTGTATTAACTTTTAACCAATAGTTCAGCTGAGCGTGCTTTATTTAACTGACATAAGTATTTATTATGACCGTTTTCACAGTGAGAGCTTAATCACAAGCGTAACTAAACCAATTGTATAGCTTAAGCTTGCAACTTAAGTTTATTTACGTTCTCAAGTAAAATTAGCCGTAAGCTGAGCTAAAACAAAAAAATATGAATTATTGTGAACGATAATTGAAAATCATGTTAATGTGAATGAAAATGAATCATAAAATTTGAAGTACCATTGGAATTTGTGAGTTAGTGCGCGTATATGTATAAAAGTATAAATTTAAAATATGGAAGAAAAGAAACGTACAAATCAAAAACTGAACTTGTACTCGTGCACCCTATATTCACCACCGCCTGAGTATTATTATTTATTTTTTTATATACATGTCAATAAAATTTCTATCCCCCTGTGATCTTATTAAAAATATTGGCCAAAGTGAAATAATTTCATTCTTTAATGTGTCCTTTTTATTCGTTAATAAAATATACAAGTTTGTTTTCCTGTTTTGTATATTTATATATATATAAAATTTGTGCCATGTCTGATTATTTATTGGTTTTAAGGAGGTTGTGTCTTTTTTTTATATCCTGCTCTAAATTACCAAAATATATTTATATTTTATGGTTTTATGAGTAGCTGAGGTTTTTATTTTTTTTTAGCATGTTTCACAAAAGGAGCATTATACATACAACGACGAAGGATATTTAAGGATTTCCATTGTATATACATAAGAAATTTAATGAAGAGTTGATAATATAACAAAAAAATTGGGAATTGGGGTGGTAAAATTGTAATAATATGAAAAATGAATTGCAATATAGGATAATAATTTATAATTTTTCTTTTTTTTGTGAATTCTGAACTGAAATCGAGAATGACATTTTTTTTTTTGTGATATATTTTCATCTATAATTTATTGGACGATTTATTTTCGGTAATTTCATTTGTGGACAATTTTCATATTAAAAAAAAATATCGTATAAATTTATGTTGGTAAAGTGAAAAAGGACATGGGCGTCTGTGAATAAAATAAAAAATGAATGCACCTCTTGGGACATAATCATTTTTTTTTTATTATTTTCTCATTCTGGTACACTTTTGATGTGTCATTATTTTTTTTTTTTCAATTTTGGGAAGGTCATAAATTACAAATTAAAGTCAATTTTTCCTTAAAGTTATAGGGTGATTTAATATTAAAAGTAATTTATCATTTTAGTGTTATAATGGATAAGGAAAAAAATAAAAATCATTTTCGGTTATGTGGTAAATTAGTTCAATAATATGTAATGGATAAATTGTATAGTAACAGCGTTAGAATGGGGAGAAGGGGCTTGCAGTTTGATAGAAAATATTATACATTATTTAAAATTGTATCACGAATTTTTATTTCGCTAAAAACTGTGTTCATTTGAATGTTATGATATTAAATCGTCAGGTTATATATAAAACTTGTTTTCCAGCATTTATGCTTATTTTGTTCCTTATACTTGAATTTTGAAATTTGCTGAATTTTTTCTATATCTAGAGGCAGAATGTTTCACTTAATTTTTTATGTTTTCGTCTTTCTTATTTCAGTATTTCAGCTGAAAAGTCAAAACGGAAACTAAATTTGAAAAATCTCGAAATATACTATGATAAAACACTCACGTACCTCTTAATAATGTGGGACCCGAATCCACTAAGAATACGTCTCTTAATCAGTTCAGAACCAATCAGTTAATGATCTCGACCAAACATTTATTTTTCAATTAAATGCGATAGGTAAATTTATTATTTTAATAAAATCCTATTAAAATTTTGTTAGTAAGGCTTGATTAATCGAAGGAGACGGTTATTATTATCAATGTTTAAAACTGTCCCGCCGTTTGTATGTCTTTGCACAGACGCTTTATAGTGTCCAACTGCATAGGTCTCAATTTCTTGCGTTACTAGTTTCATTTGTTGGTCACGGTGGAGTTCCTTATAGCGTACGTATCATTAAGTTTTTACTATTTTGCATTTACTTATTGAGTACGTACGAATTTTCTACTGTAATTTGTAAAATTTCATTAAACCTAAATCTTATAGGCTTGGGGAAAGTAAAACAAAGGTTCAATAAGATCTAGGAGGGCCATTGCCGGTAAACCCAATAAATATCAACCCAGTTCGTTGCTTTATTCTGTATAAACAGCAAACTATCTCAACCAGTCTCATTTGAATACTACGTGAGGTGGTACAATGAGCCGAAAGACTGTAACTTGTTACGTAGTTCAGTTACATACAACCATTAATCTTAGAAGAATTCATCACCACAAAAATTTGACTACTACGGAACCTTAATTCAGATGGAAAGATCAATAATTGTGGTCAATTATACAAATATGGAATATCTCAAAAATTAAGCTTTCATTTTCTTCATTTTCACATTAAATATTTAAGTTATTACAGAATTTTAAATCTACAATTCCAAATTTATCAAATTTATTTAGTTTCTTAATTTGTTAAAACCTATAAATTTATTTTACATAATATAATTTTCAAAAAATTTGCGTGAAAATAGTAAATATTTTATTTAAAACATTAATTACAAAATAATTTACCAACATTTTCAGACATTTTTACTTCCTTCCTTTATGTACGCCTCTTCATTATACAAAATTGGAATACTTTCAAAATCCAAAAGTTGAAAAACTTAAGTAATAAATTTAATTTTATGTGAATATGCAGTAAACATAATGTGAAATAGAATGTGATTCACAATCCACAAAATTGCATAGTTAGTACTAAGTACAAAACCCTTCCCCACTTTTTTTTTTTTGGAAAATTTTAAATAACCTAACAAATATTATTTTCCGGACACCTTTTGTAAAATAATTTTCACAAAAATCTCCTTTCTTATAAAACTAATACAAATAATCCTCACCATAAATGTCTGAATTTTTTGGTTATCTAAAATGACCATATGGGGAAACTCGTAATAGTTTATTTAAAAAAAAAAAATTTTTATAAATTTTTAACCTTTTCCTGATTTTCCTTTTGAATTAATTTTTAGACATATTCGAAAAATAAGTAATGCGAAGTAGAAAAACCTTCTATACAGGAAAATAAAGAGTTAAAATGAACTATGTAAAAGGAAACAACGAACTAGAAATAATTTTCCTGTTAAATGTTTTATAATATCCTTGAGAGGTGGATAAAAAAAAAAAAGAAAATGCTAAACTAAATTTATATTTCCAGTGGCTAGTACACTAACACTAAGCTACATAAATAGTTAAAAGTAAATTAAACCAAAGGCTAAATAGTCTGGGTAAAGAAATTTCAGTTTTGTAATCATTTGTGGGTAATGGTGGAAATGTTGTAGTAAAACTATAAGGATTTTTTTTCTTGTTTGTGGTTATTTTCAACAGGATCATAAAATTGTTATTCTGTTTAGTTCAATTATATGGTATCGTGATATATAGGGCCATTACACAGAAGTATACAGAAATTTTGTTAAAAATAGGTAATAAGTTGTCCCCAAAAACTGATAATGGTCTTAGTGTAGCTTAGTTAAAGGTTGAATGATACCCGGATATCCTCTAAGGTTAGCTCCAATATCTAAGACGTCTTAGCCATGACAGTGGCCCCTGATAGAAAGCTTTCATGTGACGAAAATTTGTTTGCGAATGACCTTAATATCTAAAAATTCTTTTACCTCATGTTTCATATCAAATCAAATTTCAGGTACGATATAGAAAGTCGATTTTGCAACTTCTTAATTTTGAGAATTCAAAAATGGAAGTATAAAATTTCTTTCGGAAAAATTTTCAAAAATATATTGGCCTTTAGTTGAGATGCTAGTCATATTTGAGATGATTGTTTTCTAACACCTTCTGTTCCTAGAAAAAATGTTTTCCTGTTTTATTATTTAGTGTAACAGGAGTAAAGTTTTTAAAAGAGCAATAGAAACTGAAAAAGTTTTCTTATATATTTTATAACGAAGTTATCCAGTCATACGAAAAGTTCAATTAAGGTGCAGAACTATATAAGGTTAAATATATAAAAAAATCGTTTATTGAGTTGAAAATCTGTGAAAATATATTTTTATATAGTTTTCATTTAATGGACCAATTTGATCAGTTTGTTTATGTTTAAAACAGCTGATAAGGAATTTAATAAAGATAAAATTAGATTTAAACTTTGATTTTTTTTCAAAATTTGTTCAATTAATGAAATTAATTTATTGGATTTTAATAAAATATTTAATTTTAGCTCAATATTATCAAAAGTGTACGATAAACACTTTTATGTCCATAATTGCGCAGTGCAATAAATATTTCGTATTTCATAATTATGTTTGTCGATGGGATGGATCATTGGTTATATATAAAGCTATCGTTTGGACGTTAACATAACGTATATTTCAGAAACTTTAATATAAAATCTAACTTAAATATAATCGTAGTATAATTTTATTGCTTTCACTTCAAATATAATCTTGCTTATAAGAGAACCATTGTTATTGTCGACTGCGGAACTGACATCTTTTACAATCAATATTTTTAATTTTATCATCATCAAAAACAGCATTTGGATGCCAACAAATTTATTTAACTAATTTTAAAAAAAATATTTCTATAATCCCATCATATATTTTGAAATTAAAGTTAACTTTCATTCATTAACGAAGAAGGATAAGGTCGACACGCTGTAGTAAGGATGCAGCGTTCGGATGAAGGATACAATGAGTTCACTTATATGAGCTTCTATGTACTTGGGGGTCTTGTATTGTCCATTTCCATTTCTTTTAAACCAAATAACCAATGTTAACTTTGGTAGCAATAATGTTAGGCTTCTGTCATTATTGATTTGTAGCTATATACCGAATCCTATCAAAAATGAATTTTCATTTTCTAGTTATTGTCCGGTGATTGTGTTTAGCTCTATTAGATGGTTAACTACAAATTCTTAGTTGAAAAGCATTGGTTTCAAATGCAAAATTCAAAGTATTATAAATCATTTTTCGTTTTGCATATCACTTATTATATTTATTGAATAGAAATTATAGATTGAAATATTGATTATAATGTAGCTCCATCTTGATAATTGATAAAACAATTTAATATGTTCATGTGCGAGAAGGACTTTGAGTCCATCACTGTTTTCAAACCATCCAACCAACCATAGTTCTTTAATTCATAGAATCATGATTTTCAATTTTTCGAATTAAGATTATATTGGAATAAATTAGGTATAGAGATCATTCTTATTATTGATATAGTACACTTGCCAAAATTCTTTATTGACTTCTTTAAGAATACATACATATATCATAGCGTATTAATTCAATTCCGTATATGTAAAAGATTCCATCAAACTTCCTGGATGTCGCAAGCTATAGTTTGATATTATAATTTTTGAATATTTACTAGAAAATAGCTAATTTATGTAATATAACAAAACATTATGTTCTTTTAACAAACGATATATAATCACGAAATTAGCCCTGTTCCACTATGCATAAAATATTATATGACATTATAAATTTTGCATAACAAAGTAATTAATAAAAAAATTAAAAAAATAACATTTTTTCAAGATTAACATAAAGAAAAAATATGATAAATAAATTATTAATTTCATGTTAAATCATTTTATAAAATATATCGTGTGAAACACCACAGAATAAATAATAAATATAGCCTCGATCTACTTTTTAATAATAGCATTTTACATTTTTAATATATTATCCTTGTATATAGGAGAGTTAATAAGAAAAATTATACACCTACCACAGATTTATATATTGAAAATAAAATTTTAAATTATCTTGTATATATTGAAGAAAAGTGTCTAAGCCTATAATTATTTTCATCATCGCCATATCCTATAATTTAAAGTAATTCGCAATTTTCAGTTCACAAGAAAACAAACCCAAATGTGAAAAAAAAAGTTTTATGAAACCCCCAGATAACAAAAATTGTATAATCGTAAAAGAAGATTAAATTCGAAGGTTAAATTTTGCTTAAGAAATGAAATTTTAAGGATAGAAAAGGCCTTGTTGTGAAGATAATACCTTGATCATACCTCGTGCAACAATTTTTTGTCAAAATCAATCAGAGAGTTAAATTATTCATTAAATTTTTCTAAAATAGATTTTAGTTCGAACTTTGGAACAGAGATGGCGTGCTGATTTATAAATCTTTACTAAAAAAAAATGGGTCATGGAAATAACTCTATATTTATATAAGAATTTTCCTCCACTTCCAGTAGGAATTATTGATTTCTCCAAATTTATGTTGAGTGGAAATTATTTCTATTCTTTAGTAAGAAGTTAATCTACTCTTTACGGAATTCCAAACGGCTCGACGAGGCAGCTATTATATTTCATATTTGTGAATTGGCGTAAATTATTGTTATATAGATTTTCTACGGAGCTATTATCGAATTCCTGGTTAATGGGAATTTACACTACATCTTAAGAACTATTCATTTTCCATGCACCAAATAAATCAGGAGGAAGCTTATTTTTAAGATATTTTTTAATGGTCTTAGTTTAATAGTTTAGTTAAAACCTAAGGTGGACCATACTCAGTACCTGGATACCCCAAAAATACTATAGGCTATTATTTATGATCAGATCATATACGACTTGTATTTTTGATAAATTATGTAGAATGAATATTTTACCTCTTATTGATTAAGAATTACAGAACTGAGCATAGTTCTACTATATGTCACTGCGGCCTTTGCTGACCTTATTTGTACATGAGGCTGTATTTAATAGCGCTGGATGTGATATCTTGTGATTCTAAGAACTATAAATTAGTTTCGATTTTATCTCGTATTAGTTTAACTCTTTGTTGTACGTGAGTATGTAAATCTTTCGGTAATATTAAGATTTTATTCGATACAGAGTTTTATTTAGCATGAGTTTCTGCTATAAACTAGACTTACAGAGATGTGTTGTCTTTGTTTGTTTAGCATGGACGTCATCACCTGGTTTTAAACCCATCCATGTACCATATGAGCGCGTTATGTGATGTAAACTTAAAATGATGTATGTATAATTGAATGTATCAGTGATTCAGAAAGTGTTCAAAGAAACTTCAAAACCGCAGAAATATCATCTAATATTACTAAATTTAATAAATTTCACAAATTTTGTCTGTCATGCATATTTTATATATTAATAAGCACATTACTATAAATATAATATAAAAAAATATGAAATAAAATTAATTACATAAATCAAAAATAACAGCGCCATCATAACTGTTCTATGCGATTTTTTTGAATTAATCTTACAAGATATCCATTAAAAATTACAATTAAATTGACGGCTTTCATTATAATATAGTATAGTATTATTCTTAAAAGCTCATGGTCCTTTTAACATTTTTAATAAATGGTACATTTACAAAATGAAAAAAAAAACATCTCAAAATTATATATTTTGATCCGGTGTGTCGATCTCATGTCTTTAAAAACTGCACAGCATATTAAACATAATCACGTCTTATGATCAATTTTTTATTTAATAAGGTGTATCTGATGTATCTGATTTGATAAAAAAAACGACCTGAGAGTTTCTTGTTGAGTTTTTTTTTTATTTTTAAATGCCGCACATCAATGAAAATTCCATTTATTATTATTTATATGGTTAAAGATATATAATTTATGGACATATATCAATCAGATATCGTTTAAATATAGATTGATTTGAAAACCAGACTATTTGAAAGGAGGAGGGAAAATTATTGAGTTAAGGTTTTTATTTTATGATGGAAATAAACGAGTTAGGATTGTATGTCTATAATGTAACTATCAATCAAATTAATGACAGGTTTAGGTAGTTAATTAGAATCAAATATAATGGATATATAGTAAAAATTATTAATTCGTTTTAAATAATAATTTCTGGAAATAATAGTTATAACAAAAAAAAATTAATGGAAAGCTGGAAAAAATGTATCATAAAAAAATGATTTTATCTGGTGGTAATTATAATTTTGTGGTCGGTCCAGCGAAAAGGAATTAAAATAAAAAATTTGGATTCAATTTAATTTTGTCTTTGTTATATGAAAATAATTAAAATTATACTTTCATTTTATTATAAATCAATATTTTATTCATAAAAGAAATAGATTAACAAAATGAATTATTTGAGAATTATATAATATTCATTTACTCAGAAATGTTGAGGCACCTTTAGTTTAGACTCAAACATTTAGTTATCCCTTAACTATACATTCTGTTTGGTCTAACCCAAGATGTTTAGATGCGGTCTGTTACGTATTTAGCCTTTTAGAATGAATTAAAAAAAAAAGAAGTTTCAGATGATGAAATAATTGTGAAGACAATTAACTCTTTATATTAAAGAACTCACAAAGTTAACTTTCTAATATTGTATATTAGCAGGCACCATGAAACGATTCATGTTTAACCCACGAAATGTTATCGGTCGTCTATTTCTATTTCGGTTGGCCATGTCTCGTGTGATGGACATAAAATATATTAACTCTCTGCGATTTTTTTCCAACCTACATATGTATGTTGAAATTTATTTCATAAAAATTAATTTAACTTAAAATCGAAAAAAAACTACTGGGAAGAGTAAATTCCCAGTAATTAATATAGTAAGCATAATAAGAATTCCTTGAAAAATAATTATTTACACAGTAGAATTGACTTCGAATTAAACATAGTAAAAATATATTACATAATATTAAACGCGCCAATAAATTGAGACACAGCCGGCTACATTGCTCGCTACTGTACTGCAGATTATTATTAGTGGCCTGAAATTTGCTCTACTTTAAGTGGGAATAATAATTTCACCAATTTGTGATTGGGTTTGTTCGTTTTACCATTTCATCATTTGAAATGATTTTTTGTGGAATAATTTCCAACATTTAAAATGGAATAAATTCGAATGTGGAGATATTTTCTGGCTACCGTACCAGACCAAGCACAATGTTTAATTAAAGTTACTATTTACATTCATCTAATTATAATAAGAACGTGTTGTGGTCTACAGCTACAGACCTGGTACAAAATTATCTTCAAGTTATCCTAAATATAGGTACTTGTTTGCAGAGAGAGTGTGTGAAAGACAATTATGTAGAAAGTAGAATAAGAGTCTTTCAAGGTTTTAAGAGCGATAATGAGTAGATTTCACTTCCAATTTATGTATTCTGTATCAATTATTTAGTGATTCCGAAGTGTGAATGGTTTTGATTTGGTAAGTTTAATAAAATATTTCCAAATAAATCAGTGATTTCTCGATAATTTAATCACTTTTGCTTGTTATTCACTCATATAATTTTTTAATAAAATATTTATTTACAAAACAGTGTAAATTCCAGACTAAACTATAAATTTCATTTCGTCACATTTTAATTATCCCCAGCAAACTAACAATTTAAAATAAAATTAAATTTTTGATTTCTTATGTCGTTTTGTTGTTTGCTGTAATTATCATCATCAAATAAATAAAAAAAAATACCATCGCGTAAAGATCAATTGATAAATTACGAGCTCAAGTAGCAAAATACAAATCAAAAAAACTGACAGCCCAGAGACTAGATCACAGCCCACCATTGCGGTATTCTATAAAAACGTCTCGTTTGATCTTCGTTTCAAATGCAAATATAAAAATTTTTGTGATTTTTAATTTAAACATTTTGTTTTTGTTATTATTAAAACGTTTTTTTTTGTGCGGTTTACTTTTTTGTAAATCTTTCAATAAATCAAAAACTAAAAAAAAAAAAACATTACTAGGACTTCATTCAAATCAATCACTAAAACAATCATGACTTGCACCAAAACGAACGAAATCCAAATTTTTTTGTTTTTTGTTATAAACAATTCAACGAATTATAAATCAAAAGAAGAAATAAAAGAAGACGTGCGATTGGCATGTTTTATTGAAGTCAATGAAAATGAGCTTTGATGTTGTTTAAGCTCCCCGACAGAGTCCGGACCTAATTTAATATTTTTTTTTTTTTGTTAGTGTTTTATGTTAAATGAACATCAAAAGTTTTTTTTTATGTTTTTTATGTTGTTATTATTGAAATTTTCCAGTGTTTATTTTTCATTTCGATTAACTGCTGAGCAAATCAAAATAAAATAAAAAATTTTTTGTTTTTTATTTTTAATTTAAATTTCTATTTAAAGGAATTTAATTTACTCCAGTGGCGCGAGTTATATCAATTTGAGAGGAAATATTTGATTTTAGATACTTTATTTTTATAGCGAATTAATTTAAAAATCTATAAAATTCAGAAATAATCACATGTCAAATAAACTGTCTCACATATCGTAATTTTGCATAAATATCACAATTAGTGAGAAAATTTTGAATGAAGAGTGATTAAAAATCCAAGGCTTTAAAGTTAATGGACCACATTTTGAAGCGAATATTTCTCATTGGTTTCTTCTATTATTTTCAATTAGCTCTGTCACAACTGTCAATTTCATTTCATCTTTACACGAACAGTATCTTAATCAGGAAGTTTCGGCATATATTGTACGCATATTTTCCTATTTCTGATTTAGTCACTGAACTCGTGCTGCACCGCAATTGGATGAAAACTCTCTAATAAGAAAATTTGAATATTTATCTAGCTAAATACTGTTCGTGTTAGGTAAACTTATTAATCTCTACACCATCAAAAAATCGAACAACAAAGCTTTATCAAATGAAAAGAAGAAAGTCTATTTTGTAGATCACTGTCACTGGGTCACTGTTACCTCAAATAGCATCTACACACAATTGGACTGTCAGCGAACTAGGTGTGTAGAAGTAGTTTTTGTCAAAACATGAGGACGAAATTGTGGACTGGATACTATGTGGCTGTGGACTGTGAGGCATTGACTTATAAGAAGTATTCGATACCTCGAAAGCTATGTTGTTGCTCCTTCGAAAACATGGCGGCCGTCATTAAAGCAGCTATACTATTACATCAAAAGTGGGGAAATGGTCAATGAAAAATAATTACAATAAGCCAAATTGCTGATATCACAATAAGCCAAATTGCTGCAGTGATTAGGACTATCTACCCTGACTTTAAACCAAAGTTAGCTTTTTTGAAAACATATGGTTATTATCGATAATTTTGCACTACGGATCTATCATCAATTACTGGCCATGGTACAGGTCCCCTAAATAAATTAATGGTACCAAAATTATGGCACCACTTCGAAAAATGACTGACTATGACTAAGGTAAAGTATACAATTATATGGTTGGTAGGTAACCCATATAACTTTAACTTAAGTAATGCGATGCTCCCAAAAAAAAGAGATGGCTCAATGAAAGTTTTTACCCATGGAATGAGAAAAAGTCAATATACCGCGCTGATGTAACGTGTAATGTCTATACTAGTAAATTGCATCGTTGCGATCATTCTAGTAGGATATAATTTTGGCATTCTAATAAATTCAATTGAGAGAGACTTGCAATTTGCTAGGCGGATTAATTTAAATTACGAGCTTTTCTGCAAATCACATATTTTTAATATTTAAATATATTTCTGTATATAATAAATACACAACCGCATCAAAACATTTAAATCCCTTTTTTAAAATAAATGACCAAAAGTCATTATTGTTACATATTCATTTATCAAAAAAAAAAAAATTATATTTTTTTTACATTTTTAATTCGTTTGCTACTATAAACATAAATCTTATGTCATCTGCTAACACCCTATTTTCACATTTATACCTCTAGCCAGCAAAACGATTCCCCTACAATAACTTTTTTTCCGTTTTTATAATGTCCTGTGTACATTTACTATTTAATTTATTACCCACAATGAAATGAAATAAAAAAATTATTATATAAAATTTATTATATATAATCCTTAAAATCCACAAGCGTGTAAATTGATGTTAAATCTTTCATGCCATCATACAAAAACACAATCGGAGCTAATACAAAATATACAAGAATAAACTAGAACGAACGCAGTGCGTTATAATTTTCCTCAAAACTCTCTAATTTACGTGTCAAAATAATGTTATTATATTTATGTCTATAGATACAGATAGACAGTCAGGCAAATGCCATATTTAAGCGTTGACACATTAAATTATGTAATAAAATAAAAGAAATTCATTTCAACATACAAAATTTTATATGAAGGAAAAAAAAACAATTATTATTTAACACCATATTTTTATTTATATTATTTATAATCGAATCGAAATGGTTACTCTGTCATTGGTCTTAAATAAAGAAGAACCCATTTTTCAAGGACATAAAATATATGATTATAGAGCTGATTTTATGGTATAAGTTTTACTGTATTTGGATAGTATTTATTTGAAATTAAAAGGGAGCGAATTTAGAATAGTGTTTTTAGTTGTGATTATTATGAAAGGTATTAAATTATATTAATTTCGTTACAGTTTTTGGAATAATCAAATTCCAAAAATTATTGTCAGCATGGTTTAAAGTGATTTTATTTTTGGGATATTACGATTTTTTTTTTTTTTTTTGTGGAATGGTTTTTCATAATTTTCATGATTTTTGTTTGATATTTGCAATTATCACGGTTTGTTAATTTAATTTTTTTATTTTTTTATTTATTGTTTTTTTTTATAAATTTTTAAACCTGGAATTGACAGGTGACAGCACTGGGAACTTTGTTGTTCTTTTCGGAATTTTGAAGTACTGCCCAGCGAGAAAATATTTGAGTTAATTTCGACTTGCATATTTTACGTAAAATGAACGTTGATCAATCGACGTAACCGAGTTTTTACAGGAAAGTGTGTTGTCAATTGGAAGAGTTTTCGTTGTTTAAGATAAATTTAATTGTCAAATGTGATGAAATTAAATTTGCGTTGTTTGTTATTTAGAGTTCAGGTAAGATTGTTTTTATATTTATAATACAAATATATATTAAATATATATTTTATTTTATAAAAAAATATAAATTTATATTATATATAATTTTTATTTTTATTATTTGTGGTTGTAAAAGTTAAGGGTAAAATTTTCACCTAAACTTAAAAATTATATTTATAATGTATGTATATAAAAAATATATATGTACATAAAAATATATGCATATAAAAAATATTAATATTGAACTTCTAAAAACATTATTTTTAGGAACACAACGTAAAGCCTTTAAGCAAACGCAAAACTGTTGTCGAAGTACAATTGGATTAGCAAAAATCTTTACGGACAATTTTTGCAATACAAAATTACAATTGATACAATTGGGACGGCTCTCATGATCAAAAAGAATTTCGATCATTGAAAGGTTTAAATGAAGTATTACTTGGTAATTTATTTTTAATATTTATTAAAGTTTTCCGAATACTAATACTAATTTTTTTATAGATGCTTGGCAATATAATTGCAAAGGGGCACACTACTTCAATCACATCCACAACACATATGTATTTTGCACAAGACACTTTTTAAAATGATGAAAAAGATAAACCTGAACAACAATTAAGACTGCAATTTTTTTAGTGTTTTTTTTTATTTATTTTTTAATAAATTTCTTGTAATTAATAATTAAATATAATTTATATAAAAATATGAATTCTGTATTTCACAATATTTTAAATTCCAGGTATTATTACGTTAAAAGGTCTACGTACATTTAACGTCAACAATTAAACGTTCTTTCGACGTAAAATGGTCCACGTAATTATAACGTCAAAAGTTAAACGTTCTTTCTACGTAAAATATGCACGTTGAATAATAGAAAAAATGTACTGAAATTTGCGGACATCGTCAAAAATTTTATATGGGCGTTTGACGAACTTTCGACGTGCGTTTGACTTGAAACCTACATGTAATTATTACGTCAAAAGCACGTCGATTTTCTCATTGGGTGGTAACTTTATTGGTTTGAAGCTTAATGCTACTAAAGCCACTGTCATTTTTTAAGAACTATTTTAGTTGTCAAACATAGATTTTTTAAAGTTTCTAAAGTTGCTTTGTTTTCGATGATGGAAACATGAGAGCTTAGCCCATTGCGTATAGTAAAATTATTTCACAGCACAGAATGTGAGAAAGTGTAAGAAATCAAGCTTAAGTATAAAATATATTTTCTTTATTAAAATATAGTTTCCTTCTAACATAGCCATTATAACAATATTGCTTCTTATACGTGAAAAAAATTATTAGTCTCATTAACAGATACCAATTTTCTTGGTAACTGAAAGATAGAGCTTGTGTCCGAGATTGATGAGGATTAGATACTCACTATTTATTATTGAAGTTAAACATTTATTGACAGGCTTCGTATGTCCCAAAATGGTAAAAATGTAAATCGTTCTTTTTCAATAATTGTTCCAAATTAAAACCTAAAATTAATTAAGATCATAAGAAATTCAGTGAACTTAAGCTAAATTATCGATTGTTTTACAATTATATAATTCTGAAATTCCAACGTACAACGTGCATTGACAGTAATAGTAATGCGTCATCGTTGCCGATGCACTGCTACCGCTTTTAAATGTCAAAATATATGAAACATAGAAATAGCATCTAAAAAAATTGTTTAATAAATTATTTGACATTTTAAAGCGGCAGAGCAGAAAAGATGAAATCGAACGAACTTTTCAGCAAAACAAAGCCGCAGCGGTACAGCGAATCTATTATATATTTTTAAATTTTTAAAAATTTTCTAAGCTAACACGCGCGAGAGAACATAAATATGATGGTGGACCTTGATAAGATTTCCGTTTCTGGTTATCACGTATATTATAAAGAACGTTTAAAGTTTCTGAATTTTCAAGCTTATTTAACGCTGGAGAAAAAGTCCGATAAATCGACTTAAGATAAAATTTACTTTATGATACCACTCTGTATTATCCAACTTTTCAGATATTTACGGGACTGTACAGAACTGTCCAGTACTTCAATTATTCAATAACATTTTACAAATGCAGAAAAAACATTATCATTAACTTAATTATTCTGAAATTTAATTTGTAAATTAAAACTTAAATGGATAAGTGTTTATAGGGGTATAATTGTAATTTTTGAATGCTTAATGTTAAATTTGTTGAACAATTTACATTTGCCTGATTAGTTCGATATTTATTTTATTTCCTATATCACAATAAATAATAATTATCTAACATATGTCAAAGGTCTCGATCTCGACTTTAGCTGGGACTGGCACTTAATCGTGTGAAAGATTTTTATTTTTAACATTACTGACTCTTCGATCTGCAATTTAATTAATCAATAATGAAATTTTTGAATTATCTAATCATTTTATACAATGGAAGGTATAATGCATCAAATCAAATTGAACAAATTATCAAATAGAATTTATAAGTTAAAAAATACCTACGAATATGAAAATTCCCAAACAACAAGAAAGATTATAATTTCAGTAATTTCCAAAAGTCATAATTCAATTAATTATTATTTATTCAGACTATATTACAAAAAAAAAATTAATGAAATGGTCAATCATTATGATAACTAAGCATTAATCTTTACTACTTTATATTTAATCCCTCTTATTGATATCCTCTGATAAGGACAAATTCAACGAACCGAAAATGAATTATTTTTATTCATGCCAGTAGCACCGCAGTTAAAATTTTGTTGTTTTCGTTTTTTTTTTTGGCGCTAATATTTTATTATCACAAAAATGAGAAAACACAAATGAAAGATAAATTTAATGGGTCGTTTATACAAATGACCAAATATATTTAATGCTGTATACTTTCATTATATCGCCACTTTTAGATCCTTTTCAGAGTATGAGGGGTTCGTTTTATCAACATTAAATTTATGAGTGCACAACCATGACTTAATCGTCTCACGAGTTGTTTTTTTTTGTTGGTATTATTTCATTTATTATCTAAATAAAAATATAATTTATATTATATAATTTTTTTTGCTGCTGCCGCGTATATTATTTTTAATTCCCAAATGGCTAGTTAAATTCATCATTATTTATATAATTTCGGTTTGTTCTTTTATATACAAATGATTCATAGATTTATGATTTACCTATATTATTATTATAAATATGCTGAAATGATGTAGAACATAAATAAGGAATAAAAATTTATATAAGAATTTTGTTTAAATAAGTAGCAAAATTCAAAAAAACCGATAAAAAATTATATTTAGAAGTTCTTAATGTTAAAAAATGGAAAATGTATAGGAAGAATAAGATTATTGACTTCGAAAATGTACAAATTTAGTAAATATAGTTTCAAAAAGTAGTGGAAAACATATAAAATACTAAAATTGCGCCCAGATAAAGAATAATGCTACTAACAGAACCATTATCGATCATTGATGCTTTTGCGTTCTTAATCTGTTAGCGACGTCGCCAATAAGCAAGTTTTTTTCGTTGTTGCATTTTGATTCTGTTTAGAGCTCAAGAATAAAGTCACAATAATGATAAAGTCGAAAAGAAGTTCTATAGTCACAATATTTTCGGCTGTTCCGTCATTTGAAAATTCATTTGACGATTCCACAAAATTTATTTCAAAAAACTTAAAATGTTACATTTCTTCGAAATGTTTGAATCCAGTAGTTTTTTGAAGTAACTTGAATGTCTAGTCCTGTTTACGAAAATTAAAAAAAAAAAGATAAATAATAAATTCTTCCATTTTTAAGACTTATGACAATAATTTTAATTGACATTTAATTTTCTACATTCAAACAATCCGGCAAAATAAAACAATTTTATCGCTTTTTGAATTAATTCGTTTCGATATGTTCACTGTGACTTTCATGCCATATTAAATCATATTAAATTTTATAGGAATATCAAATCTTTAAATTTTCGATTCGAAAGTGGCGTAACGAATCGATATCATTGTGATCGATAGCAAGTATATTGGATAAGTTATTTTTACAGATTGATTTAAAATTATATTTATACTGGGAAGAAGAATTCGCTTGATAATAAGATTTCAAAACGGACAGGATTTTCATTATTGCTCTTAGTACAGATTGAGATATAGCTAGTTTTAAACCTATAGTATCCTTACTCAGAGTTAGTTATTCATGAAAGTGTACCGCTATGGATCTATGCGATGCTATGCTGCTACCAAAAGCTCACCAAACTTAACCATAGTATTTCTATTGGTAATTGGTATGTAAAAATTAAAAATGCAATCCATTATTCAAAAATCTAATAGTTATTTAATTTCAGTAACTATCGAAAAATTATGTAAAGAAGACACTACAATTACAAACTGTTTGACAAAGTTTGCTCAAAAAATCATAAAACAACCCTAGCCACTAAGTCGGTTTTGACTAATAATTATGCTAATTGGACAAATCAGAGTCATTTTTATCAGATTCCTTTGAATCTTACAAATAGATAAAGGTACAGCGGCAACAGCGAGAGTATCTCCAGCATAAAATAAAATGGTAGACCTCCCTTTCTGATAATTTTCACGTAATGTTACAAGTTTTTTGAAATTTCAAATTTATTTAAAGACTAATTATAGTTAATTCTGTGTTTATAAAGAATAAACGCTTAAATTTTTGATTACAATCAGTATTATCCAACTTTTCAGAACTTTAGGAAACTTTACAGAACTGTTCAGTATTTAAGTAATAAATTACAAATCAATTAATTCACTTTAATTTAGAATAATTCGGTAATTTGTATTTCTATGTTTTATTATTCTATACCCAAATAAACCTGATATTTTTTTTACTTATAATTCATTGGTTCTGTATTTTATATAAAGTATAAATGGTAAAAATAAAAAAAATATTAATTTATCCGATTGACCGTAAAACGATAAATTATGATAAAGTTATGAATTATGATACGAAGCAGTTGGTTATGTTTATTCATACATAGACACATTCACCAAAATTATATTCAACATAAAACGGCTCTCTCTAACAACAAAATATTGAAATAAATAAATAAAAACCGGCGGATATGAGGAGTGCCATTTATTCCAACAAAGATTATTGTCTGTACTTTTATTTATAATGCCGTGAATTTCATAATTTTTTGAATTAATAATTTATAATATTTTCATTATTTTTTAATTTTCTTTAATTTTTTAAACTAACGATTTATAAGTTTTTCATTTAATAAATTCATGTCAGGCAACTCTTAAAGAAGGTCATTAGATAATTTTAATTTATTGCACAATTAGGGAGGTTATTGATAGAAACATATTCAATTTTTCGTATATATTGAATTTGTATAAATTAAAAATATATTGTTTAAAAAGGTTAAAAAGCTTAATTAAAGTTTAATTTTTGTTTATTAAAATTTATGTATTCAGATATTATAAATTTTGTAAAATAAAATATTAAAAAGTTAAATAAAAAAATATAATTAGAAATCGCTTGTTTTCCAGTAACGTTAAATATGTTTTTTTAATAGAATAATTTAATAAAACTTTGATAACCTCTGATCCTCTGAAGGTAGTCAAAACTCACGGATTTTATTAAAAAAAGTGATTTTCTTAATAATCATTCCAGAATGTAATATTTTAGGTACGTATACAAAATTTCAGATTTTTAAAGACATTAAGAATATATTTTGTCTGTAAGATGAACCCATTGAACTTATAGCCTTATCGTGAATAACATAGATAACAAAATAATGCAACATTTATGCCAATTCATCGAAATTATGCTAAAAATGGATCGTAATCAATTTAAAATCTTGGAAAAGCAAATTAAATTGTATTGAAAAAATAAATCATTTTTAAACTTTCAATTCCATCACAAAACTTTATAGTTTATTTCATAATTCCTCGCAAAATGTTGATTTATTTGAAAAGTTTTTGTAAATTATTATTATTTTAATGTTTAACTTTTAATGAATAATGTTAAAAATCATTTCAGTATTCAATATTTATGATTTTTCCAATTTCCGGAACTTGCACTAAAGTAATTTTGTTGAACTGGTTCATTAAAATCAATATTCGTACAATAATCTAACAAGTTTTTAGAGTTGCGAACTTATATTTTGTGAGATTTTATTTTAGATTTGATTTTTACAGAAAGGTCCTCTACTAGCCCTAATCACTACAGTGATACAGTGATTTCCCTTATCTAATTATGCTTCTCTCTCTAAATCCGTACTATCGATAAAATCGTACAACTAAATATAATGTTTGTATCACTTGGTTTGGTAAAGTTAAATTGACATTCATAATTGTTTAGTATTTAACAGAAGTAATCGAAACTCTTCAAAAGATTCAATTTAAACTCTGAATATCCGATTGTGTTGAATCTATTTTAGTTTACAGAATTTAAATCTATTTAGGTCTAATTAAGTCATTGACAAAGAAATGACAGAACACAAATCTCTGCCATTGCGAACCAGTCGTAAGAAAACGATAAAATCTTCTGGGAAAAGATTTTCTCACCAGCTAAGATTACTACCAATCATCAGATAAGCGAAAGGGGCTATACAAGTACACCAGATCGGAAAGGTTGCATTGCTCTCTTATGTTCCACATTTAGGGAAATGGCAACCACAGACTCTGGAATAACTAAAGGAATTGAAACAAGGAAAGCGAAAGAGAATAAATCATTTGATTCCAAAGAAGCTTAATATAATATTTTGGTAAAGTGGAAGACCTTAAATAAAAACTCCTTGAACTATAGGTCAGAGTCAAGATTGAAATTGAATTAGTTGGTGATGTAAAATTGAAGGCATTATTGTCCCTAGAGGAATTATGAATAAAAAATATTTTATAAGACGAAGACTAAATCAAAATATTTGAAAATTTTAACCAAATCTTAAGATTTACTTAATTCTTTTTAGGATTATTTTCGGAAATTCCTTACAAAAAAATATATATTACTGGCGCCATTTATAACGGAATTCGATATCTATTTCTTAAAGAAGTCCATTCATTAATTTCATAAAATCACTGGTTCCAAAAAAAATCAAAATAACCGCTTAATTTTAGGGTGCAAAAATTTACCATTTATCATACAAAATTAAAACTATAATTTCATTACCGATTATACATTAAATACGGATTCATTCAAGTATCTATAAATATCCTTTTTTTTTTTTAACTTTTCAAGAGAATTATATAATTATGCCGTACTAATAAATGGTTTTACATTTTAATAGACCACAATCTGTTATTTTACGTGATCCAATTAGTTATTATAGTGAATTTGAATTTAAGAGGTTTCATTTTCATCATTAATATAGTCAGAAGATAGATTATAATTATCTTAAAATTGTTAAGAAAGGATACAGTTTTTATTTTCTGATTTATTTGATTGATGTCTATTAAAAAAATTTAACAGGCCACAGGGCTAACGAAATTATATGTTAAATTTTTGTTTAATTTTGACCCAAATTAACTAAATTTTTATATATGAAAAAAAAAAATGTATAAAAAGAAAATTTTATTCATTTTGATTTACGATTTTCGCGAAATTTGGAAATCAATAAAAATCATTTTTATTATAAATTTTTTTTTTTTTTTTTTGCAAAATTTCCATATGATATCCGTCAACATAACAAACTAATATGAAAATCTATGTTGTTTTTAGAAACGTATACAAACTGTTTAATGCCTGACCCAGAATGACGCGGCAAAATGTCGCGTCGCTTTTGAAATTTCGAATTTTGAATCGTATAAAGTCAAAAGCGACGCAATGAGTTTTTTTCAAACCACATTGAAAAAATTGTAAACAATTTATTTAATGGAAAAAATTAAATAATATCTAATATCTATGGATATTATGTCATTATAAATTAAAATAATTGTAAACAATATTAATTGAAATGATTGAATTTAAAAAATTTTAATAAATAAATTTATTGACACATTCGAAATTAAAATTTATACGCGGCAAGCGGCAAAAGTAGAAAGTAGGTCTACTCAAGCGTCGCGGCAAAATTGCCGCATCGACGCGACGCTACATTGTGGGCAATTTCATATATGCCTATACATTCTACTTTTGAAGCGTTGTTGTCAAACGCGACGCGAGAGCTTGCCGCGTCATTCTGGTTCTAACATAATATCAAATAATCAAATGAAAATTTTGAAAAAAAAATTCTTTCAACTGAAAATTTTTGCATTTTACTTGAACAGGAAAAATTCATCAAAAATTTAGAAAAAAAAAAAATTTTTTTTTTGGCATATATAATTTTAATGTTGTTTTTTTTTTTTTATATCTTTTTTGTTAAAAAACATAAAAAAATCAATTTTCTTTTGATCTTTTTTAAACGATTCTAAATTATTTATTTCTGGTAAACATATAATCAACTTGTATAACATAAGCCATCATCAATGTCTGTGATCTTTTCAAATAATGGCGTAAAAATTAATTTTATTTGAAAGTGAAAAACAAACATTAAAATAAAAAATTGTTTTTTTTACTTTTATGATTATTTTAAATTTTTCTTCAAAGATATTTTCAATCATCACAATTCAATCACAATGTATACAAACAATCTTATAAATATAATAAATGATTTAAAAAGGAGAGAAAAGAAGAAAATTTATTTAATTTTGTTGTTTTTTTTGTCAGAAAATTCCACATTTTATTTTATATCGTGTAATTTTTGTACTAATACGAATTAAATTATTATTATCGCTTTTCATTCATAAAATATTGACAGCTTGATTTTTTTTTCTTAAACATAAAAACAGACTTTTGCATAGCCTGCAAATTTATTGGGTAATAATTTCTTCATGGGCTGTTTTTTTATTTTGAATTATTCCGAGAAATAAGCTGCTAATGAATAATTTATTCTGTTTCTAAGGTCATCGATGAACTAAGGTTATTCTTTTTGAAGTATTATTTAGCTGAATTTTTGTAATGTGTTGTAACGTGGAGTGACATTTTGATATCTTTGTAGTTGCGATAATGATGCCCAGAAAAAAATGATTAAAAAATAACAAAATTGAACAAATAGAAAACTGAAGTATGCTTTAGTCCGTACGAGAAACTTTTATTGACGGTTAAGAGTCCATATATTTCTTTACTATTCGTTAACGGCTATCATTATTCGTTGTAGGCTGATTGGTATTTCAACCAGTACAGTTTGCATTCAAATGTAACCTTCAATATGCTTCAATCTAGCATTCTACATTCTAAATTTTATCACATTTGGTGGGTGGCTTTATCTAACCTGGTTCGGGTTCCAATAAATTGTCCAGAAAATACAATTTTAATTTGTTTTGTATTCGATGGTTGTCCGAAGCAAACCTTCTGTAGTTAATTTCACACAATATTTTAACTTTAAGTAATGCTAATATGTTTCAATTAAAATTTGACAGTTCCAACGAGAAAAACAGTTTTTTTACATATGTTTCTCGACGTTATTTGTGTCGAATATCAAAAATAACAACGAGCGGATATAGAAAGACCGACCGACAGACAGATAAAATTTCATTTCATTTTAGTTTTCACAATTAAACAGTCTAAAAAAATATATTTAATTTTTTTTTCATAAAATCACAAGGGAAAACGACATAATAAATCTGACAGCTATAAATTTACACACCAGCTTTGATCAGCGAATTTTCCTTTTTTGATTTACCGCATTTACAAAAAAAAAAAAATATTTTCAATTTTTTTTTTCCCTCTGAATGTATTTACAATTGAAATTATATAATTTTTTTTTTTTTACTTATTTTTGTTTGGATGATTATCGAAGAAAAATTGACATTTCAATGTTAACCTGTCATATAATTTCTTTTGATTATATGCTTTGAAATGTTATGTTTTGTCGGTGAAATTTTAATGTAAAAATGCAAAAATTAAAAAATGAAAATGACATAAATATGATTTGCGAAAATATATTTAAAATTGGGGTAGAGAAATTAAATATTGTAAATATTTAAAATTTGTGTCAAACAATTAGAGGAAATTATGGAAAAATCAGAAGGAGTTACCATTATCAGAGTATGGAATGGAATCGATTATGTACATTTTTTACGGAGAGGAAAATTTATTTTAAAATATAAGGATTAATTTTAAAAATTTTATGATACAGACCTTTCCACCAAGAAATTTTTGACAGATAAAGTCACTTTTGTTGAAAGGTATAGGCCATACAAAAAAAAATAAACTTACTATCAAGTTCACTGTAAAGTTCATTTTTCATACAAATTATAATATTCACTTGTAATTAGCACTTAAACAGATAAACAGAAACTACAAATTTTACAACTTTTTCACGACAAACTCGATGCCACTTAGTAGAGTAAAATGAAAATCGGAATTTTTCACTACTAATTTCACAGTCTTAAATTTTTACGAACATTTGACTTCACAGCTAGCTCTATAAGTTTATCGTTTGACTTTAAAAGGTTCATTAAAATTATTTGATTTTTTCCATCCCAATAAAGATTTCAATTAATTGAGAGAAAACAAAGGTTAGGTTAAATAATAGTGTCAGCAGAGCATCACAGACCACACTGCGTGCATAGTGGTAACCCTTTTATGTATAACTAACTCTATTGAGTGTAGTCAAATGATTTCATTATTGCAGGAAAATTGATGAGTTTTTTAATACTGCAATTCGAGTAGTACGGTTCTCATAGAAGTAGACCTATTCGTCTAGTGGGTGTCAGGCTGTGACACATGAGAGATTTCAGAGTTTCTGCTGATCGCTGCATTGGCTGCTAAAGCTCTCCTGAAAGGAAAAGAAGCAGTAGAGAGAGATAGAGATTTACAAAGGGAAAAATCCACATTAGATTCTGTATTATTCAAACAGTAGTGAAATATTAGTGTATCTTTTGAGATTATGAGTAGCCTATGAATCTAAAAATACTGATTGTTTAAAGAAAATTAATAAATATTTCAATAATAGTAGAAACAAATTCGTATCGTATTAATATTTCCATTATGATTAAATCAATTTTGACTTGTAATCTTTATGCTTTGTCCCATAATCAAAATTCTTTAAATCTTGACAATTTTCTATAATAAATTCATTCAATATTCATTTTTTTAATATAACAATCATAAAATTAATTTAAAACAATCAATTATTTTTAATTTTAATATAATCTTTTTCTATGATTTAAAATCGTGTCGGTCCATGACAATAATACAGACCAGAAGTGACGTGTTGCAAAAGTCCAGAAGCAAAAAAAACGAAAAAAATAATAAAAAAAATTTAACAAATGATTTCAATCATTTTGAAGAATTAGTCTGGCTCAGTTTTAATGTAATTCATTAAATTTTTCTTATTTTTCATTTCGTTGGAGTTTTTTTTTAACTTAATTTATTACAATTTGTGCGCGTTTTATTGCTTGAAAAATTACACTTTCAGCACCATTCGTTTTTAGTATAATTAATCATAAAACGCGCCAGAATTTTAGATTATAAATACAAACGATATCTAAATAATAGTTGAAAATATTTCATTTTTATTTAATTTTTTTTTTTTTTTTGGGAAATAAATTTTTACTTTGAAATGGTCATTGAATGTGCCATTTATGCTTTTGAGTACCTGTCTTGTCTGGGGTTCGTTTGGTATTTTGTTGTGTTGTTATAATTGTTTTGGTTTAATATGATATGCCATTTAAAATTGAACTTTTTTTTTTTAGACAGACAGTGTAGTGCTTCTGTGTTTCTCACTCTGTTCATTTTAAATTAAATTATTTATAGTTATTATTATTTTTTTGTTAAGGTCAATTTGATATGGTGGAAATAAAAGAGTTTGGAAATATATTCCCATGATCATTTAATTGAAAATGTCATTGAACTATGGGAAAAATTGAATTTAGAGTATTTTATAGAAGATATGGCTACAGGCTACAGCTACAGCTGTAAAGAAATAATTATTTTATTGATTCTTTAGCATGAATTATTGTAGGTATTTTTGGCGACCGCGCTCTTAACAGGACACTCCATGTTAAGGGAACATGACTTTAAGATACGACGATCCAAAATAAATATATGTAGATGATGCAGAGGCGACCGCTTTCCAATGTGAAATCTTGAATTGGCCGCCGATCTAATCTATCCTAACCTTGTGTTAGCCTGGAAAAAAGTATTGCTAAACGTAGATAAAGAAACATTTGAACATTTCTTTACCGGCTGCAGATGGATTTCAGATAATTCCTTCATCCACGATAGGGTTCACGAGAATGTGTACTAGCAAAACAGTGTTACACTGCTACTTACAGTCATGAACGGTTTTTCAGGGCCTCGCTACAGAAACCACCAACCAAATGTAGATCGTTTGTTATGCTAAATCTTTCAAGGTTTTCAACGCAAAGTCTTCTAACAATTTAACAGCAAAAGCATAGAAACAAGAATTTATTTGTTGTAATGCAAATAGAATTTCGTAGTCAAAAATTATTTAAAAACTCTCAATTTAATTGTTCAAAATGTTGAATTTCCTTTAATTCTTGTGAACTATTAAAAAAATTACCCTAATCAAATGAAAATTTTGATTATACGAAATGTCAATTAGTTATATCCCTTAGTTATTATTTCTAATTTTAAATTTGATTGACAAATTGGTTCAAAAGAATCAGTATACTCTTTAATTAACCAATAGTCAAGTCAGTCTATATAATTTATTATACTCGTATTTCTCAAATGAACAAAATATAGAGAATTAAAAGTTAATTTATGAGACATTCATTTATTTCACAGCCCCAGTCACTAATTTAGCTCTATTCACAACAAAGAGATTTCAAATACGTATATTCCTTACAGTTTCCCTTGTCCTCCGTATTACGTTTACTGAAAATTTACTAAAACTATTCATTTACCCAACAAAACATTTTAAGAATTCCCATATAAAAGTATACTAACAAAAATCATATAAAAGGAAGAAATAAGAGATTTTGGTTAGCACCATAAAATTTACAACATTTTCAAAATGAAAGAAAATATTTTCTAACTTTCACCCAAGAAAATTTATGACATCTTTTCTATTTACTATTTTACCTATTATATCTAAAATCCCAATTGTCTTAAATTGCAGTTGTTGGTTCTTCTATAAGATATGCTATATAAAAAAAATAAACTGAGTTTTTGTTTTGTTATTTAGGAGCACTTAATTTCCAATTTTACTATACAATTTTTTTATTACTTTGCTTTGTATATATAATTCGGGGTGATTATTTCTTGTTCTCGAGTGTCAGACTAGATTTTTCTCTTATACGTAAAATGTAAAACGTATAACAATCTTTTGTTATTTAACAATTGTAGTTTTAAACTCCTTTGTCTTTTTCAGAATTAGACCCAAATTGATGGTATATGAAAATTGTATGTATAAAGATTTTTTTTCTTCT
Organism: Rhamphomyia laevipes; assembly: GCA_963920725.1. Taxonomy (NCBI): domain Eukaryota; kingdom Metazoa; phylum Arthropoda; class Insecta; order Diptera; family Empididae; genus Rhamphomyia; species Rhamphomyia laevipes. Next base: position 50,867,857 of record OY987258.1, on the reverse strand, counting down.
TTATGGTTAAAAAACAAAAATTGTGGGTACGACGACAAATGGTATTTTATTATACTGACAAATATATTATGTTAGCTGTTATGGTAACAAATCTTTTATCCACGAAAATTGCATCTTCTGGATTTAACCAAATATTGCACTCAATGGGGGTAGTTATGTTTTTTTACCTAAAAAGTTGACAGGTTTTTATATAAATTTAATGATATTCAATATAAAAAAGGGGTATGTCACCAATAATTTTTAATTTTAATATAAATAAACTAATTTCGGTTTTCATTTGCTGGGAGATGTCACTTTTTAGAATTTTTTTGGACTCAAATACTTTCAGTGCGTTTCGTTGTTTTACAACGCGCTTTAGTCTTGAAAAACATTGACCTGACAAAGTGAATTCTATTCTTTGACTATACCTACTGTAAATTCAAATATACCAAATAATTTCTATTGGTAGATTACATGAACGTATTTCTCCTGAGCTATTGGATATTTAAGATATTGAGTTCAAATGTGTATTTTGTTGTGATAGTGATATTTTTATATGTTATATTGAATCTTTTAGAGCACTGTGCTATAAATCTTTTTATAAAAATCATAATAATTTGCCTGTTTCTTTACATGTAGTATTGAAGTATAGTCAATAGCTTCTAACATCGCAAAAATATTAATATTCATTTTCGAAATTACCCAAATTACCGATCGTACCGTAACATTTTAGGATTATCTAGATCTTACAAAATACTTTATCTTCTATATGAGGATAGTTTACTACTATACATGTGAGTTTCGGGACAAAAATACTACATCTTTCTGAACACATAAAAGTTGAAAATTGTCGAAATTGTTTTGAGATTGTCGATCGTATTACAAAAATATTATCCACTGGCTCGATGAAAGCACAATTGTAGATCTGTCAACGTATACCCAACTTTTTTATCATCTTCTATATGAGGATAATATGCTAAAGATGTCAATCCTTGGAATGAAAATAACATCTTTCAGAATACATGCCAGTTGAAAATAGTCGAAATTGCCGATCGTATTGCAACACTTATATCCACTTGATCCGGAGAAGAACAGAAAGTTATAGATCTGTCAAAAGTAATTTATGAGGACAATTTACTATATGTACATTTAGTTCCAGAGTAAGATACATCTTCCAGAATATACAGACGAATTGAAATTAAACTTACTTTTTCTATCTACGAATAGATAGAATCATATGTAAAATTATTTAAAAACTTTATTAATAATAATATTTCGAATTCGAATTATAGTTCATTTTCGAAATTTCGAAGATTGTTAAATAATACTTTTCATTGATATTAAATTTAAATTTTGTAATATTCGATAATTTGTTAGTTATAAATTGAGAAGCCCCTTAAGTAGAAGTATGATCTGTACAGTCAACACTGACTCAGTGGGATATCCTTTAGAAATAAATTTTATTTTTTATTTCTATATATTGGAAAGTGAATGTAATAATTTTGAATCCGGTGTGTTTATATTGCAGATAAAATACCAGCAGCTCCTAAAATACTATAAACATTATCTTAAAAATCCTAGACAAAACAGGACCAAAACAAAACTATAGTAAATTCAATCTGTTAAAAATTGCTTGCACAAATTTTTTTTTTCGTTTTGTTTTGCTCTTTGGTGTGTGTCAATATTTTCATATATTTTTATAGTTAGTTTTCGTAACGCTTTTCACTAGACCGTACAAAATGTCACTAATAATGCTTTCACTCAAGCAATAATTTATGATTTCGGACTTTTGAAAATAACTTCTATTTTTATAGTTGTTGTTAGTGGTTGGGTTGTTAACTGTTTTTATTTTTTATTACCGTTATACAGAGAAAATTGTTTTTCTAATTTACTGGGGGGGGGTTTTCTATTTTTACGTGTATATTTATATATGGGAAACCGTGAAATTTATTAGGTAAAAATAAATAAATGTATAAAAAGTAAACAGGAGAAAATAAAAAAAAAGGTGAATAAAAACATAAGTTATCTCTATGCTTTTTAATAAATTTATTAATATTACATAGTTTGTTTTAGATACGGACGACAATAAATAATCATTAAAACATTATATATTTTTTTCATTTAAATAAAACCAAGTGAATTTTCATATATAAATATTTTCATTATTTATTGTTTATCGTATAGAAAAACTATATAGAAAATTATAATTTATATTTAAGAAAGGAAATTTTTTATTTGTTTTGTTTTTATGTATTGTTATGATATTTTTTTTTCGAAATTTATGTATAATGAAAAAAGGTAGTCATTTTATGTAATTCGTTACATTTAATTTAATGGTATATACAAAGCAAATTGTACGGTTTTAATGGTAATTGATATTATACCTTGACAAATCTAATAGTGATTATTATATAACATCTAAACGTAATTTTTATATTCTTAGTGTAACAGAAATACAAGACAAATTTTGTATGATCTTTGGACACAGATAAAATCACTTTTTTTAATGTCGATGGCTAAAACAAACTTAAGCTTAGTATCTAGTATCAAGTTCGCTGTGATGTGAAATTTTCATACAAATTATAATATTTACTATAATTAAAATTTTTGGAAGATTAACAGAAATTACTAATTCTATAACTTTTTCATGATGAACTCTCTTTCAATTCCACTTCGTAGAGTGAAATCAGAATCGGAATTTTTCTCTTCTAATTTCACAATTTATGAATATTTTATTTTATAGTTAGCTCAATACTAAGTTTAAGTTTGTTTGGCTATAACTTCGCTAGCCTTTGACAGGTAATTGGAAAGGTCTACTATCGGAATAGTATATTGATAAAATATTGAATTATAAAATTTAATAAATAAAGTAGATTCATTTTAATATTGACAGCACTGATGTGAACATTCGTCCTTTTTATTTGTTAATATTGGTATTAAATAAATCTCAATGAAAATGTATAACTCGTAAAACCATGTCCCCTGACAAGGGTAGCTCGACTTAATGTTTTCAAAACTTAAAAATTTTGCAATTTTACATTAGATATGACAATATTTAGAATTTGGAGGTTATGAAGAGGTAGAGTTTTAGTATGGTTAGGGTAAACCATAGACAGTGCTATTCACTTCATCACTTTGTGTATTCAATGTGAGTGAAATTCGTTATTATTATTCGTCACTGATCAAGTCCGTACTCTGCTGACAGTCAAATTGTGTATAGATGTTTCTTTATGTTACAGTGACCTTTAAGTAGACTTAACCATTGTTCTGGAATTTTGCCTACACTCTTAATTAACAAAAGTATGATGTAACAAACCCTAATTGTGCCAAGAGCATTAGTTATAAATAAATTACCATTATTTCAAGATTCTGCAAAAAGTATGATTATAAATGAACAGGAAGAAATTCAAAATATAATTTGGATATCTTACACTGCATTTATATATTTCTCAACATTAAACACTTGAACTGATTTTGTAAAGTTACGAGACTTTGACATCTAAGAAATTTCGACACTTTGTTTTTTCTGTCTCGAACCGAATGAAAATTAAACAGTAACGTCGACTGCATTTTTGTTGACACTTTATATAATAAATAATCGTTTAGAGAGAAAAGCAGATATGCTTTTGGACGTGACTGGATAGATGGAAATGGAGTGTTAACTGCCTGTAACCCTTTAACAATGGTAAATACTGGAAATATGTGTTATTAATTACTATTTGTTTGAGTATCAGATGGAAGACTAATGATTTTCAATCAAAATTAGAGTAAAAATAGCAATGGAGTCAAAAAATTGGAGATGTAATTTAAATAATTGCCAAAGATATTGATTGCCCACTGAATTCCATATAGCTATAAAGATAAAAGTATAACAATTTTTTTGGAATATGTCAAGCTGGTATAAATTGAGGATAAATTTTCTACAAATTTTTTTATTTCTTGTATAGGAAAATTGAATTAACTTTTTCATTGAATGAAACATCAGAAATTAATGAAGGAAAATGTAAAACATTAGTAATAACTTAAAATATTACTAGTAGTATTAATAAACCTTGGTATTTTAGAATATATCCTACATTTTTAAAAACTCAACTATCCTTAAAACATAGCTAATAATGAAATTCATTATTTTTAGGCCTTACATTTTTTTTGGTATCAAAAATTTGATTTAATTAATTAAATAATTCCAAGAATCACAAAAATTTCTTAAAAATAAATTTTAAAATTTTTCTCAAACTTTAAAAGGGACAATTTTGTGTCATCAAATTCCTTCGTTATTCCGAAAGTATCTTAAATTTAATTTTTGGTATCATAGTTTTTTTTTTTGTAAATTATTCAATATTATTTCGGTTTTTTTTTTTTGCAGAATATTTTAAATCATTTTATTTTTAAGAAATTTCCTATCGCAAAATTTCCTATATATAAAAAAACCAAAAATTTTTTAGACTTAAATTATGCGATACGACAATAATGCCGCCGCCAAAATAGATACAATTTTAAAGAATTATTTTACCAAATTTTTTTTTTTCATAAGAATTTTTATTGACGCTCAAAATTTATGTTCTTATTGTTTCAAAATTTTTTTTTCAAAAGAATTAAAAATTTTTTAGCCTGATTTTTAAATGGAAATTATATTATCGAAATTTTTTTGGTCAATTTTCTAAATATCCTTCTAATAAACATAAAATTTATAATAAATGCTCTCTGACTCTGATAATGATGATGATTATCTTTCAAATAAAAATTTTAATATCAAAAAACAAAGCCGAATTATTTGTTTTTTCAAAAACAAAAAATTTGCCGGCAAAATAAAATTATATAAATTACGATAAAGCCGCGACTTCAACTTTTTTTTTCATTTTTTGATTTGTTTACGATGGCGTTGAAGCTGTCAATATTTTGATATATTGATTTTAGCAAATCGTTAAGTTAGATTTTTAATGTTTTTTTTTTAAGGCTGCTGGGAAATAACCTTTTGAAAGTTAAATATTTTGATGGAACATTGAATATTTTAAAGGTAGTTAGGGTGTTTTCTACGAAATTTATATAATTTAAGGTATATAAATATAATATCTTGTAAATACCTTATTTAATATACATAATTTCAACGATTTTTGAATAGAGATTATTATATAATTATACTAAGTTTTAGTTAATTAAAATTTGGGTTTTTCGGATATTGGCGCTATCATAAATCATTGAAATTCGTGACTGATATGGTCCCAGCAGCAAATTAATGAATTTATTCTTAGAAATTTCGGAAAATACTAATAAATTATTTAAATTTTCGTAAATCAAAAGAATTATTCAGGTAATTCATAGGTAAAATTATTTCCATTACATGTAAGACAACTTTAACCATTTCGATAATCCTCTGTTTAATATAAATGTTACCACTCCATTTATGAAATGAAGGCTTAAAAATAAAATTATTAAATTCCTCAACTACAAAAATATTTAATTCAAACATTTTCTATATAAAATAGCTTAGATCTAGAAGATAATTTAATTGAAGATTAAAATTTAAATGGGCGCCTAAAGGTAATAATTTTGTCACGTCAACTGCATATAAATTAAAAGACATCGACAAATGAACTGTAATTATTATATATTTAATTATTATAAATGCCTATACTTCTTAACATTTTATGGTATAAACGTTTACTATAGACCCAGAAGAAGTAGCTCAACACAACATTTTGTTAGGGTACATTTGAAATTTATTCATGTATAAATTAAAATTTACGTTTTACGTTATGTTTAGTTCGATAAGAAAATTAAAGAAAACAAATCGACATCGATAAAAACGATGAAATGTTAAATAATTTCCCCTATTTAAAAGTTATATAAATTTTAAAAATTATTATTATTATTTTTTCTAACAGGTTGAAAATGAAATATATTAAAAGATTGTGAAATGTTCATTAATGCTCAGCGGTAGCTACGAAAAAAAAAATGTATTTAAGACTTAAAATATGACATTTGTTAAGAATCGCATTATAAAATTGAAAATGTCTAATACAATAATGAACTAAAAATAATTTACATAAATACAATTTGAATTTTAAATGGAAAAGTTAATTAAATGTAACAGGAAATTGAATAATTATTATTTTTAATATGCGTGTATAACTCTAGTCGAGCTGTCATTAGTTTGCTTAAAAGGAAAATTTATATTTATTTTGCCCTTCCATAACTTATTTATGTTTACTTTGACCACAAAATCCCTTAAACTATCAACACACAATTATATACATTAAAAATATATACATATAAATATTTGACACAATGAAAACCTGTCTATAATATTTAGAAAAAGTAGTACTTAAAATCATTTTTTTTTATATATCTCATGTCAGTCAAAAAATATCCTGATAAACCGGATTTACACTTCAACGTATATATCAAATTTTTACAGACAAAAACAGTATAACAGTTTGCAATATATAAAATTAGGGGTAGAATGAGCAATGAAGCAATTTGAAATATAATGTAATATTAATAATTGCGATATAGCTACATAATCATATAATATTATGAAGGGGTCCAGAATTTGAAAATGCTATTGAAATTTTTCTAGGTTTATTAAATTTTAAATATTGGCAACACTAATTTTGACGTATCTTTAATGAAAAATGTAAAACTTCGATTTTTGGCTCACAGACAATTTAAAAACAAAGTTTGATAAATTTTTTGGTTACCGCTCTTACTTAGTATTAATAATTTAGTATAAAATTATCAAATTTAAAGTATTGGCAACACTAATTTTAACATTTATTTGATCGAAAATATAAAAGTTCAGTTTTTGTCTCACAGACAATTTAAATACAAAATTTGATAAAGGTTTGTTTTCGCGCTTACTTAATATTAATACTTTGGAATAACATTAGGAAATTTTAAGTATTGACAACACTAATTTTGACAATTTTTAGATCAGAAATGTTAAACTTCGATTTTGGTATCAGTGTCAATTTAAATGCAAAATTTGAATTATTGGCAGTATTAATTTTGACATTTCGGTGATACAAAATGTAAAACTTCGGTTTTTAGATCAGTGACATGATCTGAAATTTGAGGTATCGGCAACACTAATATTTATCTTTGATCAAAAATGTAATAGTTCGGTTTTTGTTTCAGTAACAGTTTAAATGCAAAATTTCATAAAATTGTGTTATCGCGCTTATCTAATTATTTAGAATAATATTATCAAACTTGAAATATTGGCAACACTAATTTTGACATTTCTTTGATCGAAAATGTAAAACTTGAATATAACTGACAATATAAAATCGTAAATTTCGTTACTATTTCTACTTTCTATACAGTAATTTTCCACATGTTACAATTCTATTAATTGGTAACTAAAAATGTATATTATTTTATCAAAAAAAAAAAAAAATCTCAATACCAATTATCTTAAAATAACAAAAAAGCGATTAGAAGTGTTTACAATATTCGTCAAAAATATAATGCCAAAAGGATCTACTTATTATAATATTTACTTTCTGATAGATTATACTATAGAAGCTGTCATGTCAGAATTTAAATGAAAATCAGAATTTTGCATTTATTATTTTTTTAATTCTAGAAAGAATAATATTATTTTTATTTTTGAAATATTCAATCTGTTTTGCAGGAATAATAATTATTTGTATAAAATTTTCTGTTTAGTTTAATTTTGATCCTTTTTTTTGTTTTTGTTAGAATTGATGTGGGGAATTGCAAAATTTTATATCAAAAGAATATTATTTATAATATTCTCTCGGGTTGTTTGACATATGAAAAGGAGAATGTATAAGTATTTAGACAACAAACTATCAAAATGTCATAAATGATTTGATGTATATTTAAGGATTTTAATCCTTAAACTAGAATAAATTTTTGATGGTTACGAAAATTTATAATGATTATACGATGCATAAATTTAGGGATAAGAATTATTTGTCTTATTAAGGATGATTTGATTGATGGGAAACATATTGTGCGGTTAATTGAATCTGGTGGTTTAATTTTTATTAGGGTTTAAAGTTTAAATTGATAATTTTTTGGCAGTTATAGGTTTAAAATTTTATATATATTTGATTAGGTACGAAAATGTGTTCAATTTTTGTTTTAATTTGATTACTTTACTAAAAAGGGGAGTTCAGTATAAAGTGATTTAGAGAGTGCAGAAATAGTCTTTAAATAATTATTGACTTAAATATAAAACAGGAATAAGTAAATTACAAAACTCTCTACATCAGTTATCTATTTTCACAAGCAATGTGGCCGTACAAAACTAAATACCAGCAGAATTCTGAATATCCTTAATCGTAATAAGTCGGAACAACTTTTTCTTTTTTAATTATAATTACTAAGAAAACCTTAAATAAATTGCTGCAAAATAATTCAAACCACAATTTTCGTATATAATTGAAAATTTGTTAAAAATTCCGAATCCTATTTGAAAAATATCTTTTTAAGGTAATCTAAAATTTTTCAGGTCATCAATTGTCATGATTTTTACTAATCCATATCGTATCCTTTTTCCACAAATATCAGACACAGACCAAAGAGATTACCCAGATAAAGATCATTTTCTGAAATATATGAAATATGAAATTTGTCAATGAATATAAACGCCTATTCATTTACTGTCAGTATGGTGTCAATAGATCCTGTTCACATGAATAAATTTTAATTTTTATTTAATTCAACAAAAAAAAAGGACTAATTCAAACAGTTAAGACTTAATTCATTCTTTTGCTAAATGCTTTTCTTGATTATTTATAAATTGTAAATCCTTGTTGATCTCTTTTCACTTCATATTCCCTGGTATAGTCCCTATACCTACTTGAACAATAGCAAATCCTTCGTGTATCCTTAAAAAAAACTATTTTACTCTGTTAAAAACTTCTCAGATTACAATGAATTAAATTTTGATATTCTTTAGTTTTTTTTTAATGATTATTTTCTGTAAATCTCGTTTTGTAAAATGAGAATAATCTCGAAAAAAAACCTTCAAGGAGTCGAATGTCATACAGTATACTAAACCGAAATCAGAGGATATACAAAACAAATTCAAATTCTTTAAAGTATATTGAAACAAAATAACTATAGAAATATTATTTTCATTATTATAACAACTACTGACAAGGCAATTCAATTTTTGATCCTTTTTTTTTTTTGTAAATATGTCAGTCATATAATTTTCTGTCGGTGTTAAATTGATAAACAGGATTTTCACCATATTTTTGCCAAAATATGACCTCAATAGACTAACAAGAAAAATGAATTTATTTATAAGCCTAATCATAATTTCATTGAATGAAACTTTTCTGTTGATTGATAATAATAATTATTAACTATAACCTCAAAATGTATTCTGAAGGATGGTTTTAAGGATTAAAAATAATTTTTTTTTACAAAATTTTTTTACTTTAAATTGTTTGTTATAGGTTATTTGCGGATACTACATTTTATTCGATGTAGGTAATCTAAATACACAAATATAATAATGATCCTTTTCAATCAAAATCGGTCCGGAATAAATAGGCTATTTTTTTTTTTGGTTGAAACATAATACGCACATGGGCATGACCAAGCGGATTAGAAATATGGTTTTTTTTTATTGTTCTTCTTGTTCTGCTGACTAAAAACGATAAAAAAAAAGAAATTGAAAGATAAAAATGCAATCATTTTCTAGGAGTAATAAAATATCCTTTTTTATGTATACATGTTAGTAAAAATGACTTTTTTATGTATATTGTTTTTTTTTTTTGCTATAGTTTACATTAAATCTTGTTATTTATTGGATGCAGGATGCAAACAATTTTTTTTTTGTTGCCAATAATAGATGATAATAAAAAAAAGGACATTATAAAAACCGATAACAATAATAAAATAGATTATTTAGAGCGTATATGAGGATAACGTGTTTTATATAATTTTGTTGCTGTGGATGGTTTTGTATAATATATGAAATAAAAATTAATATAATTGAAATATTGTTGAGAGCAGATGTTTTTTAATGGCAATAAATTCAAACTTAACTTTTTTTTATATATTACCATAATATTAAAGTTTTGGCAAAATAGTGGAAGGATATTATTTTTATTTTAATGGTTTTTTTTGTAATGATGTATGCAAAATATAAAACTAAATTAATTTTTTTATTACATTGGATAATTTTAAATATAATTTTAATATTTATAAATCCAGAATGAATCATTTAGTTTGCGGGAATCTAAAATACACGAAACTATCCTTTTACAAACTTCTATAAAGAGGGTCACTAATTCTGCTGGAATTTAATTTTACATTAGAATTTAATTCATTTTAAATTGGAAATAAGTTCAAGTGAAGGTAATTAAATTTGTTGATTAATTTACAAGTACAAGCCTTAATAGTTAATAACATACTCTTCAATGTTACGTCAATTTAGTGGAGTAAATTTTCATTTAATCTTAAAACTTCAAACTTTTCGAACTTTCAACTTTATTTCAGTAAGATTTAATTGAAATAATTTAGTGTTTAATGAATTGTTATACCTAATTTACGTAATATGTAATACACTTTTTCTTAGATGGTGATTTCATTTTTGTACAGGTTAAAGAATAATCATTGAATAATCAATATTTAATGATTGAATAATCAATAAAGGTCAGACAGAATAAATCATTTAAATTTTTGAATTCGTTATTGTATGGATAATAAATACAATAAAGAGTAACCCCAAACGAATGATTCTCGCCCTTAGGTTAGAATTAGGCTAATTATTGTACTAATCAAGAGCGTACAACCGAACTGCTTGTTTTCTATCGATCAAATCATAGAATTGTTTTAAGCTTTGAAAATTATTACCATTTGTACGTGTACACTTAAATTTCATTCATTTGGGTAACAATCAAAACATTTATGACGCCCATCTACTTAAGACAGGGGCGTTGACACCATTCAACTTTTAAATAATATTTTTGAATTTTAATATGCTGGCAATTTTTATTGAACTGTTAATTATTTGCTTTATCTAGTATTATTATTTCCTGTGGCCCAAATGCTAGTGAATACTAAACAACTATAGAATAACGAAGATCCCAAAATTTTCGAAAATATTAAACTATGGTCGATTTTTTTCGTTTTTTTTTGGTATCCTAATTTCAATATAATAAAAATATTTACATTACTTTTAAAAATTAATAATATATTTAAAAATTATTCATTTATTATAATCTTAAGAGTTGAATAAATAATCTGCAATACGTGATTATTTTCTGTTCATTATTGAAACATTAAAATAAATGGCGCTTAACTTATCGACTCATGCGCATGATATTCTAATAAATGGAAATAAAATTAAATAAACATAAAAATAAAATTACAATATTTTTATGACATTTTAAAATTTCTTATTATAAAGAATGAAAAATAAATTTATTGTATTTAAAATTCTACATTCATTTAACAAACAAAATGAAATAAAAATTATCTAATAAATTAATTTATTTTTAATTTTATGTCAGTTTTGGTATTATGATTTAAACATTTCCTTCATTAAAATACAATATAATTTATAAGAAACTATCAACAATTTATAAAAATTTTAAATGTAATTGAATGTCGTAATACAAATTTAAATTCTTTTCAAGTTTCAAACGATTGAGCGCAGATTGTCAGTTTGATATTTTAATGCTTTATGCTTTGCTGAAAGACTTAAGATTCTTTTAAATTAATTTTCGTTTTTAACTTTATTTTGGAATTAAATGTAAATTAAATAATAATAAAAAATGCATATCACAAATAATACGAGATTTGAATTAAGAATTTTAATTTTTGACGATTTCTTTTATTAACGCGTGTGTTTATTGGGTGGGCATCAAAATCTGACAAGTAGAATTTATATAATGTAAAATTTTTTAAAAGTTTATTGAATTAAATATAAAATATTTCCAGTGTTTCTAAAAGTAGGTGTTGTATGTCGCGATACACAGATATGTCGCTTTCTTGTACCAAGTTCAATGTGTGTTGCGAAATTGTATGTTAAGTAATTTTAACATTAGTAGTGAAAAAGAATGGTCGCGAAGAAAATCCACCGATATAAGTCATTTGAGTTTCGAGATAATTGTCATAAACAAATATTGTCATAAACCAAATTGAGTAAAACAATTTTTGGACACAATTTGTCTATTGGAAAAAAGTATATTGTTAAAAATATCGATTTTGAATGACTAATATCAGTTTCGTTCAAATCCTACATAAAGTGGATAATCCTACATATTTTTTCGTTTTTATATGTTTCGCATAGCTTCATAATTTAATTTATTGTATTGTCAGATAAAAATATTGGAAACACTGGAATATTCGTGTGTATAGAAATTTTGGTTCTGAATTTAATATCCCTTCATGCTAACTTTTTTCAACTACATATATCCGGATTGCTGGAATTATTAAAGGTAGCCCACATATGAAATCTTTTTTATATGAATTCTGATAAATCTGGAAAGTCAAGAAAAAGTTAATTTGATAGATAGTAAATATTCTTGTTAATTACTTGTGCATATAACTTAAATTAAGTTAATTCTATTCAAAAGATTAATTAGTTCACTCCGCAAGTATGGAAATGTTGTCTGTGTATATTAAAACAGACTGGACTAAGAAGAGATTGTTATCTGTTTTGAAAGTAATTTGCAGAAATAGCAGATTGGTTCAGAATTCGAATGAACAACAACATAACGAAGCTGAAATTATAAAAAAATTCATAAAACTATAGACCGTCTCAGATGCTATAAGACATCTGAAAAAATAAATAAAGAGAATACAGACAAATCGCGTTTTCGCAGACCAAAAAGTAAGTTGGAAGTCCGAGTCTACGAGTAGAGAGCAGGATATAGAGTATGATATAGAGCAGGATATAGAGCAGTATGAAATCCATAATTGCTGAGTCTTCAATTATAATTTTGTTATCTTTTTATGTAATTATACATATTACTTGAAAAACAATTTTACGGAACTTATATAAGAGTGGCACGACTCCATGTATAGGAAAATGTGTTTGTCATTATACCACTGACTAGTTAATGATACTAGCAAAATTATTTAAAATATACACGTACTTAAATCTTTATTAGGATTCGCAGTACATCCGCAAAGTTCAAATTTATTATAATATTCCAAAATTTTATATAGCTAACTATTAGATTACGGATGGGGTGGAAGTGGAACCATTTACTTCGTAACTTCATTTTTCTATATAATTTCAATGTAAATTTAATATATAATTTTATTAAAATTTAGATTTCTATTGCAAATTTAATGGATTGTTAACGGGTGTGCCTCCATCATTGCTGCTCCCTTTAAATATTAAATATTTAAATTTGTTTACAATAATAAAATATGATTTTTTTAATATTTAAAACTTTAAAATTAAGTTTGAAAATTAGTAATTTTAAATAACAATCAGATTTTTATTATAATAACTTCATTTTGCTAATAGGCTATTAATAATAATGATAATATTATGGACTAAAATTATTTTTTTAATATAATAAAGATTACAAATTAAGTAAACTTTCTATATTCTGAAATCCAATAAAAAGTCTCATTAAAATTCATAATTTCACAAAAAATTTAAATTATCAATTTTTAAAATTTTATGTTTTCATTATTTAACTTACAATCATAAAATATTATGTGTTTTTTTTTTAGATCTATGAGGGATTTAAGATTGTTTAACAAACTAATATTCTATCAAAAACCAATATTTTGTTATGATTCAAAAATAGCTGCTGCTGATTGTATAAAAAAATTCATAAAAAGTTGAAAATAAAAAATTTATATAGAACATCAAAGGTTAGTAAACTAAATTTATAATATTATTTTAATTTGATATTTCTACAATAAGGAAGCATAAACTTTAAATAAAATCTTTAGAAAATCTCAATAATAATAACATAAACATTCGTAGTTATTTATGAAACGCATAAATTTATGTTTGTTTTTGAACAGTAGCTCGGTTACAATCACAGGTAGAAGAGAAATATCATAATTTTTTTACTATATTTTTCTTAATAAAAATTGAATTTATATGATCTTCTCTATGGTATTAAAAAAAAATAAATAAAGTATAAATACATAATTGAAAATCATATATTTATAAAATTATTGAAGATACTATCAAATATGATATCCGTAGGTGGTTAATAGATATATGTATTAGATATGTATCGCTACGGGAGCTATTTTTATTATAAAAATTATAGTTTCCATAAATTGTAGAAAATATATTTAATAATTTTTTTATAATTCTTTTAAACAGGATTAATTTAGTGCAATTGATATTACTTGCATATATGTATAATTAAATATAGCTAACATATTGTAAATTATTAGCTACGAAGATGGTTTCCAATATTTCATTTTGTAATTACGAGAAATTCTTTTAATTAGTATAATTAATAAGAGATTTATATTGTGATTAAGAAATTTGATTTAGAATATAATTTATGTTACGATAACAATAATTACCATACATATGACGTAATAGTACAGATATATTTGCGACTAATGAAAAATTCAAAAGTATATTAGTTACTCGTGGAAAGCTCTTGAACCCTCGAACTAATAAATTAGTAGCCAGTCTTAAAATACTTTTACATTTGTAAAATCGTTTTATTTTCTTTTTCCTTGATGGTGAACGCAAGAAAAATTAACTTTGTTAATTAATTTTGAATTTATAACCCTTTTCCGAACAATTTAATAGACTTAAATTAACCTAGGATGATTGAGGGAGTCATATTGGCATAAATTATTCGGATGTGATTAAGCCTTTGGCTTTTCCTCATTTCTTGTGTTATCTCATTTCTTTGTCATATTCAGTTTCAGTTGGAACCATTTTGTTGAGATTGTAATTCAAAGGACTGTGTCCTGTTAAGAGGCCTGTTAGGGTTCTGATGTGCCTGTCACCAAGTTTTAGTATATATTCCACGGTTTTATTAGTTTTTTTTAGATTGTATGTCCTAGTAGTCCAATTCAGTAGATCTTCTACTCGTATTCAATTTATCTGCGTAAAATAAGATTCTAGTCTTTACTTGTTTTATCGTAGAATAGCTAAGGATCAATAAATTTTGTATTTAAAAGGGTTTACTTTTATAGCTTTTGAAAATTGGGCATATCTACATCAAAACACATTAGAGCATTAGAGTACAACCGGCATTCAAATTGTTGAAAGAATTAACTGCGATGATTAGAAGAGTAAATTCATTTAAATGTCAAATTTTATAAATCCGACACACTAATTTTCTCGAGATTTTAACGAAACACGACAATTTGTTTTATGAACTTTATTACCAGCGAACGAGTAATGTTTCTGGTTTCTAGCGACATGTGTTCGCGACGGCATTAGCGTTCCCTACGATAAGTGAACTACAATTGAAAATAGTACCTAAGATTTTAGTTGGAATAATATTCAGTCTATTACAATGCTTATTAGCTGCTATTTAGTCTTACGTAAATTCATTTGTACCATAAGAAAATTACTTATCGTTAGTAAATTTGTTATATAGATAAGAAATGTTGCGGGAAACATTAATTTCTTATTTATAAGGAAACTTGTGTACAGTTTACATTTATTAAATATATTTCTATTTTAATAGCTCTACTTCTTTTTATAATCAATTTACATTACAAAACAAAATAATCTAGCCCAGAAGCAAAACGATTACAAAGTCATAACAAAATTCTGTCACAAAATGAAGTTTTTTCTTATATTAAAGATATTTATGTCCTAATAAAATGTCATTCTTATAAAATTTCAAAAAAAAAAATTTGTTTTCATATAAAAACTACCGGAATATAAATTAGATTATCTTTTGATATTTATATTTATTTGATAAGAAATCGGGTGCAGTCGCCTCAATATTTATACAAATAATTTCTATTATTTGACACTATTTAAATTCAAAATATCACATTTAAAAACTGGTAGGAGGTGAGGTGATCTTTTATATATATAATCTGAAATGTTGTCGCATTTAATTTTAATAATCAATAAAATTGTATCTGAAAATATTTATCACAGCCAAAGATCCAATATTTTATTATCATTTTCTTAAAAAGTATAAGGAGTTTTTTTTTATGGATAATAAGGTGTGCCATTTTTATTAGGCCAACGTGTGCGGTAGCACTAAATATTTTTATTATGTTATACATAATTTTTAATATTTAAATAGGCATATTTTTTTTATTAGTGTTATAAATAATATGATTAGTTTTATTGTAATCACAGTTACTACACTTAACATAAAAGTGACAGAAAAACATAAAAAAAATATTGGTCATTCATTTTTTAATATATGTAACTATACAAAATTTTGGTTAAATTTGTTACCATTTATATTCAACCAATGAAAATCTATCAAAAATCTTTACTAAAATTAAAATTTTGATTTTTTTTTTAAATAGAAAGCTTCGAAATTCTACAAAGCTTCGGTTTTCCCGACTGAAATTAGCAGTCAGCAGTAATAATATATAAATTCGTGTAATTCTTTATCAGCAATATTTTTTTTTGTTAATTTTAACCTTTCATTTCTATTGTGTCCAAAATAACAATTTGTAAAAATCATCAATTATGAAAAACGTTCCAAAGTTTACACGTAAACCAAAAATTCAATATATTTCTAATCAATATGAGCATTCTCACCCTATATATATCATAACAATTTCTGTAAAAATTTAGTGTTTTGACAGTTGGAATATAAAAAATAAATTGATTAGAAAAACTGTCTAGATATTTTGGACCTGCAATAGTTAAGTTTTATAGAACAGGTGAAAATTTATTATAGCTCTTAGTTACAGCTTTATAAAATGACATTTCCTAAGGCTGTGTCTCAACAGAATATTGTTTATTAAAAATTAATTTTAAAATATAATTAGCTAAAATTGGTTCTTAATCGTTGTGAAACTAATAAAATTTTTGACTCATTTGTTCGGAATGCGTGGAAAGATCCCACGAGTATACTCGATTGACTTAGTAGCGTACAAAATAGTCATATGTGATCAATATGCCTCAAACCAAACTATGTAGACCATCTCTAAGAAGAATTCGAAGATCATATTATCCATATGATTATAACAATCTGCAAGAAAATGATCGGCCTCCTTACTGGTCACTGTTTGATCGGTAAACACATTAACTATTTTGTTTATCACATAAATGCCGCTGTCGGGATGAAATCATAGAGCCCCACACAGGAACATCAATTGTTTGACAGCCTCAAAATAGCGAGTGTAAGGTATCAATGCTTGGAACGTGACATACTGCACATTTGTTCGGCCTTTTCAACACTACCTCTTTTGAAATTATTCTCTTCCTAAAGATAAGTAAAATTTTTGACAAGATTAGTGCTTAGTTTTTGAACATTACATGGACCACAATGAATCCATCGAGATGTCTGGTGCTTCGCGTTAATCACGGAACGTCACGCACCTAAGCTAAACTTTTTAACCTAATTTAAACGTTTAAAATTTCAAAAAACTTTTTCATATCCTGAAATGAAATTGAAATTACATAAACTTAAGTTAATTAAAATACCAAAAAACCTAGAAAACAATATCTAAAATTAGAAAATATTTTCTTTTATTATTAAAATACAAATTAAAGTGTAAAACTTTCTACTTTATATAATAAATCATTTTTAATTTTATTCAATTAAATTGACAATAACTTGTAATAAATCATTAAAAAAAACTAAGTATTTTATTATACCTGGAATAATAATAATAATAATGAACTATAAGTACTTAAATTTTACATACGAATATGCAGTCATATATTTATCTATACATAAACATTTATATGTAAAAACATATTATCTATAATAAATTTAAATATGAAATTGCAGTATTATAAATTCAATAAATTTTCTATGCTGTCATGTATTTTGCACACTGTATTACATCAATTTTATAAATATCCCTGTCACATATGAGTTCCGTTTTTCAATATTATAATATTAAAATGAATAGAGCAAAATTTACTCGTAATATATTATAACTTAACCTTATATAAAGCATAAATTTTATCTTGTAAATATATATACATAATATATATAAAATATATGTACATAAAATAACTAATAGTATAATCATAAATTTTATGACTGGTTTGTATCCGTTCAAAAGTCATAAATCATTTGAAAGAATTTACCATATTTATATACATAAAATATAATATACAAGTTAATTTGAAACATGCTTTTTAGAATTTCTATGTTATAATAATTATAATACAAGGGGCCATGACAATTTATTATTGTGAATTTTTCAAACATAATAAAAAAAATATGCAATTTCTGCACACTAAATTCACAACCATAGAGTCTTTGAAATTAATTTTCTTGAGATAGTATGAAATATAATTATATAAATGTCAAATCGCAGTGATGCCAATATAATTACTTATTTCATACTGTATAAATAAGGTTCAGGTCTGGTCCTAATTTTTGTTCAATAAAACTAATAATTAGCGAGTGGATTGAGCATGTATTCACTCTAAATTGGTCCAACCACCATTACAAGATTTACAAAAGATAGTAGAAACAAATACCAAGTTTATATTGTGCTGTTCAATGATGAGTTAAAACAGCTTCTAATACTTGCGCTATCGCTCCCAATATCGAATGACTTTTAATTAATGATTACAAGCCAAAAGTCTGGGCTATACATAGTTTCGATCGGTTCAGTTTCGATTCGTTCCGCAAAGTTCAAATTTGACGTCTCCATAATATTTTATATGGGAAATCGATTGAGTGGACACATAGGTCGAATCGTAACGAAGCGAATCAAAAGAGTTTGGAAAGATTGGAATTTTGCGAATCCAAACTGAAAGGAAATCTCAAGAGAAATGAAATTTGAATGTTTAAAAAATAACAAATACAAAATAATATGTAATTTTATCGATTGCAATCGATAGCTATGTGTTCAGTCTATACTTAAACAAATCGAATCGAATCTAACAGAAAATGAACTGAACTGATCGAAACAATGTAACCCAGCCTTAAATCATCATGTTTCACATGAATGAAATATTTTCGAGGACTCTTTGAAATGTAAGCATTTTAGTTGGAGGCATTGACTAACTCTATGAGATTATTAAAAATGAAATGGCTCAATAAACAAACACTGAGATTCCACCTATATCCAAAAGATTTAAATTGGCTAAGGAATTATCGATGGTTTATCGATGTTGTCGCGATTATAATCTAACCTTTCTTTGTCATGTATTGCTACAATATTTATGATAAATAGGCTAATATCGAACCAATGTTATAGTTACCACGAAATTTTTGATTACCCCCTGTCAATTTTATATTTTACTAATTAATATTTTCATTAATTAATAATTTCGATAATATTTGTACAATGATTATTAGTTTATTAAATTTTTCTATAATGTTGTCAGTTGTCACCCTGTTAATCAAATTGTTTTCGATTAAATATGAAAGGTTTTTAGCATAAATATATCAAAATAATACGATTAGGTTTTAACATCCTCTATAAAAACATTTAAAATTTTTGGAATTTTATATAATAATTTAATGTGTTTGCTTTACAAAATTGTTGTGGGTAAATATTTAGAAAATTTTATGACATTAATTTACATTATAATTTTATGCTATAAATCATTTTTTTTTTTTTGTATATAGATTTATTTATCAAAAAAGCTGTCATAATTTTCAATATAAGAGATAATAATATTGTGCATTGTGGTGAGTTAATTAATCTAATTTTGATTGAAAATCAAATTCAAAATAAATTTATTGTCAAAATCTTAAATTATTTTCACAATTTCTATAATAATGAAAAATTTTCATTATATAGTTTAGCATTTTATTAAATTAATTTTCATTTAATATGAAAATATGAAAATATATTCTTCATAAATAAAAAAGAAAAAGAAAAATGGAAAGAAAGAAGAAAGTATCATGACAACCAATTAATTTCAAGTGATCCTTTGTCAGTTTCAGTATAAAATTTTCTGCAATTATATTTATAATTTTATATAAAAGGATAAATGATGTCGTCGTCATCTTTCTATTCTTCAAACACTAGAGATTTTTTTTTTTATATTTTCGAAAAGAAATTTTTATAATGATGGTAAAGAATCTATTGTACAATAAAAATTTATCTAAAAGATTTTTTCAACAGCCAAGACTTTTATGCTTTAATATTATGTCTATTTGATTATCATGAAATTGTTTTTGTTTTGATTTTGTTTATATAAATGAATAAGGAAATTTGAGAATTATGATTTTTTATGAAATGCAATAATTTTCTGTATGAAATAGTCAAAAGGATGTGGAAGCTGGTAAAAATATATGAGTAAAAATATTTACAATGAAGAAGTTTTTTTATGTTATCAGTGGCACTTTGCATAAATAGTATCATTTTATAATATTTTACTGGAAAATTAATTTAATTATTAAACATGTTGATGAGACTGTGTTTTACAGAGGCTGCAAAGAAGAAGAAGAAGTAAAATCCTTAGAAAATTTTCACTTTTCGTCAGTGCAATTTACAAAAGACTAAGCAACTTAGAATATTTACTTTTTAATGAAACCGAAATGATCAACATAATATTGAAGATGTGACTAATTTCAAATATCTTCCAGAATTTGTATGTAGGGACAACAGCATTCAGGGATATAAAAAAGAAAGAATACTACCATGTCCACGAAAAATTGATTGATATCAAGAAGAGCAAAACTGGAAATATACAAAATTATTATCGGTCCAACGTTGTGAGGTATTGACAATAATATTAGGTCATAAATATATTTGAAAGATGGAGTAATTAAATTTGAGAATAACATGAATACAGCAGAAGATATAATGCAGTAGTTTATAAATTAATAAATATCGAGGATATAGTAAAATGTATAAATTCACAAAGATAAAGATGGACTGATCATGTTATAAGAATGGAAAAAATAGACCACGTTGTAAGATATAGACAAAATACATCAAGAGGTAGAGGTAGAAATAGATAGGATAACAATATTAAAAGTGATGCAATGAAATTAGAATCAATAAATTGAAAAACCACTACAAAAGGTAGATATATAAGTGGTAGGTGATCTTAAAGAAAGCTTAAGCTTACTCTGAGCTATAAAACTATTAGAAAAAGAAGAATTAAGCTGGGTTGATATGATTACGTTGCTTAAGGAAGTGGATCATTGTGCAATGAAAATTCTTCCTTAATAACTAGCTAAACCAAAACTTTTTCATATACATAGATAGAATATATGGGTACGTGCTATTATATATATTTTAAAAGTATCATTACATTCTTAGAGTTCTTAAGTACATAAATATATAAAAATTACCAAAAAAATACTTTCCCAAAATTTTAATTTTTAATTCTTAAAAAAAGTTTTATAAAAATTCCTTATAAATTCCCAAACAATGGGAAGCAGAAATAATTTTCTATCTATATATAAGTGCAGACATATTAGAAGACAATCAGTTTACTCCCCTATTTCCGACGAACCGACAAAGGCTTATTTTTACCAAAAAAAAAAAAAAAAAACCACACCATCGAAAATAATTTCTGAAAAGGCGTCAAAATTCTATTGTTATTCATGGCATGCGTAAAAGTTAGCTAAGTCATTGAATCAATTAATTGGAATTAAATTGTACATCATTATCCCTTAGAACAAAAACAAAAACGAAAAGAAGTGAAAACCTCCAAAACTTTGAATAAAATTACAAGGGGTGGAAACGGAACTCACACATTATAGAATTGAATTGAAAGTGTTTAACCAAAAAAAAAAATTGTTATTTTAGAGAGGTAACCACACAATTTATAGGAAAAAGAAAGGAATTTTCTTTTAAAAGATACCGAAAAAAGTTAGTTTTGTGGTGCCTCTGCTTACTTACAAAACTTTTTCTAAAATGATATATTATTACATAAATGATGGACATATTACAATGGCGTCAGTCTGTAAATTGTCGAAAAAATGGACATTAATATTTAAATAGTTGGTAAGAATATAATTTTTAATGGTAAACTGAAACGAATCGGAAGTAATTAAATTAATTTTTTTTTTAAATACAAAAATTTGAAATTTTGGAAAAGTCATGTCATCTGCCCTTTTTTTCTTTGGTTGAATATAATAATTTTAATAAATTGATTTCCGATTATTGTTGAAATTCTTTATATGTACGTTACTAATTGATGTATCAATGAAATTATACGGTTCCAGAAAATGTAAATTGTTATTTTTGAAAAATCATATTTTAATTTAAGATTCATAGCTTAGGTACAAATTAGAATTATTCATCGAGGACTGGAGTTATGAATATACATAGGAACATATTAATTAAGAAAGCGATCGAGGCATGATAAAATTGTACAAAAAGTACATTTTTATGTACTTCAAGTTCACAAAATCTTATTTTTTGTTACCTATTCAAATATTTTTTATATTACAGAGCATAAAATGTGTAAAATTTTAGTGTTGCCAATGCTAATATATACTTTTAATGTGATAGTAGACAAGTATCAAATTTAGTTTAACGCTCCCAGCAAGATTTTTGCGAAAACTTAATATATGCGTTAATTTACGATAAGCGTAAATGTTATATGCTATGCGCCATAAGTTGTCAAAGTAAGGGCATTGCGGTAATGTAGAAGACGTATACAAAATGAGATCATAAAAATGTCGCATTACGATGTTATACGACCCATACTTCGGTTCATTCATACTCCTAATAAAAGTTTTTTATATTGTTAAACACGATACACTATAAACCCAAATTTGATGATAGTATCGCAAGGTAATCTACATATAAATAGAATTAGGTTTACAAAAGGAAATTTTTAGATTAATTGATCGCCAGTTCATCTAATGCCAACCTTATGGTATAACTAATTTTCATTTAAATGGGTTTACTATACACAGCGATGTGATACACAGAAGTATAACAGCGATTAAGTTATACATGCGATTATAGATGCGATATTGTAATTAGTTTTTGGGTGAATAGTCGTTGTATTTTCTATATGATCTCAGGTGATGTCATTTTTATAACTAACAAATCTTATTGCAGAGTACAAACTCCATCAAATATTCACCAAAAGTTTTGAGTTTTTTATAATGAGTCAGTCGTAAGCTGTTAATTTTACAAATCTTAGCAAAGAATTCTCAACTTTAATTTAATTTAATTATTTTAACTACTTGTCTAAACCTCCCCAAAAAGTTATACATGATTCGTAATCTAAATTCAAGTTTCATGTTTCCTATACATAAAAACTTTCTGCTATATAATATTCTTCTATGATTTTGGCTTGAATCGCTCAAGTAGAAGAACATTTATTAGCTCACATGTCAAATTATTTACTTCTGCATTTAAAAATCAATATCAAAAGTTTCATACAAAACGAACTTTACACATAATTACAATTTTTATTAATAAAATTTAAATTAAAAAAAAAACAGTAGGCTAGACTGGATTCGATATGGTCGGAGGCAGGACTCACATTTAATTGTGGTTATGGTAGAGATTATTCTGTGATTACATTTTTTATATATTCTTTTTATTTTTTTGTACGTCTACAAGAATAATCAATTTTGTTGTTGTTGTATATATAAAAATAAATTAGAAAAGGATTAGATGCGACAGCATGACTTGAATAGCAATGTAGTGTAAAATTGATCCTTGATGACAGGGCAGTAAGTATTGATTAATGTGTTGGCCACATGACACTTATAATAATCTGTTTCGTGTTACTGTTTCATGAAAAAAATGATAATGATGAACTCTATAGTGTAAAAAAAGAAGTATTGATTACAAAATTTATGCTGTGGTGATGCATCGTAAAAAAAAGATTAATTGTTGAAAGGATAAGATTGGAAAACAGAATGAGTTTTTAATGACATAAGGTTGATTTGATTTAAATTCAATTTTTTCTTTATTATATAAATTTTAATAAAATTATTCCAAAATCGGTTGATTTTAAGTAGCAGATGTTAATATAATTACCTATAATATTTTGATGGAGCTCGTTTATGGGAGGACTGTAAAATTTTGTTTTTAATTATTTTAATTAACAAAAATTTGTACAAAATATTGAGCAACATTAAATATATATTAAATAAACTTCTGTAAGTAAATTTGAATTTTACTAATTTGTGATAGAGGTTTTCTGTCAAATAGAAACACGAAAATAATTCATTATTCAATTATATATGCTACAATAAAGGAATTACAAATGTCACCCTTTTTCATATTAAATTGCATTTTCATCAACTAATTTCGCAACAAAAGAATAAGCTGTGTTAATTATTGAACACTTCAAAGGATGTAATTATATACTAGTTATTAATAATTAACTTTAAAATATAAATTACCATCAGAGACCCTGAAAATATATGTATACCACCATTTAATTGCAGCCCCCTTCCAATTAATTATTTCCACGTTGTGTTTGCAAAAGAATTATTTCAAATTAGCATTTTGCCACAAAGAAAATTTTGTTATGTTTTATGATGTTCATGACATTAGACAATAAAATTTAAATATTTAATTTAGTAGCATGTAAAGAATTTATATGACTGTGCGGAATGATAGTAGCTATACAGTATCGGAGTAATTAATTTATTAGTGGAAAAACCACTTTTAGGTTGTTACCACTGTTTTTGGTATTTCCACAGTGAAAAGATCGTCTTTTGGTTGTTCCAACCATTTTTCGATTACTCCAACAATGTAAACCCAAATTTTCGGTTATTCGGACAGGAAAAAGCATATTTTTAAGTTTTTCCGATTAACGTCCTTAATAATATATTTAAAACTATAAAATAATTTGTAAGTTACAACAGTCAAAAAGACCGTTTTTCGGTTGTAACCACAGTTTTTCTATTGCTCCAAATATTTTTCGGTTATCATTACCACTTTTAGGTTGCCACCACTGTTTTTCGGTAATTTCCACAGTGAAAAGGTCGACTTTTGGTTGTTCCAACCATTTTTCGGTTATTCCAACAGTGGAAACCCAGTTTTTCGGTTGTTCGCACAGTGAAAAGCCTATTTTTCGGTTGTTTCGACCGTTTTTAGATTGTTACCATTCGTTTTTAGTAGTTCCCACTTTTGGAAAGTTAATTTCTATATGTATACATTTTTAAAATATGATATTTAATATTCGTTTAACACCACGAAAATTCAATGTAGTTTGACCCAAACAAAAAATAAAGCGACTGATATTTCTTTCGATTTTTTTTAAATATCACAAAAGAACCCCCTTTATAATTATAAATTTCATTTACCAAAATTTACACATAAATTCGTTAATCTCATTAATTATTTAATTATACCTCAACACATATTAAATTAGCTACCAAAAACCGAACAACCAAAGCGTTTTATAAAATATTTAATTCCACAAAAATGTTGTTAATTTTTGTGTATAATATGCTGTGCGAAAAACATGAATAAAACATAAAACAACAGAAATTTATTAATTATTTTATCTTTCATTTTTTTACTTTTAAAAATATCTCAATTTGCCAAGAAGTTTTTTTTATTATTTTTAATTTCATTAATATTATAATTATTCGCTTTCAACATTTTATATTTTGGTAAAGTTTTGATACTTTGATTACCATATAAAATTTATATTATATACATAATTATAAAGTATTACATATTAAATTAAATCGAAAAACCCAACCAACCTGAAAATTAGTGTTTTATGCTACCATACAAAAAAGATACTTTATTTTAAAATTATAATAAAAATAAATATTAATAATTTTCCTGATAATGTTATTAAAATATATATTATTATTTAATGTATAATAACTTTAACTCTCTGGGGTAAGCGCATTTATAATTTAATAAATTGTGTCTCATTAACTGAATTATACCAAAAAAAAATAAAAAATAATGCATTGCTGCAGTTCGAATTAATATTAAGAATATACAATCCAGAAATAAACTGAAAGTTGCAATTATGTTTAAATAATTAATTAAATTTACATTTTACTTTCATTAATTTTTCTGTATATAATTTATAAAAAAACAAAATTATTGTAATTATAAAATTAAATTAATTTTTTTTTTTTTTGTCTTTAGCTTATTAAAAAATACAAAAATTTAATAATTATTTATACACTTTACGATTATGTTTTTTTTGCTGGTAAATGATGTAAATTAATTGATTTGAGAGTAACATAAATTGAGCCAATTAATTAGGAAAATTTTATGTATTACATAGGAAATTATTTAAATAATTTTTTTATTAATAATTACTAGTTATTAGTTCTGCGAATTTTGTATCTATTATACGGAACGCGTGCGCATTGCGTTAATTTGAGATTAGTTGGTGCCAGACCATACCATAGTTTACCATACTACCACACCACAACATGCTGGTTCATAGTACAAGGAAACCGAAAATATTTCATGGACTTTTAATATTTTAATATGAGTTTCTGTGACAAGTAGAGGCTTGTAAAGTGTTTGACAGATTTCTAATATAGTAAAATCTAAATAAGCAAATTTTTCATTGAAATTTCATTGTTCATTTCTAATTATTAGCTGATCTTTTAGCATAGTATTATTAATTTACAAAGTGAAAAAATTTCCCAGAAAAAAATGACCACTTTTACTTAGGGCGAATTTCACAGTAAAAGCTTAAGCGTTAAGCTTAACTAAACTGATTGTTTAACTTAATCCTTCAAATTAAGCTCATTACGTTTCTCAAACAAAATTTTCCATAAGCTTTTAAATGTTAAATGAAGCTTAAAGTATACGCATTTGCGACTTAACATAAACCTTACTTTAAGAAAGGCTTATAAGCCAGAAAAAGTAACCAGAAAATAAGTTAAACCGAAGCTTAAGCTCTCACAAAGGCTTATGCTTATAATGTGTAATCCACCCTTAGAGGTTGTATATACACCTCTGTATTAATTAATATAAATATTACTATAAAAATTAATATTTTGTGACCTTTTTATAGTTAAGGCCACAAAGCTTTGAAACTTCTTAAAAATATTTGTCCTCAACTTCAATCAAACTTTCAGTGCAATCAGAATTTACTTCTGTATTTTTATCATTAAAACTTTGTATCGACGTCAAATCTTCCAAATGGGCGAATTGGTGTATTTCTCTAATTCAGGCTACTGACCTGTTGAAAGTTTAGTTCTGCTAGAGAGTATATCCGATCATCAAGTTACAAACTGTCATTGGTAAAAACAATGACAGTTCTATTTAAAGTTGCAGGTGTGGTAATAAGATGAAAATGTCAAAAATTTTATATTATACTCTCGACCACATGATTTCGTCAGAAAATCGTTGGAATTTAAAATAAAAATTGGTTTTTCTTCTATTGTTTAGTTGAATAAAATGGCGACAAATAATTTATAGAAAATTATTATCTTTCGACTAGCTTTCGGGATGATTTTTCTTCTTTTGACTAATCCCTTCCCATTGGAATTTTACATATGAATAAAATTACTAGCTAGAAAAGAAAAAAAATGTTGGATAAATTTATTTTAATGTTGGAATTTTTTTAAATTTATGCAAAAAACTTAGTCTTTTAAAAACCTTAGCAACTTTCAGCATAAAAAGAAATTGATTGACTCTAAAGTTTATGGCTAAAGTAAAATAATTTTTGTGTTCATTAAATAATTATCATAATATACAGTATAAAAAAAAATCTCTTTAAGAATAATTAAGTGTTGATAAAACATACTTTACATAAAACTCTACTTAACCATTAATTTCAGAAACAACTGCTTTTACATGTTTTTTTTTTGTAATTTTTTAAAATTTATAATGTATACAAAAACCATTTATTCAACAACATTATTTGAATAATTTTATTATGCGTATAATAATTACAATCAAGTGAGTCAACCAATTATTTTCCTTTTAAAAAATATATTAAATTTATTCACAATTTTTTTATTCCACTATTTCATGCAAAAGTGAAATTTATAATCGTCTCATCAAATTTCCATAATGTAAATTTTTATGCTGCAGAAAAGTTGAGTTTTTTTTTTTTTTTTTGTAATAAATATTATCCTACCACCGCGTATGTAGAAAAAAAACCCTTTGCAATTACGTATAGTATGTGTACATGAATGTACTTTAGAGACGCAATGCATATAATTTAAATATATATAAAAAAAAGAAGGAAAATTTTTATATTTATACGGAAAATGAAAATTCTTGTTTAAATGCAAATTTTATTTTATATATATAATAATAATAATAGTACTGAATAAATTTTATTTAATTTGTGCAATTTATAGACTAAGAGCCAAAATATAATTTTGGAAAAAGTTGAAGTATTTTTATTAAAAATTAAAATCAAATAATAAAATTGGTTCGAGTTCGAGTGCCGATCCCCAGACACTGTCCAATATTTTAAGTAGCATCGTTTTGCTACCAAAGATTCTACTGAATCCTCGTAATGGTGAGGTTATTTTAAACCAATCTCGTGGGTCATTGCGTTAAATAACTATAAAGTTTCGATAGTCCTATTTACTACTATTTACTACGATTTTTGTGATTAACGTTTTGTCATTTAAATTGGAGAAACCCAAGTCTGACGTTATATAGATCTTCTTTAGATCTAGAAAATTATCTATAAAAGATAGACAGACAAATTGAAATTTGAAGGCATTCAATTTGTCAAAATGTACGGCTTTGTATAGCTTTTTGCTATATTTACTTTCTGAATTTTATTGCCACAGTTTTTCCCAATATTCAGAAATTCATTTAGACAACGCTTCAACGCGCTCCGTATATATTATAAATACTATAAAGTTGAACACATATAAAATGTAGATAAACTCAACGTAAACATTTATAACGCAGAATGTTCGAAAAATTAAAAAAATTAACGCAAACATTCACAACGCATCAAATTTGACATTTAAAATTCAAAAATTACATGACATATGTACAATATAACAATTTCCTAAATTAAGCAGATAACGTCTTCGTTTGAAGATATTTAATAAATTTAGTTACAAAATAGAAAGCTGAGATATGTAAAGAAATTGCTGGAATATTTAGAAACACTAAATAATTATTTACAATCTTTCTAATGTTATAAAACAGCTGATTAAAATCCCATGTTTTATGTCATTATAACGCAAGAACACAACTTTGTGAGTGCCAGTAACGTTGTTGAAAATGCTGCATTAATGCGCGTTGCAGTTGTGAATGTTGAGAGTAACTGGTGGGTATAGCTATAACTTAAATTTGCAATTTTTTAGTAGTATTTCTGTAAATTATATATCTGCTTTAATAAAAGTCTTGGAAATATTAGTTTTTTTCATATCATACTTGAAAATATTCGTCAGCTCTTTGTTTAATATTTTGATCTAAAAAAAACATTGATAAAAACCGTCCAATTGAAAATTCAATCAAAATTTATATATAAATTTTTTTTTTTAATATAAACAGTTCACAAAAAATCTTGATTATAAGAAAAATATCAAATAAATTGATAGGCTACCATTTCACATCAAAATTTATTTATATTGATCCTTTTGACTGTAGAATGATTGACAGGAATTATTCTCGTTAACTGCATTATTTTCGTTATGTGTTATTTATTTGTTTTTGAAAAACTTTTGTTTTTTTTGTTTTTATGTAATGTCATTTTCTATGTTGTGTATAAAATAATTTTCAATTTTTATAACCAATCAATGACAAGAAATAAACTCCCTGTTTCTTTTGTCGGTTCCGAAGATCAATTAGATGCAAATTTTCAATTTAACAAATCCAAAAACAATGTCAAGAGTTTACATTTTTACTATACACAGTGAAATACTGAATTATTTAAGTACTTTTGATTCTTGACTTTAGAAATTTACTACTTCGCAACTTTAAGGAGGAATACATAACTTCACAAAACGAGACACGACATTGACAACAAACGACAATAACAAGAAGAAGAAGAAGGTTTTAATTTAGATGATCTTATAAAAATGACATCGACATTGATAAGAACTGCTATGATCATCATTTTTATCCTTGCAAATTTTACTATATACTCCGCGATAAACTTCAGTGAGGATTGAAAAAGGAATAAAAGAAAAAAATCGCGAATTTTTATTAAAAAAGATTTTTATTATTGTTGTTTGTTAAATTGTCATTTTGATTGTTGATTGACAGCTGTTTATTTTTTTGCTTTGTATTAACAAAATTTGTTGTTTTGCTTGGTGGGGTTTTGTTGATGTGTGGAGATTTTTTCTTACGGAAAATTATTGTCAGTATTTATATCCTTTTGGATCTATAAAATTACTTTTTTTTCATTTTGTGCCAAATTTTTCTCAAGAAAAATAAATATAATATTTGTTAAACATAAAATATTTATTATGACAGTACGATTGTTGGAAGAAAATTTAATATTTATTGATTATACAGATGATCATCAGTCCACTTTTGAATACATTAGAAAATTTATATAAAACAATTTTGTATTATTATATGAAATGTATCTTATTTATAGTCAATTTGAACGTGAAAGACTTGTGACATGTATAATTTATCGAAAAACCATTTCTCTATAATAGAATTTATCGTAAAAATGAACGATCTGATGGCGATAAATCTGTTTTTAATAATTTGTAAGCTATTAAGGCTCTAAAGAGTTTATTTTTCGTTTTCGATACTTGTTCTTTAAGGTCCTTATTACATATTACGTGAATCACATCGTAATTTACCACGAATTAATATTAACGTGAATTACATCGTAATTTCTCACGAATTAATATTAGTAGTGACCGCAGTAATCGATTATTTCATTTAGCTCAGAATATTTGATAAATTTCCATTTGATAATTTTTTTTGAGATAAATTGTTTTTCGATTAATTTTGTTTTCTATAAATTCTATTCGATAATTTGTTTTTGGGTAAATTTTTTCCTATAAATTGTATTCGATCTAGTCATTCTAGTGTTTTCGATAAATTGAGCAGATTCTGGCATACTCTGTATGTATAAGCCTTTATCTTATATCTATCAGGACGAAAGTTATCATGGAAAAAGTCTTATTATCATTTTGTTGAATAATTTGTAGCTAATTCAAGATTTTGTCAAATTAATTGGTCGTGTAATTTTTGAAAGACACACAAAACTGCATAAAAGATTAAACTGTAGTGTTATACTCAGAAATTTTACAGATGAAAACATTGAATCATATGCACCAAAAACTTAATTAACAAAATTTAGCATATTACAATTCAGGTAATCCTTCGATATTTCGTTATTATTTGTTTCATGCAAATGAAAATTGCATCAACTTGTATTACCAATCATTGACTACAAAATAAAACCAGAAATTTACACAAATCTGTTTGTATACATACAATTTTATATCCCTTTTTTCATGCTATATAGTATCATAAAATATTTTCTCATCTTCTCAAAATATAATTTCCATAATAATAAAACTTAATTTAGTTAAATCCCTAATCAAATTATACAAATAAATCATACACCATTCAACTACTATTTAAATAAATGCCTTTATAAATTTTCCTCATTTTGATATAACTCTACTTTACCCATTAAAAAACAAGGAATCTTAATCATAATTACTTTTTTTTATAATTTTGTCATTTTTAAGGATACAATTAAACACTATACAATAAAAGATTATAATTTTTATTTTTATTAAATATTCCTTTTCCTTATTTTTCATAAAAATGACAGATGACATAAAGTGATTATATTATATGAAAATGACTAATTAACTTACCATAAATAGTAAATTTTCATCGTAAACACAAAAAACAAAAAATTATCATCATGATTTATGTTAGCACCAAAAACATTTTTTTTTTTTTTCATTTTTCCTTATCCTTTAATTTCAACCTCTCCCATACATTTTTACCCACTGTTTTGTAAAAACCAACCCCAAATGATTTTAATTGTGAAAATAATGAAATACAAAAAGAAAAAAATTATGTTCAAGGAACTTTCCAACTCATCAACTTTAAAGCAAAACAATCTTTCAAACTTATGCTAACCATAAAACAAGAGTTTTTTTTGTATACAACCCCCGTCCGTATCGCGTACACAACAAAAGACTTTTATTATAAATTACGAATGTAATTATACATATACAAAATATTATATAATAAATTCCCTTGACAATGATATGATAAATATCATCTTTATATACATAAGTATTTTAACACCCACCCAACCAAAATAACAAATTTATTATCCTTAATATGGAAATTTACGCGCGTATCATAATCAGCTTAGTCCTTGTCAAGATCGGAATGAAAAAGGAAAAACAGAAAAAAATTATATATAATTCAAAATTAGATTAAACAATTGCATTAAATAATGATTTTGACATTTGTATGACAAGTGAGTTTAATTATGTCAAAAATTATAACAGTTAAATTATAAGCGAGAAAAATTTGAAGGATAAAATGAAAATTTCATAATTTTTAATAAATTTGTTTGTTAAATCAGACAGAAATGAGTAATTAAGTTAAGGAAAATTTTCAGTTAAATAAAAATAGATTTTCCAATTTTTTTTTTTTGGTTTAG